>CAJQUW010004513.1:0-325132 GCA_907163375.1 Prostheceraeus crozeri | reverse complement strand
TCTGAGCTAAATTTTTAACGTTGATAATAATGTAAATAGAATGTAATTATGCTTTTCTGTGACTCTATATTAGTTCGTGCTTTTCGCATTCGTTTGCTAACGTAAACTAATGTCCGTGTGTGTTTTCTTTACTTAAGCTAAGTTAATGTAAGCTTTTTTTCGCATACATGAATTTTTGAAATCGGTGGATGTCTTAGACTTCGAAAACAGATAAGCGACTCCTATTTTGTAGCTGCTCTCGGCAGCATTCAATGACCATCAGTTAGTGAATCTTGTTCGTCGCAGTGGTCACACAATGCAGATAAAAATATTATGCTCCTAATTCGCATTCGACAGCTAATCATGACTGCCGGAAGAATGAAATGACTATCAGTGAATCTTGTTTGTCGGAGTGTCAACGTTCCCACATCATTGACATCAACCAGATCATCTTCAATGAATGCTGATGCATCTTCATCGATGCACACAAGTGAAATTTCTACAATTAATCCGGAACCGAGAGCGGCTCCTATCACATCAGCTATGAAAGTTGAAGCATTTCAAAGCAGAAACAATTTGGGCCTTGGATATGATAAAGAAACACCGCTCACAATGATCGTGTGATGATCAACAATCTATATTTCAAGCGATGTTTAAGAACCACCCTGTTGTTGACAACTTCCAAATGGCCAAAAATAAGTTTGGCTGCGTTGTGAATTTCGGATTACCTCCATATTTTCAGAAAGAGATATTAGCCAGAGTACCAAGGAGTTTCCAGGAGTAAATTATATCTGTCGATGAGACATTATACAAAATTGTTCAAAGGGGACATCAAGATCTGTGGATTAGATATTTCAACGAGCACTGGTGTTGTAGTTAGTGAATATGTAACGTCAGTATTTCTCACTCACTCGAAAGCTGAAAAGATATTTGAAGGTACCAATAAAGCATTAGATCAAATTGGTGGCTCATTTGTCGATGTTTTCGATAGATTGTTGCAAATCAACGTGGTAGTCAATCTTTCATTTCACCGAATATTTTCTGAAGGATTTCAGCACAAGGGTGGGAAGAAATTGCTCCAAGGAGGTACATGCTCGTTACAGGTCGTGCGTGAGTGGAGCATTGCAGCATGGATTGAAAAGAAGTACTTGGGATTTGTCAACTGTACTGCAAAGCATGTGCTACCTTTTCAAAGATTCTCCTGCACGCAGGACTGATTATACACATTACAGGTTGAGCTACATTTCCTAAGTCTTTCTGCAAATGCCGTTGGGATAGAAAAGAAAGATGTTTTTAACAGAGCAATAGAGATTCTGCCGAACAATGAGAAATATTGCGTCGTTGTGAAACCTAAACCCCATGTAGCATCATTCTCAACAGTCGCTGACGCAATCAATGACCATTTTCTTGCATCGAAGCTGCATTTTTTCGGTTCCTTAGCGTCGCAGGATGAGCCATCTGCGCCGGTTTCAACACGACTAGCCTATAATTCCATTTTTACACGATTTTCTCATGGGCCTTGTCACAGATACATTGAAAAGATTCGCCAAGGCATCGTTTATGCCGGAGGTAGGGACGGACGTTTCCGAAATTCTGAAACTTGATCTGAATATAGATGCAAATCTGAAGGAAACATCGCAAGTGTATCTGGTATTCGGAGCCAAACGCAGCATCCTAAAAAATTCTCATCCAAGCAGAATGCTGGAGTTCGGTCAAGCCACTCGCTATTGCCTTATCGCGATAGTGTATAAAATACTTGAGAGGAGTCTGCTGAAACACGACCTTGTTAAATACGCTGCATCACTCTCTCCGCTTGTTATTTTGACCAATTCTTCAACGATTTCCGAAATGCGTTTTGACATTTTATTGAACAGAATGATCGATTCCAACTGCATTTCTGTATCTTAGGCTGATTCGTCGAAGCAGGAATATTCCTACTTAATACAATCTGATCTAACGAAATAGGAACTTCAGGTAAATTTCGTTGGTATTGCATGTATTAATACCTTAACTGCGTGATGTTAATTTGACAACGACAAACATCGATTGGACGACCTCTACTGCAGTCTTCTACGAAACAAAGAAAGTCTTCAACACCTGTGGGCAGTAGTAAGGAAGATTTTGGTCTTATTCCATGGTCAAGCGGCAATAGGTGGTTTCAGCGTAAACAAGGATATGCTAGAAGAGAATCTTCATGAGAGTTCTATCTTGTCGAAACGTGTGGTCCATAACGCCATTCAGTATTACGGAGGGGTTCTGTATGTTTTGCTAACTGCTTCATTGATCGAATCGGTTAAGTGTTCATCCCGGCGCACGTGTAATGGCACTCGAAGTAAAAAGATCAGCAAGCTAAGAAAGGCAAACGTGTTGCTGAACGGGATTGTGAATAAGATTGCAATTCAAAATTCGATCAAAAAAGAGAAACTGTGTGAACTTGACGATCAAGCTACGGTGCTCAAAAAATTGAAGACAAGTTTGTGACCATTTGAAAACCAGATAAAAGCGTAATTCGTTTTATAACTGTGTTTGAGTAACATAGCATCGTTATTTTTAAGCCTTAGTGAGACAAAGCGATTTAACGGCTATAATTGATGCTTTGGCATTAGACGTTCTATTAGACACAAAAGAAACAACAAAAAGAGAAATACGAAATACATGTACTAGTAGGCAACGGTACTGTTAAAATGGCGATAACTCGAGATGGTCAATTTTTGACTCATAAAAGTTTTGATAATCTCCTTGATTTTTACAATGAAATCTTCTGGATATCTCCTGGATTTGAAAATTCCTGATGTAGTAGACACCCTGTAGATGTTTCGTCGTGCTACTTCTGAAATGGATGTATTTTGCATCATGATTGAATGAAATTGTTGTATAATGCTGCCCAGTTATGAAAAGGCCTTGGTGCCTTGATCGTCATTAATCTTTAATGTCTCCTGATTGGTTATCGGATGTCTTCGGTATCATTGATTGGTCACGAGAACCAGAGGACAATGGACTAGAAAACTGAGTATTGCCTGATTTGGTCATCTAACTATGACAAAGGAAACCGAGCAATCGACGGTAGTTTTTAAGATGAAGCGACCCAGAAGGAAAGAAGCATGAAATACCATAGGAGACATATATGCAGTTTCAGCTGACTGTAGTTGTATATGTGAATACACAGATACTGCATCAACTGTTAACAGTTGAGAAATTCCGAAAAACTCAGATGTGATTATCGTTTGTAATGCGATTGATTATTCCCAATTAAAATGACGTAGAAGTAGCCAATAATAATAGCCTTTTGCTAAATTGCTATTTGCACCTCTGTGCGTGGGAGCAACGGGGTACGGTACCAAGGGCAGGTGATTCTGTTATTATGCTCTGCCAGTGGCAGGTTGCCTGTGATACGATCACGCTAAAGAAAATACTCTTGAGGTTGAGCGTGAAAGTAATAGGAACCCATCGAATTGCTAATTTGACAAACATTAAATCTCCAAGGCTGTCATGAGAATCTGTGAAATACCACTATTCCTTCTGCAGTACTATCATGATCATTCAATTCTATTGTAATTTCTGCAAAACAGCAAAAAAATTTGCATATCTCACATTTGGTAACAATGCCCAATTGCATTCACTTCGAGTTCATTTAATAAAATCGAAAGTGTATACACATTGGGGATTTAATAAATGCGGAGTTGCCACTCTACCTAGTATACTTACTCTATGCATTGAAGTTATTTGGACGCAGTAATTATTTGAAATTTTTATTCTATTCATGATCGAGCATTAATGGTGTTCTTGAGGCATCTGTTATTAAGGAGATAATTTTGCACTAAAATGATTAATTTGTAATTTAATTTAATCAATTATTTTAAATGCACTTGGATATCTAAATTCTCTCTGAAAATATACCATGTAAATTAAAATTCAAGTCTGGAAACCATCTTTTGGTCAATGAATATGTAAGTTTTGCGAGAGAAGAAGCAAAATTGTTGTTAATACAAATTTCTGCATATGAATTCCTTATCAGTTGAAGACGATGATGTCACTTTCAATTTGACAGCACCTCTCGCTCATTCAATGACGTCATCAAGTTAAAGATCCATTCTGTTTAGTGGTAACTTACTGAGCGTGGATTAAATCACCCCAAAATCCCATTTATAATTTTGCATCGGGTCAACTCATGCATTGAATTCTATCCCTAACTAAATCATCAGAGGCGTTTGTAACTTACACAGCTCTTTCATTAGTTTTTCTAAACTGATGATTGTTGTGTTCACAGGACAAGAAAAAAGGCTGAAGAAGATAATGTTTTTTTTTCTTCGAAACTATTCCGGCGCATAATTTCCACTTTTATTCAAAATGACTCTTGAACGTCCGTCTAGACCAGACGTGCATCGTAGACGCAAGTGAATTGCCAGCACTAGATCAGCTGATAACAGAAAGAATAACCCACATTGATATGCTTGTCTCACTGTCCATTGCATTTATATACTTGTAGACAGTTTAGGGTCTACTTTGTTATGAACGGCGAATAAATGAAAACTTTCACACCTTTCGTAATTGCCAAGGATGCTGTATTATTGCATCGCGCTCAGACTATACTGAGAGCAGAGAATGATATTGCAGAGTTTGTAGGCTTAGACGATTTATTCAGGTTCATTCTTATTTTCGAATGGAGTCTTTTATCAGTTTTCTCGAAATTGGAAACGAAGAGAAATAGCGTTCGACATTAATGTAAGCTGGTCTACTAAGTGACATGTTTTATTACTAGTAGGCACATTGCAAATTTAAAGTTCTATATTTCACATAGCAATAGTAACACTTATCGATAGATGCAACTTTTCCTGACAAATCCAGAACAGAGCCGATAGCTTTTAAACGAGTGACCTAGCGCTGAATTATAGTGACAAGAATTCATACCCAATTCTCATTTCTGCAGAAGGAGACATTTTGATCATTTGACATAACATGACGCGCGTTGCTAACCTTTATGCACAATTGATCGTAGAAAGTGGACCGCCTGAATTATGTCGAAATTCAATCGATACTCACACCTTCCAATAATGTCGCACATCAACTAGTCATCACGATGGATCAGAATTTAGACTTAGTCGAAAAAATTAACAACAATGCTGTCTGGCAAATACAAATACAGATGCAGGTACATCAGTTCATTTGAAATCTAAGAATGCAAGCTCTCGAATTATGCATGCTCGATTTGGTCAGGAACAAGATTTAGTCAAAAATGATTAACAATTTACCAAGATGCCAACAATATGCATTTTTTTCAATCCTGAGGAAATGGGGATTCCAAATCTGAAGTCAGAAAAATCGTGAGACTTTTTTCTTTTTCACAAATTTGGAAAATGTAAATATGGCCAATTATGTCGTAAGATTGGGATATTAGGTACCGTAATACGGGCTAATTACAGCCACTTTTTCGTGTTTTTTCAATTATTTTTTATTTAGTTTGTCAACAGACTCTATTTCACCACTATGAACTGCAGGAATCGAATTTGATTTATGAATCTTTTTAAATTTTGGAATTTGGAGATATCTTTAACCCTGACATTAATTTTCCGGGTGGTATCATTTTTTTAAAAAAATCAGGCTAATTACAGCCACCCGTTAAAGACCCGTAAAAATAATTAATAAGAAAGCAAAAACAAGGTTATCCATCAAAATTCTAATTCTAGCATATCATGAGTATAGAATACATTTATAGTATCTGTCGTTCATTCGTTGCAATCTCCACACGTCCAGATCAAGCATGATGTGCACTGGATCCAGTCTGCACCACTGTATTTGCTAAATTCGATTGAACATATTCTACATTCTTCTTCCTCATCTGTATTGTCATTTTCGGAGCTGCCTGTAGATGTGCTCGAGGATATAACACATGCACCGTACTGTGGACTCAGTTGGCGTTGACGATCTTGTTACGATTTGATACTGTCACTTTGTATTCGGCGGCCAGCAATGACCTCGGCGCCTCTAGGCCTCCTCAGTGTATTTTGTCCGCGCATTGTGGTCAGAATACTAATTAGAGAAACATCCAAATCTCTGCAAATATCTTGACCTTGTCTTGCTTCCTTGTGTTTGCTTGTCCCAACGACACACTTCATCGGAATCGAGGGGAGAGATTCCACATGTCTTGAAACCGGTCATCAGATTCTGTCTCTCAGGCTCCTTGATTTGTTGCCATAATTGAAACAACAAGATCCCAAAAGTTGTCTTTGGTATTGGCCCCGTTGTTCGACTTTCGGCTCGATGGTTTCGTAGAACCATTCTCCACTTTGATTTAACTGTGCGAAAGACTGTCACATCCAAAAGCTCTAGGTGTGTGGAGTTCGGAGGAAGTGCGATGAACATGATGTTGTGTTTGTTGACCAACTCAATAACTTCAACGGAAAAGTGGGCTGCCAAATTGTCTCCAATAATCACGTTCTTGCCATTCAAGTGTTATACTTCAGAAATGAATATTTTACGGAACCAGTCTTCGAAAGTCTTCTTGTAAAACCAGCCACTTCATGTCACGTTGAATCGCGTTCCAGCATGAGCACCTTTTGTCCAGCCCTCATAGAGGTTTTGGGCTTTATATACAACACATGCCTCTCAATAGCAACCGAATAAATAGTAGAAACGAACTCCCTCAGGAACAATTGTGTACCTCGAGTGACTTATTGGTCATCAATACAAAGAGCGAATGCGAAAAAACATGAAACAACGTATCGATGAAGCAACGTGGCTGAAATTACCCCCTTGGCTGGCATTAGTCAGTTTTGCGGTACTTTAAGATGCCTCTTCAAGCGCCGAATCAGATTTTTCGAAGAGTTTGGTTTATCTTATCTCTTGCACATCTGATATTGTTATATGAATAGTTTTTATGAAGCCACTAAAAATGGTTTTTAGGCACTCAATAAGTCGTCTGCATTTGATGTTACACAATAATAATCTTGCTTGTAAAATTATAACTAGCACAAAAGTTAAAAGAATGTTCATCGAAGCTACCATTCTGAATTTGCAGACGGCGATTAAGCTTAAGATGTTGGTCTGCATCGTTTATGAATCCTTAAAAGAACTAAAGTGCATCAACCTTCAGGAATCCGACAACAACCATTGCTGCAATTATGAACAGCACTTGTGACTCGGTCTCATTGTTCGATAATAGTACTTATTAAATTACAGTAGAACCCACTTATAACGTACTTCAAGGGACCAAAAAAATTGGTACGTTATATCCGAGGTGTGCAAGAACAAGTTGTATGAGAAGTATTGAAGCCTACTTCTGCACCAAATTAAGTTGTCAATTGCAATAGTAAGGTCCTATCCATCATGATCAGCTAATTCTCACTATGCATCACCATAGATACATGTACATGTAATGTACATTTATTTGTATGCCCTGGCCCTACATGCATGATCATGCCTACTCGAGAAAACAGCATAGTGTCTTCACAATTCTCTATTGTGTAAGAAAAAATATGCAATATTCTGAACATGAATCTAAAAATATGAACGACTAAAAAAACAAGTCTCAGATGAAGATTCGATGGAACAGCAGTGACGCGTTAAGAAGACACCATCAGAGACAATGTCTTGATTCCAGTTCACTTCTATCGATTGCTCATTGGACGGATTCGACACTCAAAAGTTGTCCTCCTCCGAGCCAATGACAAGAGCTGTTGCTGCCATCATCAAACGCAGCAAGTTATTGTAGAATCGTGTCAGCTTCGTTTCGATGATTCAGAATACTTAAGTACTTTCATCCCTAAGTACGTTGTAAAAAATCAAAATTTGCTCTGTGGACCCTTAAGTTCGCTATCCGAGTACGTTATAACCGAGGCATTTTATATAGACATAATAGGAATTTTTGTCCGTGCCTGCAAGAGGAGTACGTTATATCCGAGAGTTCGTTATAACCGAGTCCGTTGTAAGTGGGTTCTACTGTATCTAATTATTTGCAATGCATTATCGCTTTCACATTAACATCATTATCAGATTGTAGTCTCTTTTTGAAATTCGAGTCAGTACCAAAAACGGGTGATGCTAATGACTGATATCTTGCGAACAAATATTTCCTGGCGTCGGATTCAGCGCCAATGCTGTTCTGTGTCACATTTCCAATAATACCAGTGAGCTTCAACATAAAGTTTGTTCTCATATTCTTATTTACTTTAATGCGTTTAGCAAACTTTAATACTTTATTGCCTTTTTATCACTCAATTGATCACGAATTATCACAGATCTTTTGACGTTTCGGGATCATGAGGGGAGATACATCTATGTATAAACTATTTATAACTCTATGTATGAAAGGCAACTTCAATTTGTACTGATCGATTCATATTTCAATAAACGCTAATTAGTATTATTATCTACCCATATATTCGCGGACGGCTGCTAAATGACTGACTTTGCTGCTTAGAGTAGACTTAGCGAATTGCTATGATGATTTTCCGGAAAACGCTGGGAGAACGATCATTCAATGTGAATCATTTGCATGACCACAACAGGCAATTTTAGCAGAACACTTAGACACTCATTGCAAATTCTTTTATTTACATTTACATGGTCGATATTCCACGAAGTCGACTCAAGTTAAACAACATATGACGAAACAAGAAATGATTTTGAAGCGCTTCTCTAATATTAAACAGTTAATATACGTAGAATTCATATTCAGTGGAGGCATTTGACCGAGTTGTTCATGGATTTCTAGGAAAAGTCTTGGGAGTTATCTCCAGCGGGAACGAAATAGTGGACCTACTGCAGATGCCTGCCCAGCATGACATACAGATATCGCTTGATCATTTTTGTACAACAATCACTTTTATCATAATTGATTTCTTATAGTTTTACACATTAAAACAGAGATGGTAAATATGCCTTTCATTTTTGTGATGTATCTTCGGTAACTAGTCTGAAAGCTTGGATTATAAGATGCTAGCCTAACAGAGCAACAGTTTAAATAAATTCTCCATGAAGGAGATGCAGTGAATTCATCAAAACTGCTACAGAAATTCATTAATTAACTAAATAACTTCATAAACGATGCAGATACATATTTTTGAAACAGTGTCTGTCGTTGTTAAATTTGTAGACTGCAAACTTAACTATTGCCGAGTTCATACTTCATTCCTTTTTATATCCTTTCATTTACTTTTTCCTTTGTCTTATTTTATATTTCAATAAAGTATGAACTCGACAATAGATATGTTTGCAGTCTACAGATTTACCAACGACATACATTGTTTCAATTATTTGAAAAATCGGTTGCCCCAGTCTGAAGTTCATACACATTTTTCTCAACTCTTGTGCTATTTTAATTTTTCAGGTAGCATTATAGTGTAGTATCAAATGCAGACTTAAAACCATTTTCTGCGTCTTCATGAAAGCTATAATCATATCAGATGTGCGTAGAGATTAGTTGAACCACATTTTTCTAAAACATGATCTGATTCGGTGCTAGAATTTTCATCTTAATGCACCTAATATCCCAATCTTACCGCATAATCGGTCATATTTCAAAGTTTGTGAAAAGGACAGAATCTTACGTTTTTTCAGACTTCAGATTCGGAATCCCCTTTGCATGCATGTTCTGATATGAATCAGAGAATTTCGGTTGCTTCATAGCATGCACGGTATGAACAATTCTGCACATACATGTAAGCAATAAGAATAATTGCTTTAATACACAAAGTATATAAGTGCATTGGATATAATGGTTCCCAGAGGTAGCGTGCCAATTATTAATATTTTTTGATATACATAATAAGTGGTTTGCATGTAAATTCCCCATAATGATGTTTGGCGCTTATCTAAAGTAAAAGTGGGAGTCAAGTTCTCCAGACAAACTGACATATTTTCAAAGGGATACTCTTTTATGCTTTTTCAAATTTGAATAGTAACCATGAAGTCGATAAAAAGTCAATTGGCGAAGAGATGTCCTCCTTGAATGGCAGGCTATTTTGTCTATGAGCGAAAATCTGAACAGATTCAAACTTAGCTGTCTTCAATTTTAATTGCTAAGCAAAAAAGATTTTTGTATAAATTTTATGTCCAACAATTACAATCGTAACAGATACTAAAAACAAATCCTAGTTGAATTGTGTTTATTGTAGACTATTCTTTCATGGATCCAATATTGTTTCATGCAAATTTAATTGCGATACAAAATATGACATTTGTCTCATTTCTTCAGTCAACTATTGATTTATTGTCTGTAAAGCTTGTCGCTGTCTCCTGATAGCTGACACGACAGGGACTAAAATTCAGACCAGGCGTGCAAATATTCATGATTGCAAATCAAAGGAGCGCATGCGTCACTCTAATATAATTGATTAAACTGAAAATTTATGAAAAAAAGGAACAGTAAGTTACAAAGATATGAAAGTTATGCTATGAAATAAGCTGCTTTGGGTGCAAAAACGATAAAAGGAAATATTGAGCTAATACACTGGTAAATAAACCTTCTGCACACTGAAAACGGGAGAGGTAGGGTGAATCTGGACGGCTCCGGCAATACGGAGCTTAAACACTGACAGGCACAGTTTGACAATGCTGAAGTGGACATTACTTTCAGCAAATCATGGCATGCCGGGAAATGGCCGAGCTAGAAACGACTTTGGACAGGGTCCGAGATCACAACTGTACATAACTGCAGTCCGTTTCATAAATAGTTAGAAATTAGTTAGAGCAGCAACATTACATAGTAAACAGTAAATTTTTAACTATAATTGAATGAATTGGCTTCCTATATCATATTAAATATTTTTTTTGTTACATATGTTAGCCCAGTAAGGGCCTAGTCCTTAAAAGGACGGATGGGTGCGTTCCCTGGTAGCCAGATTCGTTAATATCTGGCTTTGTATTATTATATTATCTTTCGGATGCGATTAGGCATAATGACGATCAAATCTCTGATCATATGTTCATAAGTCTGATTCCACTCCTGCCTCACGAAAGATTCCAACCGACTCAAATCATTGCCAGGACAAATTAGTCGACGAGCTCGCCGTTTCAAGATAGACCAGACATGCTCAATTGGATTCAAGTCAGGAGACCTTGCTGGTCAGTCTAAGGTTCGTATTCCTGCCTGTCTTTTATACAATTGAGTTGCCCTGTTGCGATGTGGCACGGAGCAAATTGTCGTCCATGAGAATCCAATCATATGATGGATCACCTAAACTGAATGATGAAGGATAAACATGTTCTTCGAGCACTTGATCGTAGCGTTCGGAGTTCATGTTTTCCCTCATAGCATGCAGTGAACTTTGACCATCACTACAAATGGCTCCTCAGATGAGCAATTTCCTGCGATGGTCCTGACTCCTCGATGTAAAAAACGATCAGGAATGTCTTCTCCAGACTTCATCCAAGGACGTAGACGTCCATCTTTGAATTTTAATGGGACCACTGCCTCATTCGACCAAACTACACGTGACCACTGATTCCGCCAGTGGCAACGTTTCATTGACCACTGTAGTCTTCTGCAGTTTTTTGTGTCGCTCGGACAGAGTCAGCTTCGATGCTCTCTTACGACTGGAGTAGTTCAACACCTTAAGTCGTCTCCAAGCAGTTGTCCTGGAAAGATTTGAACCTGCTGAAAGCTCAGATAAAGAGGTATCACTATCGACCGCACTGGTGATGTAGCGATTTGACCTGAAATAAGTCAGCCTTGGTCGACCAGAAGACCTTCCATCAGGCCGCTGACAGCCTCTTCGCAACCAAAAGTAAGTAGTACTTTTGGGAACCTTTAATTGTTGCGACACAGGCCACTTCGGATCAAAGCCTCAGCTTGACCCCTAAGATAGACTTTCTGCTAAGCTTTCAGTACAGCAGTTCGCACGTTACTGAGAGACAAAAAACAAATGAAATGAATGAATTCGATGTCTTTCGAGTACACAGCATTGTTCTCGTCTGCCTATGTCTTATGCATGCGTGAGAGTGATCAGTCACGCTTCTAGGTAGCGATGAAATGAGAATTGAATTCCAAACAAATTCCAAAAGACTGAAGCATTATTTAGTATACGGACTGCCATATTTGGAGCATTGTCATGAAATTTTCACAGGAGCGATTTCAGAATATGAGCTTTCTAAACGTATGAAGTTTGTTGAATTTGGAAACGACTTTCTATACGGAATTTACGGTTACCCATTTCAATTCATTATGAAACAATCTGTATAAATGACCGTATTAGTCTAATCTTTCTTTTGTCATTTTTGTGCTCGCACTTGTACGTAGATTTGACTTCATACATTTGCATCTTGCTATTGCTAAATCTGTAGCTCAACCAAACATGTTGGAGTGACGCGCGCGTTATTTTTATGAGATGCAGTGTACATTCATGCGGCTTCATTCTTTACCGTGTCGGCATGTATCAACAGTCAGCTACAACTTCGCTGGAAATATAATCAATGATTGACTTACGCGATTTCAGCGTCTTGTTCATGATTTCGCAAACATAGCGAATAAAATGTAAATTGGAAGATTCGATAGTGCAATAAACAATCATTTCATTTCCCAACTCCAACTCTTAAAGATCTAAGTTTTATTGATTTCTCAAATGAGAATTTCTAATGTGTCATAAACACTGCATAATCACCATGATAACAACTTTCTGTTTTTGAAAGCCTCTCCTAATTGATATTCTCTTCAATAGTCTGTCTGGTCAGAAATACATAAGTAGCACATATGATGTTACTATTTACTAATGATATAGTATATAACATAATGATCCACGTGATCCTTGATTTTAAATGCACTTGTAATTCTTTCAAGTTGCTGAGCTGTGCATTGTTCTGGTCGTGATTTTTTGTCGTTTGCTATATCTGGGATCAGCTTCATCTGGGCATTCAATTTTTTTTTGCTGAAAGCAATTTCGCCAGTACATGACGCCGTGACGATAAGATAATTTGACTAATTTTGCAATTTTAATTCATGTTCTATTCGAAGGCGAATTGTGTAAATAAATTTTCTTTCTGCCTTATGATTTACATGGATCTCGAGTTTCCAGTAGTGAAATGCAGACATTGTGTGATGAGGTGAATTACGAAAAGGGAGAAATTGAAGAGAAAGATGATTAAGACAGCGGCAATGAACTCGAGGATTGTCCTGTAGGCGTTAGATGAAATACTAAGCGATGGATAGCATAAGTTCTTGATGTCTAGAAAATCAACATGACATAGATCATAATTAGGTAAATGCCTCCTATGTAGCTTTCCATCACAGAGTGCAACTGTCTTTCTGAAAAGAAAAGAAATCTATTTTCATCGCCATCATTAATAGTTTATGGCAAACACAATGGAATTATAGCTCTTGTGAAAACGATAAGTGATAGAGGCGATAACAGTTCAACTAATGCTAATAAAAACGATATAAAAGTATCAATAAGAGTAAACTGGCCAATACCACGTCGTCTCCCAGCTTCAAGAAAATGTAAAATAAAGCTCTCATCTACTTTTTTCAAATCTTGCGTCTCGAGTTCATTGAAAAATCTATCTTTTTGAGGGAGGGGTGTTTTCTAGAGAATGCGGTGCATAAGAATTTAAATCAAAAGCCATTGATGTGCTAAACAGTTTCGAACACAAATCTCACGAAACTGACAAGGTCATGTTGAAAACCATGGTTCCAGTTATGTTATTCTTGGTGGGCAACATCCATTTTTCACAAAAAGGTACATGAATAACTAATAGTTAACATAATTTATAACATGTTTACTAACATTAGTTAACATGTTAACTAATAGTGAATATTATCAATATCCATGGAGTAAGTAAGGATGTAGTGTCGACTCAGAAAAGTATGTGTATACAGTGAAAATTTTTAAATGAAAAGATTCAGTTCTTTGCGGAGATTACGTTCATGTGGTCCAAAAAATTATTTGAGCACTTTTAAAAATTGTCAAAATTTGCCAATTTATATACTACCGAGATGACTCTCCTAAGTAAGTAGTAAAAACAAGTTGGATATCAAAAGGAATGAATATTTCTTAATAAGCATCCTAACTAAGCGGAAATCAAGATGATTATCAAGGGAATTTCATGAATTGTATTATTAGGGAGATCTTCATGAAAAAAGTCACGATATTATTCTTGCTGTCTTTTCTGAAATTTCAAGTTTTTAATTCAATTTTCACCGTCATGATTTCATGATTCACTAATTCATGTTTCACTTCTTGAATCTGAATAGTGATGTGGAATCATTTATATCTTTCAAAGTCAATTGAAATCATTGTCTTTGATTCTGTTATTTTGCTGTACCAGTGACAGATTGTTTATGAAATGATCACGCTTAAGAAGATTCTCTTGAGGTTCAGCAGAGTTGCTAATTGAACAAACATTACCTCACCAAGGCTGTCAGACACGGACAATTTGTAAAATAATATCATTTCCTTCTACTTTGCTATCATGATCAGTCGATTCCGTTGTAATTTCTTCAAAACTGCATAAATATGCATATCTCACATTTGGAAACAATTCCTACTGTATCTCCCATGAGTTCATTTAATAAAATCGAAAGTGTATACACATTGGGGATTTAATAAATACGGAGTTGCCACTCTACCTAATATATTTACTCTATGGTTGTCATGATATGGAAGATTTGTAAATTACTTTTCTTCCTTCTGTAGTGCTATCATAATCAGTCAAATTCGTGTACATTTGTCCAGAAGTGCAAAAATTTACATATCTCACAAGTGGTAGGTACTGGGTCTCAACCCAGGTGCGTTTAATGAAATCGAAACTCTACACACATTGGGGATTAAATAAATGCTGAGTTGCTACTCTACCTAATATACATACTCTATGTCAATAGCTTTTGTAATTTTTCAATGCTTGCTTTAAACTTATTATTTCCATATTTCTCTATTTCTTTCAGTTTTAATGTCCTACAACGTACTGTTCAAACGCCTGTCTGCTGACGCAGATCGCATGAAACGAAGGGAAGTTCAATTGCAATTATCTCGTTTTGTGGAAACTTATCAAGTTGTTTCAAGTCCTACGGAGGCTGATCTGCCTGATTTGAATAAATTTCTTCAAGTATTAACTATTCTTTCACGACAGTATGATTTTATGTTCAGTGACAAAGAGCTTCATTTGCTCGCATCTCTCTATGGTTTTATGCGTCGGGATGTTCGAGCTTCAACCCTGTTAGGGCCCATAAATCTTGCGGAGATGATTCTCTTAGAACAGCGGCGTCGAGTATTCCCTATTATTTTCTCCAACAACAGAGACGTTCGCAACGTTGTCGAGTTAGTATCCGTTTTGATACCGCCGTGCCTGACACCTCAGTCAGTAATAATAGTAAACAATATAGCTCGTGTCTTGGCTTCACCTGTTGCAAATATGCAAATGCAATTGGACGTTCTTTTGCTGTGCCACAAATTTTTAGGGGCCGAAACTGGTGACTTGAATAAAGACGATGAATCCACCAACGATGGCGTTCCTGATGACGTAATAGCATCTCTTTTGAATCACATCCTTCAAAGCTTACGTCTTCCAGGAATGATGCAGGGAGCTCAAGCCGTTACTTTGAGTCAGAGTAGCTCTAAAGAGGCTAACAGGCGCAGAACTTCCGATAAAGCTACCACTGAACTAGATGGAAATGATTGTATCGACCGTTTCACTCTATTGAATTTGGCTAATATCTACACTCCTGAGCAAATGATGCACATGGAAGTTTTTGCCGTATTGAAACGTTGGCTTGAGATTGCTATCGACATGAAAAAGAAACAAAAGGAAGTAGCTCTAACGTCAAGTGGTAGTCGGCGAGATTATCTCGATGAAGTAGTAAATCGTCTGCGAGAAGATGCCACCGAGTTAGTTCAACGTCTGCTTGATCAGTGCGACAGGCCCATTGGTAAGCAAACAGCCATCAGAGACCAAGCGTTATTGGAAAGCTGTCTTCTTGAAGCAGTGGATTTACTAGGACTTCTGGTGCGTTTAGAGCCCAATGTAGTCAATCGACTATACCCACGCTGCCAGGCCATATTTGATGTGAGTTTCCTTGCAATGCTTTATGCATGTATCAGAATATTTGAATTGATCTTCGAGTTAGAAGATTCCTACTACTCTCATGTATTCGTATGTCATCCGATTTACTTACCTTTATCTGACTTGAAGATCTGATAATTTGTAATATCTAAGCTAAAAACGGTTAAGATCTTATGTAGTTATTTGCACTGTTCGCTAATTTCACCGTGAGACTACGACCCATGTCAAGAGAGAGAGAGAGCATCAAAGGAATCTTTAGATGATGATCACGATAGTCAATAGATGCTGTGGACGATTTCGCAGCGCACTTTAATCAGTAATTAGATAGCAGTAGTATCACAAGCAGCGACGTGAAAGCTGAGGAATTAACTAAGGTCCTTCAAAGTCGTTGCAATAATTAGAGGCAACGGTCCGCAATTTAGCAAGAACATGCATCTAGAATTTGCCTTCATGCTTCACTGTGTATAGTGATTGATATTGAAATTAGCATCTTCTGCGCCTATTCTGCTGCTCCTCATTTTTCAAATCGCTTGCATGTGACACTACTTGCATTTAATTACTGGTTATTTGTTGAAATCATTTTCAGAATATTTTTAACTTATTAGCTAGCTATGTTCTTCGTACTAATTAGTCATGCATTAAATGAAATCGAAACTTCCGAAGCAGGTGAGATGATCGGCTCATGATTTTTGTGAATTCAACGACATGTACTTAAATAGTATTGATTCAATCGGTTACGTATTTTATTCAAGCAACCGTGCTCAAGTTTCTCGCTGTTCTAGTTTACAAATTCACAGATCGTATTGGAACAAGAGTCGATTGATTTTTGACAAAACTTTGGTGGTCCATTTCACCATGATTATTTACCTTTTGCCCAACATTGGAACGCTAATAATAGGAAATACAGGGTGTCGCGATCTTCTTGCGGATTTTTGTTAGTAATATTACGGAGAATGCCACTGCGTTTTGAGCAAAGTTGTTGGATACATGAGCTGCATGCAAGTAGGCCTGCACTCGACGACAAAGTGCACTATCAATGAATAAGTTTTAGTTCCATTTCAACAGATATATAATCAATCATATGGAAATGAAGGTATTGGTTGCTTCACTGGACGTTAACCATTATTATTTAACTGTTTTATAACTTTTACTATCTGCTCTATTCCTAGAAGTGACTGAGATTGCTTCAGTTGCCACTTTTGTGATAACAAGGTCAGACGCAGTGAGAATCCGGACATAGACAGACAGACAGTCTCTTTAGTAAGAGCATCGAGTCTTTGGAGAAGCTGATTATGGAAACTCCTTCCAAAGCTCCGAGAAAATGTGTGGATGAGCACAAGGCGCGGAGACTTTCGAATGACAAGAAGGTAAATGTCGGTGTAGCTTTCGAAGATGATTCCATCAATTTGCAAAGAAGGGTTGATTTGGCAAGAAGTCGAATTTTTTCTGTCTCCCGAAAGCAATGTAGGCCCTACTCAACATTTGAAGCATACAGTTTTACAGTAAGCTATTTGAAACCTTAAGTTATTCCTGATCGACTTCAATTTTATCTTTTGATGATTGAAGGCTCAACATACATGATCCTATATTTCTTCTTCAATATCAGTTTTAGTGATCAGATAACATTCTCAATGAGAATGTCAACCTCAAGAACTCTCACTTGCCTGGCGCGAAACCGACGCAGTCACCTTTGACAATTTGTTGTTCTGCGGTATCATCTCACTTTACGATTGGATAAGCTGCCAGGTAATGTAGGAAGCAGTCAATGTAGACCGGCACAAGGGCATTTTGTTGAGCAGAGTACACTCAGTCAAGACACAGCTACGAAATCGAACATTGATGCACCAATAGGATACGACATTGAAATACGTGAGCTCCAGACATCAAACTTGACTAATCGTTGGATTGGTCGGGATAAGCCTACTCCTTGTTCTCCAAAAAGCCTAGATTGGACTTCTGGGTATGGAGCGAGACGCGAAATGGTGTTTGATACGCATCAATTGAGACGAGGACTAACATTAAATATTGGACAACATAAACACAGATTTAATAAAGAAAGAGTTTATAAATTACCGTGCTTAAAACACCTTGTCATACGCATGAGTTTTGCATACTCTGTGATATAGGTCATATGGAATTCGTTTTATTGTTTTGAAGTAAAGGTATTCAGTGGACTTCAACTTTTGGGTCTTTGAGCATTGTAAGCTTTCTAATGCTGCATAATGACAGCTTGTAAGAATCCGCAAGAAGATCGCGAACACCCTGTATGTTATGACAATTACAAGCTCATTAAGAATGGAATCTCAAAATTTTGTTTATCTACTGTAATCATCATAATTTCAGAAACAACACCTAGATCTCTTGCGTGGTGATATGGCCTCAGTAATGGTTCGTTTAATGGATTTCCTTGTCTCTTGGGGACCAAGCATGGGTGTGTTACCTGAACGTTTCTTGGAGGTTGTCTATGGAAAAATGATAACGATTGGTTATTACATGGATCCTCTTTTCGTGGATGAGTTGATTCGATACACAGTTGTGAACTTGGAGCAACTGTGTTTTGAGACGACATCTCGCGATCAAAGTCCGCTTCGTCGATTTTCTCCAAATATATGGAAATTACTTGCTTGGAATCCGCGTGCTTATCTTGGCCGTTTCATGGAGCTGCTTCCAGCATTCTTGGGCGAAGGGTCTGCCTTGGAGAATCTTCACACAATTTTGGAATTGCCATGCTTAGCTGCTGTACTTGAGTTTCAGCGTTTAGCTGATGCTGGTGAATTATCGGTGGAAGACAGACGAACTCATGCAAGATTAAGTCGTCACATCGATTTTTTACTAAGAGAAGAATCGGGTCGTGGAGATACAATGGATAGGATGAAAGACTTATATAATTCATTAAGCATTTATCAGCGTCATCCACGTGTGCTCTATGTGTGTGACACTGTTTCTCCACTATTGACCGTCTTCTTTAAGGTGAGATATGTTTTACTTTTAAAGCTATTTATTTTTGCAAAAATCGAAGCACATCGCTACATTATCAAAATTCCATCTGGATTTGATACATCATCCCTATTGTGCATGTACATGTATAAATCATTGCATAATCACGCTGACGTCACTTACGTAATGTCCCAGCATGTGAAACTTCTTGTCGAATTTTGCTTTGAGTCGCTTCAATGCCTATTCGCAATTGTCGAAGTGATGACATAGGAAACCATATTTGCTATCTCTTCATTTGCAAAATCGTCCACCAAGAGAGGTGAAAGTTCAACTGAGTGTCTTTCGCCTCTACAGAGATAGTAGAATCTAACTGTGTTTGAAAATTCAAATTAGTGTTGTGTTGATGACCATAGACATGTAGCTATCTAAGTGCTTCATTCATAGGAACAGCTAATCAAACCAATAACTGTGTCACAGTAGACGTAAGATCATTCTAAGCTTCTATGTATGTATAGCGACCCAGGAAAGTGAAACAGCCATATATTTGCTGATGTGCCTTCAAGAAAGATCGCCACCTATTAGTATTATCAATTGCATTTCTAGAAGTTTTACATGGAGTAATCATCGCATATCTTATTCATGAGGAACCAGTGAAAGCAATACTCCATTCATGATATGTAATGTGTTATGAACATATATATAATTATGGAGTATTGTAAAACTAGTAAGAATCCAGACTAGTGTGCTATGGTGAGATATTTTCATGATAGACGCTTACTTTAATATTTGAAGAAGGCTTGAATGGCATTACTTTTAAATTTCCGATCCGTCATTTTTTTAACAAATCCGTGTTAACAGTTATTGGTTTTTCACGATTGGTTTAATTTTTTTCAACATCTCCGTGGCACAGTGGTTAAGTGCTTGGCCTAATGATCTTTCGGTCCAGAGGTCCAGCCCCGAAAGTGTCATTGGAAGTCTTCAGGAAGGGCTTTTGTGACAATCAAGATTTGCATAGTCTCATGCAGCCATCGATGGTACATTTACAAGTGCAACTATTGACTTAACGAACGACCAGGACTATGGATAGCTATTGAGTAAAATGATGAACATGCAGAGTACTTTGCCCTAATTTCGGCGTAGTCCTTAATTGGGCGCATTTGCTAGTTCTAGTGTAAAATAAAATGCTGGAACCGCCTTTTTGTCATGGATTGTTGTAAATCACTTAGAGACGATGAGGCATCATGTTTGTTTCATCTCGATTTGCTCTTGTTATCCAATAACACTGTCCGAAGAATTTCATGACAGCGCACATAAAAAAATTATCGATAAAATTACTTGTGATGATAATATGATAACTCGATATTCTACATGATGTCAAGTATCATGTGTGCTGTATTTGATATTAAGTGAAGCCAATGAAGCCCTGTGACAGGTAGTGGAGTCAGCAGATCGATATCTGCATCATTTATTCTTCCCTGATAGATTATTGAAATGCGCCGAATTAAGGATCAACGAAAATTCAGTTGCCCTTACTTCGGCGTATTGTGTTTGACAGCGAAATTCACTGAACAATGACCTTATACTTGTCTCCAAACTTTCTCACCATGTTAGATATCTATCAATGACTCATCGATGAGCTAGCAGTGTGAGAATTTGAATACGCGAATACGGAGCATCCAATAAGAAAACTTTTAATTCTGTTCGGTTGCTGTCTGAGCTAAGAACGGGATAGTGCAACCATTTTGTTAACTTTATCCTGAGTGATATGGCGCGTCGCCCAAAGCATGAATATTCGGAAACTGATTTGAAGAGTGACGACAGCTTCATCGACGTTGACGAAGAGAACGTTGATCCGGCGGTCGTGAAGGTAATCGGAGAGGAGGTAGAGCGCCTAGCCGTGAAGCGCAAGCCTCTCCGCAAACGCACCATCGATCCAGACCGCTTTAATGTCACGGTCAACATGTTCCTGAGAGAGTTGAAGGAGAAGAACATGGTGAAAGAGAAGGTGGAGAAGCGAAAAGAAGAAAGCATTCGATGAGTTGATGAGTGATTTCAACATAAGTGATAAAGACCTAAGTGAAGCTGGACCCTCAAAGAAAAAAGGCAGTAAGTTGTCTTCTTCTCTTTCATTTGGAATAAAAAAATCTTTTCACAGCGGATGTTTTTACTTAATTGTATAACAAAATTGATGAATTTCATTTCCTGTTGAGATCTACATTGCATTCTTAGCTTAATGAATGATAATTTGCATTATTCTGATATACGCCGAATTAAGGGACAAATGCGCCGAAATTAAGGCAATTTTCATTTTTTGTAAATTGGTGGTTCCTAATAAGTAAACAGCAGTTGCCAGTCTCGGCGCAACTGTGATACATACTTCAGATACCATACTTCTAGAAAGAGTCGGATAGAAGCATAGAGCTTCTTTATCCTACATGAAAAATATTGATTTGTCGTTTAGTCGCCGACACTACGCCGAATTTAGGGCAAAGTACTCCAATCCAAAACTTGAATTTGCACTCTCTACGTGTCTTGTTATGAAAAGACGTTGTGCAGTAACTCCTGCAAGCAGAGTGTGAATTACAAAAGTTAGTTCCATTGGCTAATTTTTACTCCACATTCATTGAAATTCTACAGGGCATCCGGACCAAAAGATCAAAACACTCCAGATGAAAATCTGACTATGACAGCACCGTCCCCAAGCCCCCAGTAAGGGGAGTGACGTTAAGCCATCATTTCTACAATATATCTACAATACAGCGACACAGAGGCCTACGGATGCTCACAAAAGTTTCTTAAATCTTAAATTGTGCCGCAATATTTGTGCTAGCAGTACACAAATTGCATATTGCAGAAGCTTTTATTCGTAAATTATTCGAGGAAAAGCAAGATCGAGTTTTTCAAATTAAATCTATGCTAATCCACTTGGTTATTTCTAAATATTCTTTATAAATGATGACTGAAATCTCTACCGATTTTGTGCCTTAAAATCCTCTCCTGATTTTCTGTGAATTTCCTGGTTTTCCATCTAAGCATGCGTGGAGAGTTCTCCTCGCTAGCCTGATCCAGTCAGATACCCGAGAAATTGTAATTTGGGCAATCCGATGATCATACAGACTGATAAATTTGTCGGTTGTTGAGCACGATATCGATGCTTTGCTTTAATTTGATGTATTTTTTGTTTGTTTGTGCACTGACTGAAAAAAATGGTGCTTAACTTCTCACCGGTTTCAGGCATGTATATTGCTATTCTTCCCAAGTGCTCGTGTATTTGATATTTTCTTTCGAGCGTTCTAATATTTTCTTACGATCTGAATAAATATAGTATCACTAATTGTCTCAGTAGTAACACGATTATACACAGTAAATAAAAATTTTGTAGATGTATCAACGGCGTATTTCACTGATTTCTTTGAATAACGGACCAGTTATTTAATATCATATAATGCAATATGAATATATTGTACATAATAAGCTTTCATCCTTGAAAACTGGGCTTTCTTCATAAACGAACATACCTAACTGACTAGTTAATTCAATTTTAATGTTTCTTTGGAAAACTACAACTTAATTGGGCCTACTACTACCCATATGTTCGCGCCGAATACTTTTAGATCAGCTTCGACGGTCATGATCAAAGCAATTCAATAGACTATAAAGATAAAAATATGTTAAAAATCATATGAACACATCTGAATCATGCAGTCTAGCCCTTGTACTAGGCAGCTTTCAGGGCGCACAGCAGCCCGTGACAACTGTCACAACTTAGTTCTATCTGAACTTATTTTTATATTTGCAATTACTCGCGGCTTGGTAAATAAACAAGTCAAACAATTTCCAATTTGATGAAAACATGATGTGAATTTTTTATTGTTCATCATGCTATAGCGATTGTAATATACTTGAAGAAGTTGCTGAAACAGACATTTGGTCATGATGATCACAATGCTTCTCAGATGCTCCGAACCAGCAAATCGAAGGCTGATGAACATCTTGTCCTGATTTTCTTGGGCATCTCGCAAAAGTGACAGCGACTTCTTGGCTATTCAGAAAATTGAACATTTTAATCTGAACCTGAGTTTACCAAAACAATGGTATTGGTGGTGTCAACCCAACCCCTCCCTGGTATTGGGAGGGGTGCAGGGGCTCCGCACACCTGAGGGGGGAAACCCACAGATCCCATGATGTGAGCAGGAGGAGAGGTGTTTTGCGTGTTGTGCGGTTGAGTTTTGCAAAAGAGGTGAAGAGTGGACAGATGGGTTTATATTGTGCAAGTATTCTTTTAAGAAAGGTGATTTGTTGGTGCGGAGTTGTGCCAGTGTTCTGTGGGTGCGTCTGGCGAGTGTTTGTTCTGATTTGTGAGCTGTGAGGGATTGCGTGTTTATGACCTTATTGTGTTGTCTATTCATAAGGTGATGGCTGTGTATTTGCTTGAGTAGCTGTTTTGTTGCGTCGCTGGATGATTGTGTGGATGGAGGTGAGATGTACTTCTCTGTGTTGAAAATTGTGGACTTCTGTTGTCTGGGAGATGGTGGTTGTTGCGTGAGGAGATGAAGAGGGTGGTGTGGAGATTTTGCTTTGTATTAAAGCTGTTCTGCATGTAGTGTGAAGTGTTCAGCAATGAGGGGACGTGTGTTTCGTCGTGTAGGTGCTGTGTATTTGTGTCGCGTGTGCAACCCGTGGCGATCCTGAGCGCCTTGTTCTGTATTGCTTGTAGTTTGTCGATGTTTGTTTGTGAGATGATTGGTGACCAGACTGTGGATGTGTATTCCAAGAGGGGACCCGTGATGGCCTTGTAGGTGGCCACGATGGTGTCTTGTTGGTGTCCCCAATTCAGATTTTTTCCGGAATTTTCATCAAGAAACCACTGTCACAAAAATGTGGTCCTCCAAAAATCGCTGTACAAACCATATCAACATTATCAACTGCACACAAATTTTGCGGACACCCTTTTTATGGTCGAATCGAATACATTCATTTCTCTGAGTGGTCAATTTATAGATATTCACATATTAACAGCTGCATCATACATTAGCAACATTCAAAGTTGAATTACTGTCATTTTATGTAAGAATTTTGGGTATATCTGTTCCAGAATGTTCGTTACCACAATACATTCAAATAACATTCATTATTTCGTCTTTGTTTGCAGGTGGTTTTTGAGTTTGGATCAGCAGAGACCCTATCAGATCTTCTGCCTATCATCCTGGATCGTGCTTCACTACTGTTTGGACCCGAAGATCATTGCGCTGGTGTTCAAAACGCTCTTGGAAATGCATTACAAGCACTGGTTGCTTTACAACCTTCACTTATTGCATGTCATGAAGAAGAACTTATCGATTATATATCAAAGATGAGCAACATCTCTCGAGCGCCATCTGTTTATGCAAGCGTTCTTTGTGTCGTTGGTAAATTCGCTTCTGTGATTGTGGGCTCAGGACAACTTAAACAGACGAGAGAGGACATCCTGCGTCGATTCTATGAAGCAGTTGAGTGTCAAGTCTATGAACTGTTGAGTGAAGGCATCGAAACTCCTTGTTGTGTCGATTATCCGTTTTGGTGTACAGTATCCATGACGTTGGCAAAGGTCGCTTCCCAAATGCCTGACTACGCTCCACGCTGTCTCCTTTGTCTTAGCAAAATTCGTCTACAAGTTCCCAGAAAGCTTACGGTAGATGAAGCTGGACGCAAAGCGCTGAGTCAAAGAGTGGGAGAGCTGTCTCAGCTTCTGAGGAACCCAAATATTGGCCCTCATGTATTGTGTCCTCGTGCTGATGTAGTCTGTGAATTCACTGCACACAGAGATCCTCGCTCATTAGCGATGACATTGAAAGAAGTTGATAGAAGAATGTCTGAAGCATCTGTTACTGCGAAATGAAAAATATCGAATAGTAAGTGGATTTTTTAAAATTATACAAACGAAGAGCATTCAGCAATGCTCTATAAGATGTTTAATACAGAGAGAATATGAAAATATCCTAATCCTTGAAATGATGTGCTTGATATCGCTTCATTTGCCATGAGGAGCACGCAGAAAACGATGTTAATTCTTTTAAAAAACATTTTTTGTGAGAGACCTGTCATCAACACCTCGCTGACCATCATATCAGTATTTCGTCTATGCATAATAATTCAAGTTGTCATTTCTTTTGATAATAGTTACTCAATTGTGCCGCCAACATGAGGCTTCATGAAACTGAGGGAAGGACTGATGATATGGAAATGCATGGCATTGTTTCTGTCTATCAGCGAAAAACGCTTTAAATCCTTTTGGCATATCAATAACCCTCAGTTGATATAAATGACATCAGTTGATGTTGAGTTTTTTAATGTTTCTATTTCCCTGTAAAGTTTTGTATTTCGTATACTACTGAATTAAGTAGTATGCTGATAATATATATATCTTTATATGTTATGTCATTGGATTTTGCTTTCACCTTCCGAGAAATTCGATTCCGGGATGGGAATTATCAATTTCAAGCACTGAATTGGTGCGAATTGTTTTCAAAATTGACAGAATAGCAGAGTAGGCAGTAGGCGCATAAGAAAGAATGGTGGACAATATGAAGAAAAGAGCTTTTTGATTCTCAATGTGGTCAACGAGCGCCAAGTCCCACAACATTGGTGCATTTCAAAGTGAACGAAAAGCAAGTGAGTGACGTGTTTCTCAACTAAACGGCACAGCGTAAAATTAAAATGAACAGGCGAAATGAGTGAAACGAAGAAAATAGTTGAAAGAGCGAAGAACTGAGTGAGCTGAATAAATGGTCTTATTCGAATGGACTGGTGCACTTAGATCCTGGAACGATATTGTGCATTCAAGTTTCGAATTTGCGCCTTAATAAATGAATTTTGCCAGTCGCTCCAATAATGAAAAAGAAATTATACTTCAAAATGCGACGAAAATAATTTTCGTGATTTGAAGTTGTCATAAAAGGTTTTTGCAATTATGAGGAATGAAATTCAGTGCCTTTACGTCTACAGCAGCTGGCATTTAAACGCTTTCAATCTTGAACACATATTTTCACATTTTCTATAGGCCTAATCAGCGAAACAGAATTTTCTTGTACAGATGATTTTATTCAAATAGAATATTACTCCTTTTGCAACTGCAGTACTACACAAACGGCATGCATATACGAGCATTTTCAAGCACTTTTCAAAAAAGTCATACCTGCTACTTGCAGCTATAATCGATTATTCTTGCTAAACTGGTTTTAAATGTAATTTTATTGTATCATTAAATTACGAAAATTGCGTTGGAATCACAACTTTTGGCGCATAAGGAACAGGCTATTTTAGTAAATCAATTTCATAACCAAATGCATCTAACAAAGCCTACAGTACAGCTAAACAGCTAGAGCAACTGATTAAATTAGCAATTGGCACTGCTTTTATCTGAAAACAAGGCTAACATGCAATCAGGTCGTCTTGGTAATATGAAAAGTAAACATGGACAACTTGAAATCACAACTAGTAGCTCACAAACTATACCCTTTTCATGGTCATTGAGGGAAAATAAAATTTCGAAAATAATGAGACGGAATAGACGCTACACAGTCGCGATCACAAACTTCTCATTATCAACAAGATTTGTAGCACTTCTAAACGTCCTACGTCATTGACCAGACAGTTTCAGTAATGAGGTTGCGTATATTTTCATCCTCATTGTCGTTTTCATTAAATACATAACTCTGTTTACTAAAATGTTTTCCCAATTACGATTTTGTCCACAAGTTTTAGTACCTATGATTCTTTCAATTTTCTCAATGTATTAAACTTTCGCTCATATAGTTCCAAACGCCAGCTGCTGCGCATTCATTGAGATAAACTTCGATCGCTTTCCTAGTGCTTTTCTCAATGGACACTCAAGTATTTTTTAAGGACTAGCAAAAATCATTTGGAAAGTAAGAGAAACGCTGGGAAAGCAATTTATGTGTAGTTTGCTGCAATGAACTCACAAAATGCGATTGGAAGTGAGTGAAACTTCAATGCTTCCAGACCTATTTATCCAATATTTCTCCACACTTTTCCAGACTTTTTCTTAGAAATAATACTTTTCCAGCCCACCCAATTTTCCGGACCCGCGGGCACCCTGAAAGTCTCCTTCCTATCTGTCTCGCAAACTGTCTTGCGGACTCGCCACTATAGCTCCTAACGCTTCAAATGCAACTGACTGGAAGATGTATCTCTCGTTGCGAGTTTTGCCTTCTTCCTTCAGCCTTAGTTGCTGCAGCCCTTGCAGAAGCTGCCCCGAACATGACATTGGAGCCGGAGAAGGTATCTACACAGGTGGGGTCCCATAACAGGCACTGTCCATTTTGATATGGAAAGAGTCATCCCATCAGGGCGCTTACCGTCCGATCTTCTAACACCTTTCCAGAACAGAAGCCAACCCGATCAATTGCAGAGATCTCTTGATCACGTCATTCAAAACTGAATGCCGAGGAAATCTGCCTTTGCTGAAGCGGCAAGAGAGAGGATGGTATCCACGTTCATCTACTACCGCTCCACATCCGCAGAATCTCATCTGCTGTAGGCATAATTTGACAAAATATTCGTTGTTCTAGCTTCTAATGCAATATACTTATTAATAAGGGTATTTGTTAAAAGGCATCTTCCTTCAGGTCTGTTCCAATTTAAAATTTATAAGTATTGTATTTACAAACGTAGGATCTATTTTCAATAACTAAGCCGGTTCGATCTACCAAATAGCTATCTCAGAAGGTTCCAGCTTCACCCAATATGACCATTGCGCATCTGAAATGTCTCAGGGTAATAGCTGCATGTCGTACAAGACATAATTTTCATTTAAATATCCACCTAGGTTTCGGATGACTCCCCAGTAGAGCTTCATTTCAGAAACATTGAAATGAAAACCAGATTTTCACTGTATTACTTTTTTTAAATATAAAAGCTCGAACATACTCCACATGTTAAACAACCATTCGATACGACACATAGCGTCCTGCTGTCTCTGATGGACGAATTATTTTTACAAATGAGCCTCTCCGAAGACCATAATATCGTGCCACTGGATCTCCAACTTGAATCTTAGGCAACTGACTCTCCTTCAATCGACTGAAAACAGAGAAACATGCAAACATTACTTTTATTCAAACTAGTCATTTATCAAGCAACTACAATAGTAAAAAACTCGCTTATAACGCACTACTTGATAATTGATATGATACACCCGAGATACATGTGTTTCCATGCTGTTTCTATGCATCTTCCTTGTAATGTGAAGCAATAAAGTCTACTATTATTATTGAGTGTTATTATTAGTCAAATTATGAATTTATTACGAACATATTCATATGAAATAATCAGCAATTACTCGTACAAAGTTTGAGAAAAAAAGTTCACAATCTTTGGGTAGTAAGTCGTATCCAGTTTCTGAAGACAATGTTCACTGTAGTCATGTCGCTCTGGAGACCGATGGCCTGACGACGCATGCACTTTGACTATGCTACTACGTAGCAACAGTTATCATTTCGTGCATGCCTATCCGAAGCATGAGCGCCTTGTGTCGCCCATGACCGGATCGGAGGCGGTTCAGGAGGATCCATTTCGCTCGAGGTATGTCGCCCATGTCCCTGAGGTTTGTTTGAGAGTGTTGGTATGAAAGCCCGTAGCTGCTCTTGAGATTAATCCCAGCGCTCTTTCCATTTGTTATGTTTCCAGACGTGTGGAGATTGGTTGCCGGCTTCTTGTTTCAGGGTGTGCATTCGTCTCGCAGAAAACGGGAAGATTCTTAATGAGTCATCTGAACATCGGATCACCAAATATCTGTTTGTCATACGGTATTCAAAAGTAGAAAATATCAGGCCTAGACAAAATATAGGCCAAACTGTTATCAGTGTTACTGATACTAAAGCTAAATAATACGCAGATTCGTTTCGTCGAACTTTCATATCAATAATTTCGATTCATTTTATTTATTTATTTTTGGATAACGATGAGGAGGGTCGTTTGGTGTGGTCGAAAGAACCTCGTCTAATATGTGAATTCGAGGACGCACGCTCTTTCTTATGGTCGAAGGTGTCCGTCCCGCAGACTTGCAGCCTGCTGCGGTATCAGTAATTGACGCGCGCGTACCACGCACGCGCCACCCCGAACTCCCCATCATTTCCGAGTGTCTTTTGTATGCTATAATTAACATAATGACCAGACTTGTGGGCATTGCCTTTAAATCATTGTTTGCCAATATCGATCTTATCTTACGCACTTCGACTGCACAGCCACACAAAGACATGCGACGGGTTTATGTGACTTGAGTCTCTGTCGTTCGGCTGGTGAGACTGCGATAGTTAGCCAGTCTGTTTGATAGGTGGAAGGCGCTGCTAACTGTCTTACTTGTATTCATTTTTAATCGCTATTTTTGAAAGTAATCTCAGCTGTAGTTTTTGCTCATAGTGCGGGGCAGATCTGCATGTAATAATAGACCTGTGCAGGCAGATCTGTAGACGTTGAGGAGCACAGGAGCCAGGACCGAACCCTGCGTTCCTCCGTTTGCTAAGAAGCGTCTCTTGGAACTTTCGCCTTTCAACAGCAGTTCGAAGCGTCTTTGGCTGATCAACTCCATGATCATTCGAACCATGTCTTTATTAGGTAGTAGTTCTAGGAGTTTGAGGGTTAAGCGGCGACGCCGGACTGTGTCGTACACAGCTGACAGGTTTATTGAATATAGCTCCGAACTTCTTCATACTTTTCGAAGGCACTCTCGATGTCTTCAGTTAGGAGAGCAACTTGGTCAGGATGCTGCATCTCGGGCGAAATCCGGCCTGCTCGTGGGGCAGAGCAGTCTTGACGATTGGCTGGATTCGGTTAAAGACGCGTCTTTCCAGGCTTGAAGGGGATGCACAAGAGACTGATTGGCTGCTGCTGTTTTACCCGGCTCCATCCAACGGATTGGAGGCTTCGTATCAAGACAATACGAAGCGACACACCCAGAAAGCAAATTAATGCTTATTGCTAGCGAGAAGTGCCCTGGGGAGGAGATGGCCATTCCGATACCACCGGGGTGCTACCATACCGAAGCCAAAACTATTCACACACGGTGAACAGCATTGACCGTGGGAGGCAGCAACCCCATTGGTCTCACCACACATCTTACCTCCGAAGAGGGGCGGCGGTGAGGGACCATCGCTGAGGGGACTTTGGAAATATGGAAAACATAGCCAGATATGCCACAGGGGAGGAAGCTCAAAGAGCCCCTTTCAGACGTCTCTTACGACACGCAGGGGAGCGTCGGTCCTATTTAATCAGTCCCGGGAATCGCACGGGAGAGACTGATTGGTATATAACTGGAATGAGACACTGACAGTTTGTTTGTTTTGAGGACTGCTAAGACGGTTGATAGTTTCCAAATCTTTGATGCTCTCTTTGATCTTAGTAGCTTGGACAGGAAGGACGTCAACCAGTCTATGAAATTGCGACAGAAATTAAAATTTAAGAATAAAAACTTCTACTTTCATACTGAAGTGAAAAAATTTAAAAGAGATGACAGAAGTAATAGAGAATTTCATGAGAATACTCCTGATTCATGCAACGCAGGATTTCGGGGGATGATGCTGTCATCACCTTATGCTGCCACTATTGCCGCCACTGTTGCTTATGTAAGAAAAGACCAATCTATAAGATACAGAATAAGAAGCCTTATAATTATCAAAATGAAACATTTGATTATCAAGAACAAATGATGCATGATGGCAAAAGGATCTCATTAAACGGGGGAGTGACCAGAAAATATAGCTGATTCAATCCAAAGCTTCTACGACTATCACGTCATAACAAAAATACAAAAATATACATTATCATTCCAAAATGCATGCTGCGTGTTATCTTCTCAATTTTTATTGTAGAACGACAGTTCCTTGGAAGTAATACCGCAATTATGTTTGACATTTATAAGTAGAGCCGGGAAAAATATGCATTTACATAAAACATATTGACATACATATTTTGCATGTTATTACACAGGTATGTATGTGTTTGTGTATGCATATATTCAACCCTGTTTAGGACCCAATGAAGAAAGTTCCATTGTAAATGATTGAGTGCGTGTGATTCTCTTACGACTAAGTCTCAAAGTTGTGTTCACGTTAAAGTTTAAAGTCGACAAATGAGATGGCGTAGGCAGGGGATCGTCATTCGTCTGCACTGCGAAAGTTTGCATAACGCATGCCTGTCGACGTCTCAATTCAACTGAGGCAAGGACTATATTTAATCAATACATGCGTCTTTTCATCGAGTTGTTGAAACTTAATTGTTTCGGTAAGAAATTTTCAAGATGGGGAACATGGATTTCATCACCTGTCTACTATGCTACGAATCATCAGAGTGTTTTACAGGCATTACGTAAGCTGAAGACAAGAGTTTCATCGAACAGGGAAATTCGCTACTGAGTAACTCCGGTGTGATGACAGACTTGACACTGATTTTGATGAATAATTAAATCATTGTGTGATGCGATTCAAAAACTTGAGGGGAAACTGAAGCGTGACGACTCTTGATACTTTGGAAGAAATCGAGCATTCATCCAATAGTTAAGGGGAAATTCATGTGCTTTTAGCAAAAACTGTGAATATAAGGAACTCAAACCAGCTTGCATACTATTCGAGATCGTCAACCTCTTCCGGATTTACAAGTTGGACGCAGGCCTATTACAAATTAGAGTTTATTTGATTTGACAAATATTGGTAATTGTCAGTTGCGACACAGAGCGGAGCTTCTCATCTTACAAGGTTAGCCTGTCGGATAAAACTGACCTGAAAAAGCTTCTGTCTTACTATTGGAAAGGGAGATTTTAAGTACTTTAGCTGACCTTTATTTGTCATAAAGGCCAGCAATGCTATTTTCATCCATTCCGCAAGTGCAACGGTTTTTTTAAAGTATTTTACTACATATTTTAGCACACATTTTGACATTTTAAAGTACATTTGATAGTACCCATTTCGATAGTTATAAATACTTATTTTTCATGGCTCTAGTTAGGGCCTATTAGTAATTCACATGGACTGTGTATTCATCTGCCTGATGGCATCCCTGAAATCTAAATTTGAACCAAGAAAACACACGGATATGAAAAAGTCAGATTGTAAAGGCAAAACAGCTACGAGTGTATATAGCATCCACTTGAAAGATAATATACGACAATATTTCATTTCACGTAATCTGATTTATCAGAAAAAAATGGGAAACATTTCAAAATTCTGTTTTAGAAGCTTGGCCATACCTTTTATTTTACTTTTTTCTATTCTTTTTCTGCAAAAACGCCTCAAAATAGGTATAAAATTCTTTTACTTGTACGACGTTTAGGAAGTCTTGGTCACGTACAAATGAGCCAAATCAGACTTTACAAACATCAAAGATCATAATATACAAAATTTAAATGTAGGCCTTAACTAATTTAAAATTTACAGATATCTATCACTACAGAAGGAGGAAATACCTAAAGAAATCTTATTTAACCTAGTATCTAAAGATACATTAAGAAGAGTAAATTATATGGCTGTGCAAAAGTCTATGTACAAGTGAAAAGGAATTGATGATAGAATTTCAAGAAGATCACAAAACTATAAAATTAAAGATATTTGCGCACGAGTGGCTGCCGAATCGATTTTCATAAGAAAGGAAGTCATTTTAATGAATGGGTGTGAGGGGACGGGCATTTTGTCCTTCTCATCATAGTTTTGAATATTTTATAGTTTTGTGCTCTAGATATCTGTGTGATAGATATATGTAAATTTTAAATTAGTTAAGGCCTACATTTAAATTTTGTATATTACTGTATGATCTTTGATGTTTGTAAAGTCTGATTTGGCTCTTTTGTACGTGACCAAGACTTCCGAAACGTCGTACAAGCAAAAGAATTTTATACCTATTTTGAGGCGTTTTTCGCAGAAGAAGAATAGAAAAAAAGTAATTTCAAAATTCGGAAAATTTTAGCCTGACTTTGACGCAATGTGGCCGCATTGAAGAATGTTCTTGTGTCGGTTTATTTTCTATTTGAGTTCCATTTTAAGCCATCGAAGTCCTTCAGAGAAAAATCTTGATTTACCACAAAGGCGTAAGTGGTGGGAGTGCCATCTGTCGACTTTTCAATGAAGCAACAGCTATTCAGAAGCACGTATATTGAAGAGAAAAGAAAATCTCATCATACACGAGGCTAATTTCCTTGTTTGCAGATTTAGAAATTCAAGATTCCCATATAAGGAGGATATCAAAGATGCCAATCTAATTTCACCATTTCGTTTTTTCATAGACTTTTACGAAGCGAGGTCTTACAGACAATGTGACATGCAACAAAGACAAGCCTTCTTCTAGCTCAAGAAAAAGTTAAAAGAAATAAAAATCCAACCATTGAACCACGGAATGAAAATATTCTCTGACCTACTCAAATTCTCTTCTTAAGAAACATGTTTGTGCGCTTATCCGAGAGTGTCTTGTTATTGATCGAGAAAAGCAGTTCCAAGTTCAGTAAGAAAATGAGTCAAACATGGCAACAAGAGCATGAAATAAAAGAATCAGAAAAATGTGAAAGATAATATCGAGATGCAAATGATACCACGAGAGAAGTCCTGCTTCTACGGAAATTTTTTATTATGAAGGCGTTCTGTTTCTCATGGTAGCTGTCATTTCACATTCCCTACCCGCATCACCAAGGAATTGGTAAATTCTGTATCTGAAGTAACGCCGTGTGTGATCGATGTGATCAATGCGGCAGTTAAGTTGATTGTGTATTGAATAACGCAGAAGTCGTTTGAAAAATTGCTACACAGAACAGCAATAATTCCTTGTTCATGTGAGGAAATGACAAAAAATGTAAGGATAGGGTCAAGTCGGGTTACATCGACAGGTAAGCCAATATTCTAAATATATGTATTAAAACTTCAGGAATGCATAGATGATACTCGCCTGATATCGACACATCGTAGGGCAATACCGACAGTCCCTTTAATAAGTGTTAGAATATCTCAAGCATAACCAGCACACTATGCAACATATGAAACAAAATTTTAAACCTCTGTTGTCTCTTTGATTGGCTGAAAGGGAGAAACTACTCTCTTCAACTCTCCGTTCGTTACAAGCTTGCGTTGCATGCATAAAAAAATTGCAGAATTCCTCTTCGTCTTTGACGATGATGGATTCGTCTGTCTAGACAGGCTTCAGCTATGGAATTTCGCCTTTTTAGACAATCAAGGAGGCAACAGATACGCAAACTCTATTTCATGTAACATATTATATCCGTAGCTTATTATCCCTGGCATTATTTGACCCTTCTTATTGGACAATCGATATCATCCGAGAAAGTACTGATATTATGCGAATATTATAAATCGATGGAATCCGAAAACAGTTTTTCTGTCGATAATGCCCGATTTTACCCTACATCGCAAGCCCTTTATGACAAGCTAGAATTCTTTCAATTACAAAAAGTTTAAGGAAGTTCCAATAATTATACAATGAAGATGAATGTAGTTTGCAGAAATGTTATGAAAAGATCTCGTGAAGAACAAGTTTGAACTTCTCAAGTTGGTGTTCGTTATATGATCGCAAATGATGCTCCTATCTCTTGACATGCACTTATCTTTTGCGATGCATTTGAAATAGCGGCTTAACCTGTGAAGAGAAAATATCGATTTCTCTTCATGACCGATAATCTATGATCAATTTTCTTCCACCCAACTGTGCTCCGATATTTCCTTTCGCTTCGCTCTGTTTTGCTTCATTTTCTGAAACCCTTTGACTTTTGTGACTAATGCTGCAATTCATTGTTGCTAGTTTGAAGTTTTCAAGTCAATCGAAATGCACCGGGAATTGTAAAAACTGTTGTAAAGAAAATGTCAAAACTTTCAGTCGAATGGGCGATCGTCCGAGATTTATCTAAATGATCGGCCGTGCCCAAACGATCAAACTGTTGCATTTCGAAATATTTCAGCTCTACAATGCCTGAAGATTGCATGCAATGATAATTGATTGTACTTAATTAATTAATCTCGTACAATGACACTGAAAAAAAGCTGAGTTTCATGAGCAATAACTTACTATCTTTCAAGGAGTTCCTTCTTTTCTTCCGTTGTCATAACAACATGTTGTGGAACAAGCTAAAATGTAAATAGATATTTGCATCAGTGCCGATGGGACAGAAGCAAAAACGCTTAAGAAATGTACGTATGCAATTACGCGAGCAATTGAGAATTACACGTTATTTCAATGGAATGAATCTGGTATTATGCACTCCTTGTCAGGTCAGGAACTGGAGGCAAATAGCAAGAACGAACATGCAAGATTAATCCTTTCTTCATATAAACAACGACCTGAGTTCTTAATTAATAGCTGCTAATATAAATAGACAATCTCGAGCTAATGTAAGGACTACTAAATGAGCATTTCACAGCATATACATGTACATGTACAGTCTAATATCCATCTATACGCTTTCTAGATGTCAATTGTCCACCAACTTTGCTGGAAGAGTAATGATCGCCATTTTGGCTGGAGAATGGTACAATACTGCCATACCATAGCCTAGCGGGCATGTTAACATTATGACACCTTTGATAAATCATAATCCCCTCAGCTTAGGTGTCAAAACATTGATATACTCCGCTAGACCATGGTATGACAGCATATTGATCACGACGAAATGGGGTCTGCGCCGTGCGAACAATCAAGTTTTTACATTAGTATGACTTACTGTACGTGAACGTTCTAAGCTCACGTAACAGCACGTGAATGTACGATCTTCGGTTTTTGGAGCGCACTCATGTACTCATCCGATGCTTCTACCGAAACAGTTGTCCATCTGCGGAAGAGACTACGCAAAGTTGTATCCCTCTCCTACCCAAGGTAGGACATGGATCCAATATAATCCTGCAATCGGAAAGATTTCATCCGCATCCATTCGCAATCATTTTTTTCTGTCACTCCGCATCCTATCTGCAGAACCGCATTTTATCCACACTGATCTGCAGCTTATAATAGACAGAAGTCCAGCAATATTTACAGCTTGTTAGCTGCATCAAAGAAGGGCCTAGAAAATTTGCTTTATTTGTCATCACAGCTTTTGTGCGGTACTTGCTGTTTCTTTACATTCCTTGATGCTTATCACCAACTCGAACTCCAAGTCGGATGAAGTGCTTTTGGGAAACTGATAAGAAGGAACGCATTCATTACATCGATGTGGTCAGCGATATTTTTTAGTATACTGGTATTTTGAGCTGATACAGCTTCAGAAGAAAGCAACATTTTACGTTTTCTGGCATATGATTTGATACAGCATTTGCTCATTTCTTCACATGAGATTTGGTGTTCTGAGGTGACGTCTCTGTACCTCAACCACAATAAAGCATGAGCCGCATTTTTCATCATTAATTCCTGAAGATATAAACTTCTGTGTACCTCACTTCTCTTCATCTTGCTGCAGTGAAGTGGATATTCAACGTTTTTAGTCTAAAAATTGAGATTCAATGTTGACCTTCAGAATGATTTTACTGGATGAATCATCGGACGTTTCGTGTGTTGTTTGTACATTAGAAATGCAAATTGCGAGTTTCCTTCAGATTTTAGATTTATCTGATGGGACAGTCGAGATCAAAAAGTAGATAATTCTTCATGCATTTTCAGCCCCTGGCCCTAGTTCACATATTCCATGAATTGGCCATTCAATTTGATGTTGTACGTCATCGCTGCCAATCCCTCAAGTTTTGCTACGGGATATGTCTAATTTATTGTACAGGCATCCTCTGCGGCCGTCATTCCTTTAAACGGGTGTTGTCCACTTGCGCCGCAATTTCTGATTATGCAATTGAGAAATAGTGTTCTTGCGCCACATTGTTGTCTAGTCCCAACGATTCGCATCAAAGATACACTTGGCGCAAATGCATGATTTTTGTTGTCGCAAAGCCGCTATGGCTCAATGCGTAAGTCCCCTTACATATGAATAAAGGAAACTTTGAAATGAAGTTATTGCGCTGCGTCATTAAAGGATCGATTGTTTTCTTAATATCTTTAAATTCTTGACGTGCAGCCGAGTGAAAGAATCTTGATGAATCAAGTCACAAGAGGCAAGCAAGTTCGAGGGTGAAGGAACTACTAGTATGCTTTAGGTAGTTGATGACAGGAATTGTCAATAAAGCCAGACAAGAAACATTGCAATTAACAGGAGACTGTAAGTCATCTTTCGCTGAAGTATAATCCGTCCAAGTGTCTCACTCCTTATTATTTTTCGCGTTAAGTTAAAATATTATAGCTAAAAGCATGTGTACAACCCAGCGTTTCGAGTATTCACCCGTCCTTAAGGATATCAGCGGTAAAAGTGTTTTAGCTCTAACTTTTTAACTTAACGCGAAAAACAAAAAGAAGTGAAACACTCGGACGAATTTTAATTCAATGGAAGATGAGCCATAGACTTATTTTATCACTTATTTCTGACATGATTCTCATCAGCACCGATGACTCTTTATCATGTCTCCTTGTGTGAAGCGACAGCATAGGAAATTGCTTCACTCAAGTCTAGGATCACAATGAAATTTCCTCTAGACCACGATAATGGTCAGTGGGGCAGCCACAAATCTGTAGGTCAACGATCCAATCCAATCTGTATCCACGAGTCTGGAAATAGTCAATCCAGTCCAATCCGCAACCGCAACGTCCAACCTTGCTGCTGAGTGACACGGTTGCAATCGAAATCGTGAATACGCTCTTGAATAGGTTTTCAATAGAAAGAACATCCTTCCTAGTTGGCTATAAAGTCAAAATATCCATTGTTCAGTGTGGTATTTGAAAACCCATTAATCATATCTTTTGTATTTTGTGGTAAAACAACCAGACCTACAGGCTTCTGTCTTTGAAAATATTTTGAATTACTTATATTATAAATCCGCCTCATCTCTTCTATTCCATACTCAACGCTATTAGGTTCACAGATCCACCTTCACAGTTGTACACAGTCACTTCAATAATTCGAGATACTTTTCCTTGGCGACGACTACCAGTAACTATTGGTAATATGCGTAAGATGAGTTCATTTAGTGGTTTTGATAAATAAACTGTTTGTCTCCAAAGCAGGGGTCGAGGGCAGTTCAGATAAGTGAATTCCTTATAAATGAGTTCAGAAAAGGGAAATCAAACAACAATTTAATTCTTAGTTGATGAATAATCTATTCAAAAATCTTTCCTTGAAGGGGTTTCCTTCTATATCGAAGTTAGCTTAGAAACTGTCAGCGTATGAGGAATCCGATTTCTAATTTGGACGAAATTTCAAATATATGGACTGTACATGTAGACACTGATGTGTAGAATCAAGTACTTCATGATTAGGGTTTTAAAGAAATCATTTTTTGCTGTGTTTTAGAATGTTCTGAAATGTCTTAAGATCCCTTTGCTTTTGATGTTATTGTTTCACTTGATTCCAGCACGTTGCATCGTTAGCTTTCAATGAGCAACGTACTAAATGTGTCGGAATTGTCGGCTATCCCAAAAGTTGTTTTAGTGTGTGAAATAAAGCACCTATAATATCGATAACATGTTATTCATGAGTTTAATAAGCTACATGTTTGTATCACACTACTTCCATTTGCTAATAGCAAATCAATTTCCTGAGAGCATCCTTCAAGCTATCAGTTCTGTGCTAATGTGCACTTTAGGCACTGAGCATTGTAACGCGAATACACAATAAGAGCACAACTACTGACAATCGCATCCATCCTAACAGCAAAACGACAATAATAGAAGAACCGGGAAATCGGACATTTCCCTGACAATTTTCAGAAGTTCCCTGACATTTCCCTGACAATTTTCAGAAGTTTCCTGACAAAAAGTTTTGGACAGTATATAAAGTACTATTTTTTGGTAGTTCGTTTGAATGTCAGATTATTGCACTCTTCTGGTAATAATACGTAATAAGATAATGCTAAGCATAATTTTTTTTGTTATCATCACACAATTTTCAAAGAAAGACTTCGAAAGCATCATCAAATATACACAAAGCACATTTTCAAATACAAAGTGACCAAGCCGGACCGGCGAAATCGATATTAGTTTAATAATTTTGTGCGCTGAAAGACTGGTTTAGCTATAAGTATCTAATATATTTTATTCAATAATGCGAAGTATATTAATATAGCGAAATAAAAGCCGAAAGCTGATGTAGACTTAAGGTGGAAAACAGCAGGGGTCCTTCTAAAGAACAAGATATTCAAAATGAAATGAAAACTGTTGAAATTTGTCTTGCTAATCACGATTTACAACAAACATCCTTTGCTCGTGTAATTTTATGTTTTAATAACTACCTCTGAACATGTAGTACACTGGAATTAGAGATACGAGGGTCATCCCAAAAGTTCGTGCGCGTGAAACATAATCATTTATTATAACATAAAAGTAACCAAACGAACAAAGTCAACCTTCAATATAGTCACCTCTGAGAGAGATAACCTTCTCCCATCGGTGTGGCAACATGGCAACTCCATTCAGAGTGCCTGAGGAATTCAAATCACGAATAACACTGTTCGCAGCATTCCTGACTTCGTCCAGATCGCTGAAACGTTTGCCTCTCAGAGATTCTTTTAGTTTTCCAAAGAGGTCAAAGTCGGGAGGACTCATATCAGGGCTGTAAGGAGGATGGGGAATGCATTCCCAACCCAGGTGTTCAAATGTTTCTTGAGTCACTGCAGCACGATGACAGGCGGCGTTGTCATGCAAAATCAATGGATTTCGGAGATTCGGACGCTTTCTTCTAAGGGCTTGACGGAGATGGACACGGAGGTAGTTTGAGTAGTAGGCAGTTACAGTCTGTCCACGGAGCACGTAGTGCGATAAAACAATACCTGAAGTGTCGTAGGCTGCAATCAGCATCAGTTTCACAGCAGAGGGCTTCTGCCGGAATTTGATCGGTCTGGGAGATCCTGGTCGTCGCCATTCCGCACTTTGCCTTTTCATTTCAGGCTCGTAGGACCTCACCCAGGTTTCATCAATGGCAACTACGCGGTCGAGAAAGTCCTCTTCTTGCTGGTGTCGACGAAGGAGTTGCCTTGAGATTCGAACTCTGTCATCCTTCTGATCACTGGTGAGATTGTGCGGCACCCAACGAGCGGACAGCTTCCGCATCCCGAGATGGTCGGTCAAAATCCGATGAACAGAGGACTTCGATAAATCCAGGTTTTCGGCGATTTCCGTGCATGTCCATCGTCGATCATTCGCCATTAAGTCACGCACCTGATTCACGGACTCCTCAACACAAGCAGATGGAGGTCGGCCGGAGCGAGTCGCGTCTTTGATGCTACCGTCGCCACTTTGAAAGCGTTGGACCCATTTCTGCACGGTTCGTAGAGCCATGGCGGAGTCCCCACAAGCTTCTTCTAAAGCTTGGCGAATTTCTGCTGCCTTTATATGTCGCAATGTCATAATCTTAACGAACGCACGTTGTTCCTCGATGGTAACCTCCATGACGAATGATAGAAGCAGTTGGTGTGATCGAAAATGGCGTGATAATTTTAAATCAATGTGCTTTTGTTCATCGAATACCGACTATGTAGATTTAAATCAATTTAATCAGATATCTATGATTTTGAATTTGAACGGTGAGGTCTGAAATTTGTCATAGATATGCTTTGTTAATTGCGTTTTCAACACACTCTCGAAATACATCACAGAAAACCAATTTAACATTCATTTGTCTCGTTAAACATAGGTACGAATTGCCGCGCACGAACTTTTGGGATGACCCTCGTATAATCAATAAGCGAGAAAATTATAAGTTAGAAACATACACATTCTATTGAATCGGTTAGAGAAGAATTTCCTAAAAACTAACCAACATCTCATAAAAAGCATCGATAGTCAATTTTTCAGTGAAGAAAACTGCAGTTGTACAGTAGCCTATATTTTTCCCTGACATTTAATCGAATAAAATAATTCCCTGACATTTTAGTCAAATTTTACCGTTTTAAAACTTCCCTGACTTTCCAGGTATGTGAAAAAATTCCATTTCCCTGACACTTCCCGACGCACAGGAACCCTGAATATACATGCTGGATAGCGGAATGAATTTACTTTCAACTAAATAATGGTCAGGGGTAATAGTTTTATTTTGAGTTATTGCAGCGCTTAATTCCATCTCGTGGAACTCGATCTTCATTCCACCTTCCATTTTTTATTGGCATTTCTAATCAACTATCAACATTGTGTTATATTTTGCTGGAACTGTAAGTAAGTAATTCATCGAATATCACTTCTAATTGTGTACTCATTTGCACATACTTCTAGATTCGTCTCATTGTCTGCACAATGATTCACATCAGCAATGAGATATTTGACGTCATTTCCATTGTTTGGTTTTCATCTCGAATTCATACCATATTGCAGCTCAATCATTCGACTTGTTGGTATAAACTCGTAGTTAACTTTACTGTTATGGCACGCACAAAACAACACACAATTTTTAGTTGATTAAACTAGCATCGAGAAATCATCTAGACTGCAATCTATATTGCAAATTAAATCAGGCCCCATAAAAAGATGAAGTTTTGTCCGATTCAACATGAAAATGAACAAAGCCATCCATGTGCGCCGACAATTTAGGCTATCATTTGAAAGATAATAGATCTTCACTATCGTTTAATGTGCTGTTTTTACGACTTTAAATTGAAACATAACAAATTTTAAACATAGTCTGCATATGAGATATGCGCTGAGAATCGATGAATCGTTCAGCGAAGCGGAGACGAGTCGATTGTCTCTGCGAAGTGCGCGTATCTCCGCCATAGAGGTAGTTATCTGATATGTAAACCACTCTAGGCATGAATTGTACAGATTTTTGCCGGAGTTTTTCTGCCGCTACTTTTTTGATTCCTGTTCCTCAGAACTTTCGCGCTGTGTTCCTCCTCCACTCAGGCAGACTACATCATCGCATCTCTACTCTGCTGTTGTGCCTACTTGTAGAACTGCCATAGTCAAACAGTCTTTCTTCATGCACACTGCTCGACTTTGGAATGCATTTCCGACAACTTGCTTTCCAGCATTGTATGACTTGTAAAAGTTCAAATAGCAGATTAACAAGCAGTCACATACTGACGTCTAAAGTTTTTCTGTGTATACTTTATATCTTACTTGTTATCTTTACTTCGTTATGTTTGCAGTTGCATCTGGACTTAATCCTTTTGCATTTTATTTTGTTTGTTGTTTATGTTTGTAGTTGATTTAGTTATTCCTTTCATATGATTGTGAGTTATTGCTTATTATAGTTATATGAATGAGTTCATTTTCCATCTGTATCTTAATCCAACAGGTTGTCTGTAGTTGAGGTTCCCAAACTTTCTCGCCGCTAGGCCCTTCCGTGGTATAGGCTCAGGGCTTTCCTAGTCTGCTTCCTAAAAAGGTTACACCCTATGTAAATATCCAGCTGGAAGGCAAGTTGCTTTCCATGGTTAGTTAACTGTAATACATGTCAACAGATGTGATTCGAAGTCAATGCTATCGAAGTCATTGGAAACGACTGGAGTGAGATTACAAAAACGTGGCCTTCTGGAATCTGTCAGCTGGCATTCGCTTGCTTTTAGTGAAAGCGCCTGACGTTGATGCGATGTAGCAAAATGTTGCTTCAATGCTGATTGCAGCTTTGAATTTTAGTGAAACCGTTGTATTAAGAACCAGACAGTTTGAAACGCAGTTATGTCATGTGACAAAACCAGATCCACGATTTCTTCCCATTTATCCATGGATATCTAGATACTACCTGAATAGAAAGGTCAAATGCATTGCCGCCATAGAAATATTAGCAGATTTTTCATTTATTTATTTATTTTAATTTAATTATTTAAATGTAATATTCATAATTTTAATGTATTTAAAGAATAAATCTAATTATTTATTAAATTTTATCTGATGATAAAGCACTGACATTTTACTTTACACATTTAGAAAGTCCGAGTCATAGATAGATGCACGAGTCTCCGAAGGAGACGTTAACATACTTCAGTCTGCACATGAACCTGCTTCATAAAGATAAATTTTGTGAGTGTTTGCCACATTTATCAGGCATTGAAGCGAGAGAACTGGAACTCTGAATTTACTTCATTTCATTGGCAAAAATTATTCAGAGTCAATAGGAATTACATCGAATATATATTGCTAGGGGCGAATAGACGTCCGACTTTGAAAATTGATTTGTATGGTAGATCATCAAATAAAAGTCCGACAAAAGAAGGTCTCCGTCGCAAGAGGAATAATTTGTGCAGATTTATTCTCACTTTTTCACCTTCTAAGACGCTGACTTTCACCTCTGTTTCTTGTCATAAATCCCACTCACTGCCTCTTGAAACACTGAGAATCAGCATACAATCGTGAAAATGAGGCTGCCTCCATTTTTGGAAAAATCTTAAGCTACGAGTACTTTCTTATCCATTTGATGGATCACGTAACCATGACGATTTGTACAGGATACAGAAGAAAACACAAGTCAATCATGAGTGGGTATTGACGCATGAATCAGAGAATTGATAAACCAACAAATGATTAGTCTCCTACATCAATTCAAATAACCAGGAGTAGCAAATAATAATGGAAATAGCATACAAAATCACAAAATATGCAGAAAGTAAAAATTTAAGATAACGAACAATGTAGCATAGTTAAAAATAAATAAATAAACCTTGGTTATATTCGGATGCACATCAGTCGAGCGACTTTCCTCCACTCGGCCGAGTCATGTTTATCCCACTTTCATTCTTTCATGTTGACTGTTTAAGTATGAACACAGGTTTACCGATCGCAGAGCTAACACTATCACAAGGCCACAGCGCCGATACGTGAATACAGGATGAGGTGTAGAAACTTCCCGATTTAGAGATGAAATATTAGCACGTGCACAAGCTTGCGACATACCGCCAAATCTCGCTCATTCAGACAATTTGGTTCCGGGAAATATTTCCGGATTATTGAATCACGCATTTTGTATGGCATTTATAACACGCCAAATTTAAGTAAACATTGTTTTGGACTACAATCGCACTAAATACATGTACTCATTCGTTAGTCGAGAATTAGTTATAATTTTTATCATTATCTTTATGATTACAAGTAAGTGCATCTGATTTGATAGCTCACTTCATGAAACTTAACTGCTTTTTATTTTGCGGTATTTTCTTGCTTGGTCCTCATTTTCTTTATTATTCATTCATGTGCCTCTATTCTACATGTAATAACTCGTTCTGTTTTTGTAGTCAACACCAACAAGTACTTTCCAATTATGTGTGCACCTCATTTATGCGCATTGACAGCGGCACAGTTTGACACAGCCAAAATTTCGAAACATTCCTTCAGCTTAAGCTGGATGGTTTCCTTAGCAGCCCTTACAGCAAGGGCAACGGACGGTCACGGACACAGCCTCCTCCTCCCCGCGATCTCCACATTTCGAATGTGTCCACCACGGTATGCTTCCACCCATACACGTGCCGAAGACATGATTTCGTGGAACTAGCTGGCTACCTATTTATCTCTTATTCCTACCCACCCTTCCACGCGAGTTTTTGGAGGTAAGGATCATCAATCCGACGTTTGATACCCCGTCCCTTCTGCTAGCTGGGAAAACCCTGGCCTTTCTGAAGTTTCCTACGCCAGGTGCAGATGCACCTTCCGAAACAGTTAAGTGTCACCGTGCTCCCCACGTAACACAAGCAATATTCAAGCAGCGGTTTGCCCATGTGGCCATGGCGGCTCTTCTCCTGTCCAGCAAGACTCCTCTTCCCGCCCTGTAGAGGGGATTTGCGTCGGCTGCCACGATCATTTCGGCAGGGGCATGAGACGCATCCATTACTGGTCTTCCTCTGCCTGCCCCATGCGCTGACAACAGGGAGTGCGATGTAAAGGAAGAGGACCTTCCGCATTCACCGTGCCCAGATCAACAAACTGGGTGCCCTGTGACTTCGCTGATTCGCAATGGAGCTCAGCGCAACGTGGAGTGCATTTCATGCCAAGGCCACGACCTCATCATCCGACGCGATGTTCTCCCTCTCCTTTGTAGGTCCTGCCAACTCCCGCTCCATAAAAACTGCAGTGGTCTGACGTGTGACGCAGCTACTTCCCATCAAGAAGTTAGCTTTTGGTCTTGCCTAGCCTGCAGTCTTTTTTCAAGCAGCACACGGAGCCCTATCACTACACGTATGAATGAACGTACTCGAATGAAGTGACGTAGTCGTTCTCTCAGCAACTAATCGGGAACCTACGTGTCATGCAATTAAACACTCATGGGGTGCGCAGTAAGATCCCAGAGGTTGAGAGCCGCCTGAAGAGCCGGAATATTGTGTGCCTCATCCAAGAGACGGAAGTTCAAGAAGAATGATGATTCCCCCCCCCGAAACCCTGGTTTGGTTGTGCCGCAGGTTCAAGAGACCGCCAAGATGGATGCTCCGGCGGATGCCTGGTCAGGAACAGCATCGCGTTCGTTTCTGTGCAGCTTGTTCGAACGGCATCACTTTGGCTGTTCGCATTTGACAAACGTATATGGCTGGTACTCACTCATGTTTGCATCCAACCTATCCGCAGCGATCCCTTAGCTTCCAATGTTTCTTCTTCTCCATTATCCCTACAGATAGAAATAGCTTTGTTTTCAATGCAACACGCATTCCGGCCTGTGGGATGAAGCTCATCCAGTGTTCTCGAAGTGAAGAATTGTCAGACTGGATTTTGGACCACAACATATCGGCTGCAACCGACAGGTCTCCGACACTCGATCGAAAAACTGGAGGTTTGAGCACCCCAGACGCATCCTCTTCGCATGACAGCTGGAGCACGATGTAGGATCGGATCGCCTACCTCTGATCACCAGAATCAACTACCAGGTGAAGATTCGTTATGTGACGACAAGCCGCATAGCGTGAAAGATATGAGGCATTGATTGAACTGATTTTCTACTGAGATCGACAAACAGGCATTGGAGTGAGCATATTTCATTAAGTCAGTGGTTCCCAACCTTTTTATGTCTCAGCACCTCTTGAGATCTTGAACGTTCTCCGCGCACCCCTCAGTCCTTTTATTATTACATAACTTCTTTTTATGTTAGGAAAGATCTAATCACTTTTTTATTTCAAAGAAATTTACTTTTACGAACAAAACAAACATGAAACAAATAGCAGTCATTCTATTAGTAGAGGATGCTTCTTCTTCCGAAGCTTCTGAAGTTGTGCATCGTTTTTTGAGAAACATATCCTGTATCATTTGTGAATACTTTTAACATGGCACAAGCATTTTCATTTCCTTTCTTTTGAGACTATGAAAAGTGATCAATGACATCGAACTTTGTCGTCAATCCAATTTTCTCAAGCTGACCAACGCTTTTCCTGATAGATTTGGTCTGTGACATGAATAGATTATATCATCATCATGATACATATAGCCTACTTCAGACAGGTACTCGCGTGCCATCTGATGTGCCCTCGCGTATTACAGGTTGGGAACCTCTGCATTAAGCAGTGCGTTAAACGGTTCAATAAGATGCTTGTCAGCGCTGGAATGTGCTTAGTCGGAACGTTGAGACAAGTTAGTCGATAAGGTTCAGGCAAGTGCTGGATGACTCCAACACCGAAAGAAGAGCTAAAGAAGAGGAATCGTCTAGGTTATCAAGTGCGCAGTCGCATAGATGAGGGGTGTGTCATGTAATGAAGCAAGCCTTCTTACCAGAGAGGCCAAAGAGAAGAGTTGGGTCGCACTTGGAAGATACGTGGCGCATCAGATACTCCATACAAAGAAGGAACGACCCTACAACCATGGTTCGGTGCTCAGGTCACTGCAACCTTCCGGGCAATAATATCGACGATCAGTGAGCAAAGGAGATCTCTCAGTTGCCGAATGGGAACCCTCGTGCGATGTCGTTCGCCAGTATAAAACCCTGATCAAGGGCACGCTAAACGATTCCCACAGGCGCTTGAAGTCTGTATGTGAGTAGATTAGTGAGAAAATGGACAAAAACCAAGAATCAAATCGCGAAGACGACATGCTACTCACGCTCTAAAGAGCCAGTCATCATGAAAAGTTTGACGCCTACAAATACCTGAAGAGCCATTCTAAGAGCACGATGAATCCCAGACTGTTGAGTACTGGCTTACCCGATGCCCAGCTGAGGATTCTTTTGCGTGTGGAGATGTTTGGCAGCCTACAGGTTCCTCTCAATGCCTTCGGCTCCCAGCCCGTAAAAAATGGTCACGCTTACCAACCGCTCCCTCTTGTAGAGACGTTTGGGCGAATGCCGCGACAACACCGTGTCAAGGAAATCAATGTAAGCAGCTGCGTCAGTTGATGACATGTGTGGCGATGATTGCTCGAAATCCAACCAAATGATCGGTGTTGTCGTTTCCCGTCCGAGTATCGTGGTTATCGTGGTTTTCTGTACTTTTTCAAAAATTTCAGAGATGATGAGAAATTTGATTTTTCTCTGGCTGATCTCTCTGAATAGCTACAGCATGTACTGCGTCATTTACTTGAAAAAGTGAATGCTACTTCGTATGAGCACGGGCAATGACAGTGAAAGCGAACATTGAAAGGTTCACATTTCAATTAAGAAGAATAATTCCTGTCGTAGCTTGCTTGTCTAAATAAAACATATTAGATAAGCATATTGCTGCAGCAATGCTGTTAGACAGTCTTTCAATCGGTTCCTCTGCTTAGCCGTGTAAGATCATATTTCCATTTCATGAAAACAAGAAGTCAAGATCAAGAGAAATGCTTAAACAAGAGCGTCACGTGTGGCATGCAATAACTTCGATCAATCCGGAGTGTTTTCTGAATTAAAGCACAAACACAGAGGAAATTTTGAGAAATGAATCAATGGATTCTCTTTCGTTTCCGTTCATCATTCAAATCTTAACCCATCATTGACGAGTGCATCATTAAAAAAAATTAGAGCTTTTATAAAACATTTTTTCAAATGCAATTTGAATGGGCAGAGGGTGCGAAGAATCACCAGATCTGGTAATAATTATAAATCCACTCAAAGACTGAAAGTGGCTACGGCCAATGTTGGCACTTTACGGGGAAGAAGCAGAGAAGTCGTGGACATGCTCGCAAGAAGGAAGGTTGACATATGTTGTTTGCAGGAGGTGAGGTACAGAAACGAAGGCTGCACTACTTTAGGTAGCGGGGATCAGAAGTACAAGCTTTGGTATGTGGGAAATGGACACAGTTCGAATGGTGTAGGCATAATGGCAAGGCATGAGCTGGCAGACAGAGTCATCGAGGTGAACCGACACAGTGACAGGCTCATGAGTCTGAAACTTGTTCTGGCCGATGCAGTATGGCATGTATTCTCTTTCTACGCGCCACAGATCGGCAGGCCGCTTGACGAGAAGGAAGCTTTCTGGGAGACGGTTGAGGAGAAGATCGGCAGCATACCTTCTGGTGATGGTCTTTTCGTAGGTGGAGATGTCAACGCTCACATTGGTACCGACATCGCCGGCTACGAGGAGGTGCTCGGCCTCTATGGATTCGGAAACCGCAACGCAGAAGGCGAAATGGTGCTGAACGTGTGCAAGAACCACAGCTTGAAAATCCTTAATACTATGTTCAGGAAAGACAGAGAAAACTGATAACCTACAAGGCCGGTGGTGCAGAAACACAGATCGATTTACTCATGATGAGGAAAATGTCTGGAGCCAGAGTTCTGGATTGCACGTCTATTCCTGGTGAAGAATGTCTAACCCAGCACAGACTGATGAGAGCGGACATAGAACTGAAAGATTGTACAAGAAGGAAAAAGACTTATGCTAAAAGAATCAAAATATGGAAACTGAAGAACGAAGAGAAAAGAAAAGAATTCGAAGAAGCACTCACGAGAAATATGGAAGGCCAAGAAGGCGAAGAAAGCGGTTACTCCAACCTTGTCACGAGCATCACAAAGGCCGGTGAGGAAGTTTGTGGTGTAACGAAAGGCTACAGAGGGAGAGAAAGAGAGACCTGGTGGTGGAATGAGTCAGTGCAACAGAGTATTAAGGACAAAAAGGCTGCTTACAAAAAGTGGCAGAAATCAGGTTGTGATGCAGATAGAGCAGACTATCGCCACAAGAAGCGGGAAGCGAAGCGCTGTGTTGCTGTTGCGAAGCGGAAATCCTGGGAGTCGTGGAGCGCGGACCTATCTACACCGGAAGGTAGGAACAAGATGTTTCGAGTAGCAGCTGAAATGAAGAAGGACATCGAGGGAACAGATTACATCAGAGATGAAAGCGGATCACTGCATGTGAAAGTCGACGAGGTGAGAGAAGTGTGGAAGAAACATTTTGAGAGAGTTTCGAACGAAGAGAACGAAACTGAGTTGGAAGACACCACACCAGTGGAAGGGCCAATCGAAGATTTCACGTTAGAAGACGTTAGAGCAGCTATCCGAAGTCTCAAGAACAGAAAGGCCCCTGGTCTGACAAGAGTCTCAGGCGACATGTATAAGCTAGCAGGTGAACCAGCGGTGAAGGTGCTTCACTCCATCTTCAACGACATCATGAAGACTGGAGTCTGTCCACAAGAATGGAGGAAGAGCCTAACGGTCGCTCTGTACAAAGGAAAGGGCGATCCCCCCCAATGCACCGAGTACAGAGGCCTACGTCTTCTGGAGCACGGGATGAAGATCTTCGAGAAGATGCTGGATAAGCGTCTGAGGAAAATGGTCTGCATCGGGGACACGCAGTTCGCCTATCGTCCAGGAAAATCCTGCAACGACGCACTCTTCATCGTTAGGAGACTGCAAGAAAAGTTTTTGGAAAAGAAGAAGAGACTCCATCACATCTTCGTCGACCTGCAGAAGGCCTTCGACCGGGTACCCAGATGTACAGTCGCATGGGCACTTCGCCGTCAAGGTGTTCCGGAGCGACTCATCGATGTCGTCATGTCACTGTATGTCGGTTCGAAATCACAAGTCAACGTCGCAGGGGGTGTATCTGACGAGTTCGGGATCAACGTTGGACTACATCAAGGATCCGCTCTAAGCCCACTTCTCTTCATCCTAGTGATGGAGGAGGCAACCAGAGACTGCATGATCGGAGGTGTCTGGGAGCTCTTATACGCCGACGAGCTGGTTCTGACTGGTGAGAGCAAGACGGAAGTCATGGAGAGGTTTGGGCACTGGAAGGAGAGATTGGAAAAGTGTGGTATGAAAGTCAACATCGGGAAGACCAAATACATGGTGAGCGGAAAGGAACCCAGCGAACCCATTCGCGGAGGCAGGTATCCTTGCGATGTGTGTGGAAGGGGTGTTGGCGTCAACTCGGTCCTCTGTGGTCAATGCAACAAGTGGTGCCACAAGCGCTCCAGCGGCTTGAGAAGCATTTGTTACGTGGTCGATTTCCGCTGTCCTACATGCTCTCGCTCCCCAACTGTGCTAAGCAGCGCTCATGAAGACTATGATGAGAGTGATGACAAAGAAATGGATGAAGTGTACGATTTCTGTTACCTCGGCGACTTCCTCGCATGCAACGGCGGATCAGAGCGAGCTGTTAAAGCAAGAGTTGCATCAGCGTGGAAGAAGTGGAAAGAGCTTGTCAGTCTTCTACGCAACTGTCATATCCCGCTGAAGTGCAGAGCCACTGTATACAGCACTTGTGTGAGATCTGTGTTGCTCTACGGTGCGGAGTCCTGGAATCTGACAGAAAGACTGCAACATCAATTACGGGCATGCGACAGGAGAATGCTACGCTACATGTGCGGCATATCACTGACTGATAACATCTCCAGCAGTGAAGTGGCATGTCGGTGTGGCATTAGCCCGTTGGAAGAAGTGATCACGGAGAAAAGACTGAGGTGGTTCGGGCATGTGAAGAGGAGAAACGGAGAAGGAGCCCTTGGTCGTGTACTGGACATCGTGGTGGAAGGAGCGCGTCCTCGAGGAAGGCCGAAGAAGACTTGGCTCGCAAACGTCAAAGATGATCTGACGAGGATTGGTGCGACAGAAGAGGACGCCCAGGATCGAAACCATTGGAGACGGTTGATCAAACGTCAAACCCTCTAGTCATAGGGGAAACGAAGACGCTAAAAGGATAAAGTAAAGTAAAAAAGTAAGTAATTTGCGGGCGTTCTGGCATCGTACAAGGTTGGGAGTGGCACCATTAGAACCGCGTCGATCTTCTCTTCAATTTGACTACTTATTTGGGTTGCTTCGCAACGTTGTCTCAAAAATGCGGTTCGATATGGTAGAAAAAGGTGCCAATACACATAGCTAGTTCGGCTCCGCATAATCTGACATTTGACTTAATTTGGCAGTTCACTTCAGCCTCTGCAACCCTTTCATTCATCGTGCATTCAAAGCTCCTCTTTAATTGTCATGGCAAAATCAGTCAATTGTCATAAACTGAGACGTAGATATGCTTTCACCTGTGCCGCCTTATGCCCGGCGGCCATCGTGGGAAAGTTCAGCAAATACCTCATGGCTTGAGCGGAGGTGTCTTTCGTGCACCCAAGGATAACGCGCATGGCGTCATTCTGAATGCGTTCGAGTCTACTGCGCTCTGCGAGTAGCCAGTGATGTGGACCATCCGCTGCATCAAAAGGTCGGGAAAATGCCGAAATCACGGTTGCGCAGAGGTACGTTGTGGCTTGCTCAGGCACAATCCACCTTGTCTCGACTTTGTGATGTCGAAAATATAAAGCGTGGTCCTGATTGGATGCCAGCTGGTGCATTCTTGGAGTCTGTCTGTAATGTAATGGCTACATTGGGAAGAGAGTGCCGGGAGTGGCCGACGCACGCGGCTGTTGTTGAGATCAGACTACTGGTGGAGGCGAACTCAATATCAGGTTATGTAGTGATATGCACTGTTGGTTCAGTCCAGCGAGGTGTGAAGTCTGGCTGGGCTTTTGCGGCGTTCGTCTGTGGCAAGCTGGTGCATGAAAAGTGCGGCGCATTCAGTATTACGACCACCAGCATGTGCATGGAAGTGAGGGCTGTGACAGAGGCTTTGTACTGGCTCGAGTTGACTGCTTACAGGCATGCTGTTGTCGTCACTGACTCCATGTCCACATTGGAAAAGATCAGAGGTGGCCTTATTTACAATGCCTAGAGAAGTTCCCTCGAAAAGAGCCGACTCAGAAGGATAACATGGATATTTTGTCCTGGCCATTGTGCTGTCATTCGCAATGAAAAGGAAGATAAACTTGTGGGTACAGCTTCGATTCATGGCAGCCTGACACTTGATCCAGCTACTGTCATGTCTCTCGTGTATGATGACTTGCGCGAGAAGGATTCAAGTGAGGACTCCTACACTCTGCGAAGACTGGTGACAGAAGGCATTTAACGCGGTGCAGGAAGTAAGAGCGATCTATTTGGACCAGCACGACGGCGACGGAATCAACTGTTGATGGAGACCATCAGCAGAGCGACCCTGAAGTGGACGATCCAGCGGCGGATGGAGCAGATATGGGTTCATTCTGACTGCCATGATGTCGGCTCTTCGCCAAGGTAGCCAAGGTACACTACCGGCCAAAGGTCTTGCCCCATCTTTTGTTTAAAAGTTTTTTTTCTGTATTTTTAATTTTACTGAAATAATATCAATCAAATCACCAAACCATTTTGCACAAGGAGTCTAATGTTGTTCAAACAGCATTTCGATGAATTAATGCTGAGCTACCTTCTTTTGCTGAAGGTAGGTCAAGCATTGTGATTAAACAATATCTGTGTCAAATTGTATGAGAATAATGATTATGAGGAAACTTTCGTCATATTTTGAGAATGACCTTGGACATTTCAATGAAAAGCAACTGAATCCCAGCCATTATGCGAGTTATCCCATCTCCATTAAAGATGGCATTACATAGGTCGTGATTGCATAAAAGTTTCCTTTGGTTAAGGGATGCGCCAGGCTGCACGTGACACAGGAGGAATCTTCCAAACGGAAATTACGCAATCAGTAACTGAGATGACTTGATGTCTCCCTGTGTGACTTTATGAATCATTGCAGCTCGTGGCTATATCTGCTAACAGACATCCTCAGAATGCCTGGAAGATTGCAGCTCGTGACTATATCTGCTAACAGACATCCTCAGAATGCCTGGAAGATTGATTTCTCCTCAGTGCCGGGCCGTTATTGTAGCTTTACACAACGAATGTTTCACAAACCGTCAAATAGCTGCTCGTGTCAAATGTGACCGAAGAACAGTAGATCGGATTATAAATCGTCATTTGTCGGGTGAATCGATTCAACCTCGCCGTAAGTCAGGTCGTCCACGTGCAACAACGACGAGGGATAACTCAGCGATCGTGAGAATGGTTATCCGAGACCGCAGAGTTTCTGCTTCTTCTATCCAAGCAGAGATGCACCATCGCGGAAATGATCTTAGTGTGCGGACTGTCCGACGAAGGTTACTGGATGCCGGCTTCCGTGCAGAAGACCCTTACGAAAGCCATTATTAACGGCAAAAATGAAAACATCCGGTCTTCAGTGGGCTAGAGAGCACATGGAATGGGCCCTGGAAGACTGGAAAAGGGTACCTTGGTCAGATGAGTCCAGGTTCAACCTCTACGCTAATGATGGCCGTCGACCAGTCCATCGTCGAGAAGGAGAAGCTTTACATCCGGACTGTATTGAAAGAACCACAAAGCATCCCGCTTCTGCAGTGGTGTGGTTCTGCTTTTCGTGGTACGGTGTAGGGCGTTTTCACCTCTGTGAGTCCACAGTGAATCAAGATGAATATCTTAAGATTCTTAGGACACGAGCAATACCCTCAATTACGGATATGGCAACCTCTTCAGGTTTATCGACAGATGATATTGTCTTCCAAGATGACAGCGCCACTTGTCATCGGGCTCGCAAAGTAAGCTCAATTGTATCTGTGATGTAAAATCATCATGAAAAGCGAGTATAACTCATTACTTTTAGGCAAAGGCGTTCCTGGCTGAAAAAGAAGTCCGAACAATGGGTTGGCCCGGCAACTCGCCAGACCTGAACCCTATTGAGCACGCATGGAAGAGGTTGGGTGAGAAGGCCGCAGCAAAAGCTCCAAGAAGCAAGTCATAGCTCATTAGCTACCTTCTGCGTGTATGGAACAGGGAAATGCCGGAGGAATTTATCCATTCGTTAGTGGAGTTTATGCCACGCCGATGTCAAGCAGTAATTCGTGCTCGTGGAGGTAACACTAAGTACTAAGAACTTAGCATCTTGCAATTAATCAATCTCATGACGCATCCTATGTTAGATAATAGCCCTTAAGTTGTAAATTACTTGTTAAACTACTCATTAAAACTACTCATTAAAATTACTTGTATGCTTCTCAAAAGATGTTCTACAACATAATATGGAGACTTTGTCAAATTTAGATCTACTGGGGCAAGACATTTGGCCGGTAGTGTAGGTAGACTGAGACGGCTAAGTTCGTGCAATTCGTGAAATTTTGACTAAAATAACTTCTCGATTTGCATTTAGACGGAACACTTGCAAACTACACGTACTCTTACTTTGGGAGGGTACTGAACGCACGGATACTTTGTAGACAAAGCATGCAAACTGATAAATTACGAGCGAAGATCAAAAATGCGCTTCTTGAGTCATCGTTACTTTAGATGCACAGTCATGGTGATAGTGGTGGTGGACCCTCCCTGTTATTTGGAGGGAGTCCAGGGGGCCGTCAGGTGTTGGGTGGACCCATCTCCCGCTCCTCCTACATCGTCATTCTACTACATGCAGTCAACGTGTAACCTGATTTATATGTCTTGATCTATATGTCAACATGTCTTGATTTATAGGAACACTGACATATTTTGATTTTGAGATAAATGCTAGGCCTGATGAATGATAAACGATTGCACAGCTACATGTGCTAAGTCTTGCAACGGTCGGACCCTCATATATGAGCCTTCAGAACGCTGACTAAACTTCATACAGCAGACTATATGTAGGCCAACAAGAGAAGAATGGTATATAGTGCAGATTAATCTACAAATAGTCCTGATATACGAACACATGTCGATTTTATTTCACTACAATGGAGAGTGGACTGGACACTACAAATCAAAAGCGTATTACATTGAAGTTACGCTCGAACACTAACAAATGTACATCACCTACATCTAGATATTTGTATTTAGGCGTGTAAAGTTAAGCGCTTTGTTATTCATCGCAGGAAAACAATAATCATGTATAATTCAGCAGTTTGTATAATTTGGCACATTTGAGATCATGCGGATTCTACTGCATTACGCATCTTAAGGTTCACTCACATTATCCGTCAGTAATTTTGCAGATCGGTGTAGAATCTCGAAAAGTAAAAAAAATCAGCACATTTCAAAATGAAATCCTATTTAGATCTTCGTCGTCTTTTTATGAGGCTCTTTATTTTGCCAAGAGGCAATAAACAATGATCATCCCCTAGCTTTAAAGACGATTCGTATCTTTCAACAATATTAGAGTTTCATTCCCGATTTCAAATATAAATTCCCCACTAATTGCGCGTCTTTTATCTCAGCAACCCAGTATCTCACTTGAAAGTGACCTTCGACTCTGGTCATGTGGGTATCTGCTGAAAGTATGATGATTTTTTGCGACAATATGTAGTCATGGAGTGAACTTGACCTTCACTTTGAAGCACATATTCACCATGATACAAAAATGCTCTGACCTCACCTGCATATCCTTATCAGGTGACCCAGCGCAAGAACATTCATTAACAATCAGAAGCGACCGCACAGAAACAGTGTTAGATAGTGCGTTGTTATTGACAAGGTAATATCAACGGGTGAATCTTACAGTTTGTTAGATTAACAGTTTTTCTGTGCTGTCGCCCCAGAGTGAGACAGCAAGTGAAAAAGTGTATCGAAAAACATGTGAAGAGGCGATAATATAAATAATAAAAAATGATGGTTCAAGAAGTCATGTTTATTGAAATTCATCATGCATCAGATGACATACTAATGTTTTAAAGAAAGGCTTCACACTCGCTTTTGAAATTCACTACTGTATGCACACCGAGTCTGTTATTTTAAATTAAGGAATTAACAATCTAGGTCAGTGGTTCCCAAACTTTATAGTAACGTTCCCACCTTCGATCCAGAAAAGATCTGATTTCCCACTGTTCAGCTTAGAAGGAAATTCACGTATTTTTTATAACATGTATTCTGCAAATAACGCATATATTTCAAACAGATATTCATGTACAATGAAAATATGCAAACCAATTGTAGAGACCGCCTTTCTATCAATGGGAAGGATTATGTCGCTTAACTTTTACGAGTTTATCAATCCGCAGTTGAGTGGAGGCCAAAGCAACGCGGGCGTCGACTTCGACAGGCAGTCTGTTTCTATACATATATTTTATGATAGAAATTTAACTGAATGCGGATTCACACTCTCAAGATGTGGGGAAAATCAAAAGAACTGAAAGAGCAGCTGCGGCTAATTTTGGAAACTGGGTCAGTCGTCGAATCCAGAACTCTGAAAGGGATACATCCCGAAACTCTGTCTCAAGCGACGAATCTTCTTCATAACGATTATCTCTTCCTTCATTTCAAAGTCGTCATCGGAGATTTGATCAGCGGCCTCAATGAAGGGGAATCTCACACATTTCTTCAGTTTCGCCGGAATTATAGAACAATTGTGATCACACTTGTGTAAGCATACTCGATTTTTTTACCTCAGCTGCAACGTTGATATTTTCCCCTCCGAAGAAATAGGTTTTCCCCCTAGGGAGGAATTCCCCCACTTTGGGAACTACCGATCTAGGTGATGCATTGTATTGTGTCAGCAAGTGACATGGTCAGGCAACACTTTCAATGCAACATCGAATGTTTCGTAACCAATAATGTAACTGAATATTCTCTAAATTCAACGAAACATCTGTCTGATATCAAACTGTTGAACCATTACCTGCAACCGGCTTGACAATGGTCGGTTTAAGATACAGCCATTTAGCAAGAATTGTAGCTATAGATGGAGATCTGTTAGTTCCTATAGATTAGATTATAATTCATGATCGAGATGCAGAGAACTCAGACGCCCAAAATATCGGACGATTTTAAACCCCATATAGATTAGATGTCGACGTATTTAAATGACTTCAAATATCATCAGCGAGTAGATTTTTGGCATATTGTCAAACATTTCACTGACAATTCGACGTTTCTACTCTCAATACACATAAATGATGACAACTTTGCATCATGCGTCTAAATCCTACATAAATAGAACAATTTGATTGATCCTACTTGCATTTTGATGGGGTTCGAGTTCGGCTGTCCAAAATTCTTCGATTGGAGCATTTCATGCGTCAGGAGGTCCATTCAATGATTCCATCGTTGAGAAGAAAAAATGGAGCGTTTTCTAATGTCCTCTTTCTGTCACTAGTAAAATCAGCTGGCAATTTTCTGACATCTTGTCTTGCAAAATCTTTCACTCAAGTCGAAAAGCGACTTCAAAAGTTCAGAATCTTAAGCATGCCTAGACCACGAGAGTCACATGGCTGCTGATGAAAAGAAAAACTTCCTTGAAATGATGTGACTGTCCATTCCGAGCGCAGGCGTTCACGAATGCGGTAGCTTCTTAAGCCTGAGCTCCCTTGGACTTGGACTTCTTGGGGAGAAGTACGGCCTGGATGTTGGGAAGGACACCTCCCTGAGCGATGGTGACTCCGCTCAGTAGTCTGTTCAATTCCTCGTCATTGCGGACAGCAAGCTGAAGGTGACGTGGGATGATACGAGATCGGTGGTTGTCACGAGCAGCGTTACCTGCCAACTCGAGGACCTCAGCTGCAAGGTATTCCATGACAGCAGCGAGGTAGACTGGTGCACCGGCACCAATACGCTCACCATAGTTTCCCTTCTTCAAGAAACGGTGCACACGACCGACAGGGAATTGCAGACCGGCCCGTGAAGAACGGGTCTTTACCTTGCCTGATGCTTTAGCGCCTTTGCCTTTGCCGCGTCCAGTCATTTAGATTATAAATTGGGAAGAGTCTTCTCCCTCAACTCAAGCTTGCGTCAAAGACGCTTATATGATTGTCATTTGCTGACCTAGTTGTCACTGGATTGAATCATTGCCTCACATCATTCAACCATGTTGCCAATGTGAACACATCATCTGCTGAAGCTGCTGCGTGGATGGAAAGTCGAACTTATGAGTATTTCAGCCACTCGAAATGATTCCCTCGGATTTCCTTCACACTAGTAAAGCCAATTATGTGACTGATCGATTACCAGTATGGTTCGTGAATGAAAAGTCTTTGATAGAAGTTCGATGATTTCTTCGAATTTTTCTTTCCAATTCCGAGATTTCGACTCTTGAATCCTAGTGCTCACAATCCCAGGATTTAGATGCAATCCCTAGATGGAGCAACTGAAGAACTGGCTTCAATCACCTCTATCTGGTTCGGCCTTTGTCAGTCGGTTGCCCTGTTTGATTGACTTATTTAGATCAGCAAATCAGAAAATACACAACTGACGACATTTACTTCACGTCTACCTCTATTGCTGTCATCAGCCGTACATAAAGAAAGTCCCATTTAAGAATACTGTTTAGAAGCTCATTGCTCATTTATACACAAAACATATATTCCGACAGCCAGTAAGAGTTTCTGCAGTGAACGAGTCCGAAAATGAGACTTTCACAGAATGATGTACACCACATGCCTACTGCGAATCTGCGCGTTTGTCGAGTTCGCTTAGTTCCTCTTCTTCTCAAACAGGATCAAAGAAAAACACATGTTAATTCAATGGGACGCAGATTGAAGTTTCCAGTGAAAATGAAATTTTCTACATTTTCTCTTACTAAGTGAAAGCACTAAGTCCAAAGTCATAATTTTTCACATGGAATGCTTTCACGTCATTTCCTATCATGTTCATGCACCCCGGTCTATGAAGCCAAACACACTAGATTTGACAAGCTTCCTAATATCGGCTAACACAAGCATTTTGAGGAAGTTATCCGCACTGAACAACATTCCCGCATACATTGCAGATCAGAAGCATGATAATTAGACATGCGCATGATAGGAAATGACTTGAAGACATTCCATGTGAAAAATTATGAATCTGGGCTTAGTACTTTTCGCCTAATCGGAGAAGACATGAAAATTTTCATTTTAAACAAAAACTCCAATCTGCGTCCCATTGGATTGACATGCTTTTTGATCGTCTCTGCCAAGAAGAGGAAGCATGAGGAGCCAGGTAGAACTCGTCAGACGCGCAGATTCGTAGAAGGCAAGGGTTGTACATCATTCTGTGAAAGTCTCATTTTCGGCCTCGTTCCCTGCAGAAACTCGCTCTGGTAATGCAAGACTATTATTCATTGTCATTTCAAATTCAATTTGCTAGTCGGAAATGTGAGTCTAATCATGTTGTTATTCATCAGTCAAAAATACCTTTATATATCGGATGAATACATTCAAAATATAGAAGAACATAATTATGGAAATATCGATTTAAGAAGCTTCTGCAATTATCTTCTTGTTGTGGAATTGCGTCCTACATCATGATCAAATGTAACTATACATTTTTTGTTGTACTCTGAGCATCCTTGGGAATACGTTATAAATATATTAATTGCTATCACTATAATGATAGCAGTGTTTGGTAAATACGGAGTGAAAATGCAGTGAGAATATGTAATTGTGACTCTATGAGCAAACATCTTTCATTTATCTTTAAAGATGCTACCTGAACACTACTAAATAGTTGATTTCAAGAATTTATAATCGGCGGAGAAGTGTCAAGAACAGAACGAATGAAAACACTATCAAATACCCACTTCAATTACCATTAAATTGCAAGCTTCCTATAACTCATCAATATTTGAACGTCTGCCTTCAATCGCAATACATAAATTTCCTTTAATCCACCTACGTATGTCGTCGATCCGACAGTTAATATCATCTTAGTCTACCAATGAAGGTGATTTCAGGTTTGCAGTGACATCGGCAATGATTGGGTGTGTTGGTCTCATTAGAACGATAACAGAAAGATGCGTGAGCTCAGTAATTTCAGCATCAATTAAATGCACATGATGTCGGCCACACCACGGATAAGTGCGTGTGACATCAAATGAATGACTCAATCGATAATCACTGTGATAGTTTCAGGCATTGTGACTATCCCTGTCATCTTTAGAGACAACTCCAAACGACACCTCTAATCTGTTTGAAGTTTGCGTGACAAAATCGTTGTCAAAATAATGCATAAAGGAAGTCGACGTAAATAATGATACCAAGTTTATAGTGAACGTCATTTTTTGTCTTTGAGAGTCGTTAAGCCTTTTCATGTGTTCCTAAAGGTCAGAATCATTGGGCACAATATTGGAAGTAGTTTCATGAGGTTCTAGGTAATTCTTCAGAACATCAAGTACATCCTGCTAAATGCGCGAGTTGGCAGTAGTTAGTGATTAAGTCGCGTAGTGATCACTGGTCAGCTTTGATGAAGGCTGCCAAGCAAATAAGGTGTAATAATAATAATAAAATCTTTATTAAGTTAATACAAATAGCAGCATGTGAAAAGAAAATGAACAAATAAAATGATTTGATGATTTCTAGCGTTTGTAATTCCATGTTTGCTTTTTTAACACTGAATCTTTAACTTCTTGAACTTGCACAGTCATTGTTCATTGTTCTCTTACAAGAAATGAACAGTCACATTACAAGCTCACGGGTGCATGGAAAATTGTTGTATAATGCGCGGTTACGTCTCATTGGAAACAAAGTTGTTCGATTCTGATTTCCTAAATTTACAGTATCTTCTCTGATAATATAAAATTGAGATAGGGCGATGTGATTCTCAGTGGGCAATTTTTCCAATCAACTTAGTACAAATAGGGTTCAGCATATCAATAAGACATGACATCCAAATCAGGTGTCCATCTAACTATTCTGTCATCCCGCTTAAGCCTTTGAAAAGCCTTTCTACTCACGCAGCAAACTGTCACCTAATAGTAGGCAATGTGGCAGAAGACGAGACAAGTGTAGTTGCTGTTCTTCTTCAAGCGCTTTGCACGGGATAAGGAGCGACAACGTCCAACACAAACATTATCAAAAATCAAGATCACCATATCCCAAGATCGATTTCGTGAAAAAGACATTCAAAATTTTAACAGCGTCAACTTCTTCTAGGTCAGTATTGTTCACAATAATTGGAGAAAATACTGTCTGAGGGGATTTACCTGACAGTGCAATACGCTTGGATTTAATCTCATTTACAGAGAGACACTTAGCAATAACCCAGTCAGTAAAATTATCCACTAAAGTTTGAGTAGTATATGCGTAGTGAATATGATCCATGAGATGAATAAAAGTTATGTCATCTGTGTATACAAATATTTTGACATTAGAGAAATCGGTAAATCGTCTATTAGGAGAATAAATAGTGGGCCCTAAAATGGAACGTTTTGACACCCCACTGGTAACATCAATTCAGGAAGTCGATGTATCGCCGGCAGACACATGCTGACTGCGATCACAGAGGAAACTATTCATCATCCTCAGCGCATGAGATTTACAATCAAAAAGAGATCTTGGACAATTCAGAAGAGATCAGTGACTCGGAAACGGAGGCCTTACGTTGATCAAAAGCAATCACTCCGACACAGTTACAAGGATAGGAGGAAACATGCTGGAGAGCGGTGAGTCGGATTGATAGAAAGACATTTGTGCATCCACCAGATCCGTTTGACGCAAATCCGAACTAGTTGATGTTGAGTGTGAGGTTAAGTGATGATAATAAAACACGGTCAAGAACTTTTCCTTCCTTCAAGTGAACCTAAAGAGCTCAGTGATAGCAAGACGAAGCAAATGATGAACGCAGTGTTGGACAAGTTGTTTGTAGGCTTCTAAATTCATTATTCATGATCATGCAAGTACATGCATTATACGAGAAGAGTAGTAGTAGAGGATTACTGAAGACCTTGAGTATTAATTCTGAAGTAACTTACTTTGCCTAAACCTATGAGAAACACATAAGAGATCCAAAAGAATTTTAAATGTCAAAATATCCCGACGCCCCAGCCCAAACCAGCACATGTCTGCCAATCTCCGTCGCATTCACAGATGACACTGCTGAGGCACTAAATCGTATCAAAAAGAGCGACAAATATTTCATCATGACTTCGGGTGCTTCAGAAACGGTCGTTGGAGTTCGCGTGGGGAGTCTAGAAGCAGCCCGAGAGAAGACCTTTTGGCCTTCCTATGATCCGTGGACTGTGAGCGCCATCGAAATGCATGCCCAACCAAGTTCCTCACAATCGCTGTCGTTGAAGACATGCTTTCTTTTTTCAGCCGCCAGCAAAGGATACCCTTCCGTTTCCTTGCTCCTGCTTCGCAATGTGTTCATTTTTATTCACAGTCATTCAGTTTGTGTTCATAGAGTTGCTGAACGACATGCGCTGACTTGACTTGACACCCAGTAGGATTTTGCCTATACAGATAATGAAGAACGCCTGCAGTCAGAAAGTGAAGTAGCTGAAGGTATAATGTTCGGAAATTTACATTACCGAAGAGGGCCTGATGAGTTCAGTGTCAGTCGATCAGAATCGTCAGTCAAAGCCGATAACCTACGAAACCATTTCCCATACTAATGCGGCACCTTGCAACAGTTAATCACTTCGATCCTTTTATCAAAATTGCCTTTATGACCTCTCAACTTTTCCAAGTTCCCTTGTAATTTTCCTAGCGTCGGTAAAGAAATGTAATGTGCGAAATACTCGAAAACAGTTGTGTAGCTCAGATTCCGCTTTTATCAAAGTGTGTGTGTGGCTGCATAATACTGAAAGGATAAGCAGATAGACCTGTACTAAACTACAAGAAAAATATGAGCCTCATTTTATGGGAGTACAATTTATATGTTTTTCTCAAGGAGATCGGCTTTTCCGTTTGTTGAAAGGTCCTTCCACAACGGAGTCCAATCCAAATGCCTGCTCACACCGAGCCGCGTGCCAAGGGGCGGGAGAAGTGAACGTCACACAATAACGAAATAAGGAAGTACAGATACCACATCATTATGGACGCTTCTTATTGCTAAATAATTGACATATTTACATTCCTTTTGTTATATGCATTCGAATGAGCCCAAACAAGACACCATAATATGACATTTTTCCCGAGATAGTTAAATGACGCACTCAGTTTTCAGAATTTATATGAAATCAGATATACTTAGAATAGATGAACGCCATCTGTCCTCGTAAGGACTACAGTAGCGCTCAGCAAGTTTGCATCAAGCCTGAAATTTGCAGTTAATGTACGTATATCCCTTTGAAATCAAAATCAAAGTAGAAGCTCAAAGTGGTAAGAAAGAATTTATTGAAACTTGCAATAGAACAGGTAATTAAGATAGAAAACACTCAAAGTCACTAATATTTCGTATGCCCACCATGGCTTTCGATTACCGAGGCTACTCTCCTTGGCATACTCTCCACCAAATGTTTGCACATTGCCTGGACCTCTTCATCTCGATTCCAGATCCGCACGAAGGACGAGGTTATGTCACGGCAAGATGTAGTTTTACAGTCTTTTAGTCTGTACTTGACAATTCCCCACAAATTCTCATTCGGGTTGAGATCGGGAGATTGGGCCGGCCAGGTCATGATGTTCAAGTACAGTTGTTCAAGACAGGCCTTGGTTCTTCTTGAGGTATGACATGGCGCGTTGTCTTGTTGAAACACACCAGAGCCATCTGGAAACCATTCCAACATTTGCTGGCGGACTCTTCCTTCGATGACATGCTTGATGTAGTAGGTGCTGTCCATATTGCCTTCGACGACGTGCATTCTACCGGTCCCATACCAGGAGAAACACGACCAGAACATGACACTCATGGGAAACTTTTCGTCAGCTGGAAATGTTCGTCTGTAAGCGGATGACCGTCAATAACGCGAACGTACCGGCATTTTCCATTGCCTGCGTAGACCATGGTCTCGTCGCTCCAGACAACCTTCTTCCAGTCCTCCATCGTCCATTCGCGATGTTCAAAGGCCCACTTCAGTCGAGCTTCCTTGTGCTTTTCGGTCAGGAATGGTCGTTTCGCCGGCGATCGAGTTTTACAGCCCGCCTCGATCAAGGCCCTCTTCATTGTTGAGAGGCTGACGTCTTCACCTTTAGCTCCAAGTTCTGTCTTTATGTCTTGGGCTGTGGCTTTCGGGCTTTTCACACACAACTGGCGAATATGACGGAGGTCGCGGTCCTCGAAAATTTTGTTGTGTCCGCCACAGTTCTCGTAGCTTGTCGTGAAATCGCCAGTCTCTCGGTATTGCTTAAGGACACGTTGGACAGTCGATTGATTTGTTCCGACAGCCTCGGCGATTTCTCTCTGGGTTTTTGAAGTATGGTCAGCCAAGATAATTATTTGCGCACGTCGTTGGTTTCTGTCAGTCATCTTCTACTCGTGATAGAGTCACAAACTGATCGTATTCATACAGACTCATGGTATGCGATCGATCATTCATAAATTTAAATTTAAATTTTTTTATATCTGTAGATATCTATGCATCTCACGGAACGCAATGCACTAGAGCAATATGATGCTGACGGCTGACTGACAAACAATCGATAAAATGAGCAGCTGAAGAGATGGTAGGAGTCATAGCTATATTTTGATGCTTGATGCAAACTTGCTGAGCGCTGCTGTACTTCAATTAATCATTCAAATTAGTAAGAATTATATTCTATTATAGATGACTGCTGGGATGATTTTCATCATCGTTTGAGAATGATAATTATATGGGTTGATGATCAATTTTAAGCCTTTATCTCCTGTTCAAAAATATCAAGTATCGCATTTCTTCAAATAAACGACGTGTTGTCTATTCGAAACAAACATATCTCAGTATACGGCGAATATTTGAAGGTGGAATCTACTGAACCATACGAATTTTAGTTCGGCATTTATTCCATGGCGTTATGCAATTTGATATCAGTAAGTATACAAATCTAAACAATCACGATGATAAATATGACTTGTTATGAGGGTATTCGGACTTTAAGAAAAGTTATCGGATTCTTTTACTGACAAGTGGTGTAGGCAAGTTTGAGTAGGATGAAATATCTGCTTCTCGTGTGCATGCTATTCGTTTATCACTACATAAATCACATACAATAACTTGAGAGATAGTGAGGCAGAAAACCTCGAACGAAACAGACAGTTGGTGTTACGGTCGATAGTCTAGAATAATGAATTTTCGCATAACAAATATTTCTTCTTGCATATTTGCTATTTGGGAGAGAAGGAGTCGTGTCTAATTTACACAGGAACGAAAAATGTAGCATTACGATCGATTGAAGTTACTGTCAAACAAAATATCAATGTTGAATTTAATTTTAAAACATCTACAGTGCACACATTCAGCGTTTTATTGTTCACGCGTTAGTCGTGTCACAAAACCAACACGTCCTCTGGCAATGAAATTGACTCGTCAGACAATTGAATGCTTTTTAGAATTGGGAGAAATAACTAAGTTCAATGAAAGGTTGATGAACTTGGAAATATGAACTTGGCTAAATGGCAAAATCTAAGTAATATCATGAACATCTTCATGAACTGAGCGCGAAATAATAATTGGGGTACTATTTGCGGCTTTTGACCATATCTGAACTTGGGGAGAGTTCTGTCCTCATCTCCATGCTTCTTTCTGCTACGCCATTTAAGATGTCTTCAGAGAGTTTCTTTGGGTGACTTTCATGATTTATTGCGCTTTATAACGTGGTGTTAAATGAAATAATTTTGTTACAGATAGTCTATGAACGGCCTCCGAACTTGTACCAGTAATGATGAAATTCTACAATCTTTCCACTTCTACTTTTAACCTTTTGTTAATTAAATCTGCTCATTTCAACTTTAACTTGTTCACTTCAATTCATAGATTCGAAGACACTAAGCTTATTCAGTTCACACATACATGCTATACGTGATGTAATACTACAAAATAATATAAATATGAATGTATGGAATCTAATATGCGTTTATTAAATCACATATAAATTTGATAAACCATGGTCGAGCTCCAGCATCGCTGGTTAGAACCTACCCACGACTGATGATGTCAAACAGGCCGCAACATGTCTTGTGGTGGTTACATCTGTTGAGATTTGATGAGTTTATCAATTGCCAGGTTACTTGTCTTAGCTAATATGCACTGTTATATCTATTGTATATTTATGGTCACGTCCAGGGCTGGGCAAGTAATCATTATAAAATAGAGAATGACATGTAGCAACAATCTCACCATTTCTTGATCCCATTTGCACGAGGCATGGCCATTGAACGTAGTGCTAGCTAACATTTTAAGAAAACCTCGGAAACATAGAAGAAAGCTCCATATTGCTTTATATATATATATATTATTACGATATGTAAAAATGTTTAATTATGTTTGCAGCAAAACTTTGACAAGCTCTCGAATAAGTCGGTAATTCATAAGATTGCCTTGCGATCTTCGCTTTGATTATCGAAGTATTCAACTACCGCATCAAAGAATCTACCGGTCTCTCTTGATTTTGACTCTCCTTACTTGGGTTCTATTAAAGGCCATGGTTGCATTAAATCATCAGCAAAAATCAGTAAAAATGCAGGTGTCAGTCTCCAATCAGTAATTTTTAAATTGATTTGTGTAAACAAACGTCATTATTATTGCCTTTGCTGCGTAGAAATTTGCTTCATATTCTTGCTCAGTATCATCCCTGTGCCGACTTCACGATTCTTATCATTGACGCACTTATCGTCAAATATTTGTCAGTATAATACATTCTTCTTTTTTCTTACAATTTTTCACCCCTTGCACAGCTACGAGCAACGAACGAAGCTAAGCGCTACTCAATGAACAAGTAATAAATCGTATTATTTCAAATATATAAAAGTAAAACAACAGATCTTCTAATCTGATTAAGTTTTACCATCAGAAACCTGTTCGAACGCCTCTTGAAGACATCTCTTTCCCCTGCATATCATAAGCATTAAAGCAGGAAATATTATTTCTAAAAGTTTTCCTGTATTTGCAACGTGTCACTTACCTCGTGTTCTGTGATGTTCACCATCAATTCACTCTCGAAAAAATGCTCTAGGATGTACTTTGGAGCCATATCCACGAGCGCCTGAAAGAAGAGAATTTCATATGAAATTATGATAAGAACATAGTTCGAAATGAAAAGATGACAATTGTGAAGTGCTTGATTTATAGGGTGGAAATTTACAGTATGATGAAATGAGATCCATAAACGAATGTCCGAACGCTGATCTTGTCGAGTAGATTTCAGAAATGAATTCGTCAAAAAATGTGCAGTATATGAAAAGTACGTGCACATTTAGAGAAACGAGTGAGGTTATAGGGGACCCTACAATATCCAACAGGGGCGGAAAGTCTCAAATATGAGGAGACAATCACCTGATCCTCATGAGTAGGATGGCTAAGATAGTAAAACACTTATGAGGATGGTGTATGCCTATTAGTTGTGAAAGAGAGCGCCAATAAATAAGGTGGATGCCTATTAAGTAAACGACGGAGCCTGAGAGATTGATTAGGGAGCCCAAAAGTTTGACGAGGTCATGTAAGGAGTTGGTGAAACGTTGAGAGGGCGCTTGAGTCAGTAGAGTCCAATGAGACAGCACTTTGCTTTTTGAATTATCCCGGCACCAAACAGTAAGGGTGACGCCTACATGCAACTTTCTATCTGCAGTATTTTGTTCGCTAAATATAGAAATTTTTTACGACTGTTCTGATCTATGTATCCGATTATGTATAACAAAACGTCAACACTTGTTGCGGCAACATCCATGTTAAGTGAAAAACTACTAGAAATGTGAAATGTAGTTAAATGAGGGAATCATCAAAAAATCTAGATTTCGATTAAATCGCAGTGAAAACCAGTCTTCTTGAACTTCTCAAGTGTCAAACAGTGTTTCGGAATTTACTACTTGCCCTGATGAGCCAAAGCAGGAAAAGTCATCAAAGAAAAGTTATGACTACAGATGCATAGAAAAGGAAAGAATTTTCAAGCAGTGTATTTCCACGTCTAACTGCAAAAATCACATCCATGAGCATCATTTACTTTACAGCCCTACCATCATTCCTATCGAACGACGCTCAATGACACGGTTGTTTAATTATAATCATCTTACTTTAAAACAGAAAGAAGTGATGAAAGAAATGCGGAAAATTGAGTGTTCATATGACTGTACAGAGTTGGCGATGAAGATAAAACATGAAAAAGTTTCACGGACAAACATTTACTAAATGCTTGCGCATAAAGTCACAACTGACGTGAGTGTCATCAAGAAAACATTACCTCGCAATCTCATTGTCATCTAAGTTAATTCCACGTTATCATCTAATGAATCACTCAAAAATGATTCTATAATTCTAATAACGCACTTGCACATTTCTACAGATAATTACTTTATTTTTTAAAACACGGAAAGCAGAAGGTTCACATTTGTCGAGTACGAGACAGAGTTTGATGACAAATGACAAGTTTTGTGGAAGTTATCATTTTATGGACAACAAGAACATCATCATGACAAGGAGGAGATGAAAGTACTAGTCAGTGCCATTTAGGAATGTTAATTTGCTCATAAGTGTACTGAATTGGCGAATTATTCGAATTTCGGGTAACATGAGATTGCTATGCATGCATGTAGATGTGCACTGTGCAAACATTTAAGTGGTCGTCTAATGTCCCGCGAAATGACTGCTGCTTGACAATGCGCAATGCATTTAACCCCAGTGAAATTATACCTCTACAGTAGAATATAGAATAACAGGGTGACTGCGATTTCAATTAATACTTCGTAATTGGACTAGATGTTTTCAATTCAAATATCATAATGATCTCTGAAACTTCTCTACATTCAGAACTTTAAGGGTTCTTGCGGCATTGCAGCTGCAACATCCATCTGATTTAAAAATTGCAATTCACCAGACAGAAAAGGTTCGAGTACCTTGATATTGCAGTCACTGTGCCCAATCAAAACATTAAGACAGCGCATTTTCATTTTCCCAGAAAGTTACTTCGCGGCATCTCTTCAGGAAAAGTATGACCGTTGTGAAACGCAAATGAGATTGGCACAGATTGTGTACTCATGTCTTTCGGACAGACTTCAGACTGGCGCGATATCTCAGCAAAGTGAAGGACACAAAGTTCTGAATGACAAAAGACAAAAGAAAATCTTAAAAATTATAAAATCAAAGAAATATTCAAAACCGAGGCAACCCAAGACATGCTTTCAAAAAATGAAATATATGAAATGAACCTTGTTTATACTCGGAGTCACATTAGGCTAGGTGCCTTTCTTCCATGTAGACGAGTTGTTATTTATCCCACTCTCTTTTTTTGTGCTGAGTGTATAGCAATAATGTAGAGTGTATCTATTTTAGAAGTCTAAGGTTTAACCCGACCAAGATTCGAACCAATGTCTCCCGGACGCAGAGCGAACACTCTACCACAAGGCCACAGCGTCGGTGGCCGGTGTTAAGTCGTTATGAAAACACAATTAAAGACGGCGATGAGATGCTTGCAGCAATTCCAAAGTGGGAGGAAGTATATGATACATTGGAGTACATTTGCATAGTAAATTAGGAGGATAAAGGAAATGAAAACCTAAACCTTCTTCCCATTGGATCTACAATGTCCTTTTTTTATCCCGTCTGACAAGAGAAGGAACCGGGTAGAACTCATCAGCCGCGGAGGATTCGTAGTAGCCAAGTGTGCATAATTTTATGGAAGTCTCATTTTTGACCTCGTTCCTTGCAGACGGACAAGTGTAACTGCGTCTCTAGTCATAAGAAAATTTACTGTTACATAATTGTTAGAATTTTCTCTTGTCTTCTGTCATTCTGCTGTGTCTCTCACTGCCCATTTTAAAGTTGATCCGAATGACATGTTTCCGCAGTCAGTGCCAATCCAGGAGCTGCATTAAAATTGCACGACCTGTAAAGGAGAATTTAGTTGAAAATTATTTCGTTATCTAGCACTCGAACAAATGGTTCTGGTGATCTTTTGTTGTCACAAAACGTTCAATGTGTACTGTGTGGTCATTCGTGATGACAAATGTGTCTAGGATTCAGAATTCAGAAGACGAATATAATACACGAAGCAATGAAAAGTCATGTAACTCGCCAGTTCTATTCGAGAAAATATTGCTGTACATTCAAATCTCTCGTCCAGAAATTCATACTGTACAACTGGTCAGAGAACGGAGGTCATGCGGAAACTCATCAACTGGCTGATATGTATGTGTACAATCGAGAAACAGACTGATTGACATCTGTAATCGTTTGAACGGATGCAATTGTAGACTTTAAAAGTGGAATGCAGATCTATAAATTCACAAAACGAAGGCGATTGTGACGAAATAGAATATAGGATGCCATCTGTTATAGCATCCCACTTCTATTTGGTTGATAAAGAGGACAGGAACATCCTAAGTTAGAGAGAATACATGCATGACAGCACGGGATTGTCGAAGATCGCAACACTGTCGACACAAACAGTATAACAGTATATGAATCGTATCTGATAACAAAATCATTCAGGTGCTATGAAGAGCTCAACTGATATTACGAATGGCGGTTTACCGACTTGGCTGATCCTGTGTTCCTCGAAACGCTGAAATGACTTGCGTAAATCAAAACAAACAGATAATCTGCTGCTCTATTTTGGTCATAGTTTGTAGAGGAATACATTTTAATAACAATCCTCACGTTTATGAAAAAAAATCTGTGTGTAAATAAATTAAAGTCCTAATTATAACACAAAAGATGCTTGGATGTGTGCTGGGCGGAGGCAATGTTCATGGTTTTGCCTTTCATTTTATGCTGCTGTTATGTTCCTGGTGTCTTATTTCAAAGGGACAAGAAGTCTTTCTAAGTATTTTCATCACAAATTTCACAAGTACATTGACCTGACTGAGTATTTTGGTCCAGTTTAAGCATTGTGCAGATTTGTGCATTTACGCATAAACTTTCATTATTACCATCATAAAAGGCCAATAATGAACTTGTGTTATTGCAACTATGCTATCTTACAATTACTAATGTATCAGATTTGTATATATTGAATTATACCTTCTGTGCTTGATACATCAAGTAGGCTTACAAGCATTAGCCTTACATAGGAGAACTAATCTATACAAAACCTAGGAAACAAATTCTAATTTCCAATTAATAATTTCTAATTCTAGGAAAAAAATTTCTAATACCCAGGCATCTGCATGGATCAAGAGGCAAAACCAAGTCCTGGACTGGGTCAACGCTTAGAACCCAATGAAACACAACCAGGATTGGCCGGTAAAAGCATGGTAAAAACCACCAGCTTTTGTCACCATTTCCGGCTAAAACTATTTTTCCAGCATTGCTACTTCAGTTTTTTGGATACATGCAATATAAAGGATCATCGTCACTCCTTTCTTTATTGATGAACGTTAGTCGCAATAAGTTCATTTTATCATTCGATAAGCATTTAGTCCTGTTTTTTATTCAAACCTATCAATATCATATTTCAATCAAGAAAATGTTCCAAGTATAGGTGAAAGAATAAAAAATATTGTTATAAAGCTGTTGTGCATTCCTCTAAGCGTGCACGCATTTTGTTGCTTTGCGAATTTCATTCATTGTTCTAGATGCAAGAGACGTCCATGCTGGAAGCAAATCACTTATTCACTTAAGCTCTATATAAAAGATCGAAAACAGGCATTCCATGAAGCTAGAAGAGCAAGAAAATGTAGAAATCTGACTTCGGATTTCTACGATTAACCTCCCTGCTGATCTCATAGCTTGTCTTCTAAATCTGAGGCAAATGTCCCATGCCCATTGTGATTACACGAATTTTACTATGAAATTTATCCTTCACTCCCAGAAGGACTAGATTAAAAATTTTGCCCTTCAACATTTTCCATGTTATGGCAATTTACCCTCACACATTTAGAAGATAAGGCTATGTTAAACGAATTCAATACCGAAATCAAAGTTTTGATTTGAACTCAAAATATGGAAATTTCAAGAACTTTAAACAAACTTGTATATCACAATAATGTCAAAATTGTTTGTCGCTCTCAGATTCTATTAACAAGATCAATTTTACAGCTTACTGGACATGTTCTTTTGTTGAGATTATAACTGAAGCTATTCAGACATACACTATACCTCACTTTCTCAAGATTGCTGGTGCGAACCATATTATTAAATTATTATTTGTTCTTGCAAAGCATGATTTCCTGCTACAATCACAAGCATTAGTACATTCAGCTTACTTCTAAAAAAGTAGAAATGCATTCTAAGTGACTGTTGCACATTGCTTGATTTGGGAGTTGAGATTTTCCGGTGCAGACGCTTTTTGACAGAGTGTTTTCTCTGCGTTCATGAGACCTGGGTTGAAATCTAGATTTGATGAAACCTGAGATACTATTAAAATACACTCTGCATTCTTGCTGAACACTCAAGAAAGAAGAATAACAGTGGGATTATTGAAGCTCGTCCACATGAAGAAAGTGGTTTGCTTAATCTAGTTCTATGTATAAACCAGTTATATTCATACATTTATTTTAATTTTTTCATTCATTTGATGATAATTCTGGGAGTATCTAGCAACTTCTGTTACAAGAACCAAAGAGCCAAAATGGTGCTGAAGTCTTCATTTGTTCTTAAATCATAAGAAAAGGGCAGAGCAATCGGAAACAAAGACAACATCGTATGTCGTTCGTTATAAAAACATATCATGTGGTTCTATCACAGAATGAATGTCATGTTTTGGAAGATAAAAGTTGCAAACTGCAAACCCGCATGCATCGCCATACTCAAACCATAACTTGCTGTCGATCATTTCGTGATGAAATAGACTGATTTTTCTGAATTTTAGTTTTAGCCGGTTTTTGCCAGTTTTTGCCGGTTTTTGCCGGTTTTTGCCTGATTTTTACCACTTAGTGGCAAAAACCAGTTTTAGCTGGCAAAAAGCCAACCCTGAACACAACTGCTGGTGAAACTTCGCTTGAAATTGCCATTGAATTGCCATTCTACCTGCACTATGTGTCCACGCAAAGTTGTGCTTGATTTCGGGGTACATGGTACAATTTGCAAAGGAGGACTTGATGTTGTGAAGCGACATAATATCATTCACAATTCTGCCAACAAGGAAGGATGAATTCAAGATTGGAACAAGGCTCCAGTGACGATCTAGACAGGCCAGCGGACATTCTCATCCCAGACTGCTCACTAGGGAAGGCAGCTGCTGTTGACACCACTGTTGCACATCCGCTCACTTCTGATTTTAACTATGGGGCGAATGCAGCATCGGATATGTGTCTGACAGCAGCAGAGAAACGAAAACATCAAGCAAATGACAGAAAGTGTGCCAGTCTGGGATGGATTTGTGTGCCCATGGCGGTCACCACTTACGGTGTTTGGGGCTCTGAATCAGTGGCAGCATTAAATTGGATTTCTAGATCACTTTCAATATGCCGAAATGAGCACTACTCATTAATTCGCAATGAGTTGCTTACCTTTCTGGGCGTGACGCTGACTAGATCAGTTGCCAGAGCTCTCCTGGCGCGCATGACTTCTAGGAGTTCTTTATTTCTTTTCATTTTTTAGTCTTTTGTTTTGATTCTCACATTCGTATGTGATCTGCTTTCATGCATGCACAACTGCGTTATATTCGAATGCTTTTATTATATGAACTACATGCATCACGACGAAGTCATTTTATAAAATCAGCAAACAGACAGAACTCCAAGTGTGTGCACTAATAATTCACCTGTCGTCAAAGTTACGGATACGAATTGAGATAAAAATCTGATCTGTTTGCGATTGCAGCTCTTGCTACATTGGTGTTCTATTTCAAGCGCAAATTGCTTTCCTACTCAATGACGCTTTCAATTTAGCAATCTGGGCAGACACTGAGCTGTTTCCTTAATTGAACTGAAACTTAATTTTCATTATCAGTGAAAGAAATCATTGCTCTTAAGCTACACGTCAGTTGGTAATAATGCCGCCGCAGTCATCTATTGTCCCATTGTCAGCATTCACTGACTCACTGAGAATAGTGTGGTGTAAAAAGGGCTCATTGTAAGTCTTGCCTATTCAAGAACTATTGAAGCTCAACCTTAGATCGATAGCTGGAAACTTAAGTCAGTCAAATGCACAATTGCAAGTTTACAACACAAAATTGAGCATTAATAAAAGCAAGCATATCGGTGCATCCAGTGACTACTTTCAAGAGACAAAAATCTCTTTAATTTGTTGCTACAGCTCAATTACTAGCCATGATGATTAAATGCTAGCAACACGAAACGATGCCTGAGCATTTATTCAAGAAATGCAGAGATAGAAAATTTGGGATTGTTTTTAATAATTGCTTACTTTTCACGATAAAGTACTTCCCGCACGACACCTGTCAATTATTTCTTATTGTTGGATATCGGTTCACTTTTTTTTGCCAAAGTAGATTCGTTACCGGGGTATCGAAGAGGCACATGAAGACGTTCAAAAAAGACTGCACGAGTTTTAGTTCTGGTTATACTGATGGGTTATCTCCTCGTCCAGGTTTTCAAATTTGTCTGAATTTCGTATAGATAAATCAGTCGTGTGAGTGTGACTGTGAGTGACAGTGATTCCATTTTCTCAAATCACTCACCTACCGTCAAAGCACAAAAGACCATTTGACAACAAGGAAAAGAGAAGCGCTAAGAAAGCAATGTGATGCAGTTTGCAACAAAGAAAAATAAAACGCACTTGAAATTATGTGAACAAAGCTTCATTACCGTAAGAGAAAACAGATAAACCTAGAAGATAGAGAGAGAATTCAGTTTAAAATCGGAATTAGAAAAACATTTTTGTGACAGGAGTCTAATAGCACAATGTGACATTTATTTATGAGTACAAATAAATTCTTAGAACTTCAAAAATAATCATTTTTACTGCCTTCCTCTCTCGTTTACGTTTACTGCTTGCGCATCATGTGATGCACAAGCATCAACAGTTCCGAAAATTTTTTACGGCCACATCCCTTATGCTAGTATCATCATCATTAGTCGTTGTTGTCCCACTGCTGGGCGAGGGCCTCTCCTTTCCTCCTCCATCGAATGCGATCTTGTGCCTGTCTCCTCCAGTTGTCGTCGATTTCGTGTAACTCGTCTCTCCACCTTGTCAATGGTCGGTCCCTTTTCCTTGTTTCTTCTCGAGGTGTCCACTCCGTCAGCGTCTTAGTCCATCTTTCGTCCTTGAGTCTCATCACGTGACCAATCCATCTCCATTTTGATTCTTTAACTGTTCTTATAACTTAACTATAACTTTAACTGTCAACTTTTGTTTGACTTCGAATCCACATGTTTGTTTTTCGGTCTCTTTTTATTATTCCCAACATCAGTCTTTTTATGGCTCTTTGTGTCACCAATAGCTCTTGTTCAATTTTCTTAGTAAGCATCCACGTTTCACATCCGCATGTCATTGCCGGGAATATGCATTGGTTGAAGATTTTCTTCTTAAGACAGATCGGGATATTGTCATTTTTCAAAAATTTCGTAATGTTTTCGAAAGTTTATCCATCCCTGTTCACATCGTCTACTTATTTCTGGTGTGATGTTGTTATTGGATCTCACTTCTTGGCCTACGTAGACGTATTTGTCCACCTCTTCAATTTCTTCGTCTTTTTAGGATAACGCGCTTTTTGGTAGCAAAATTTGGTAGTTATTACTTTAGTCTTCGTTATATTAATTTTTAGGCCGCTTTTTGCGTTAACCGAGTTCAGTTGGTTTAATAGCTCTTGGATCTCGTCACAGGCTTTTGCAATAAGGACCTTCTGCAAATTTCAGGTGACTCAGCTTTCTTTCGTTTATGTTTATTCCAAAGTCATTCCAGTATAGCTTTCTGAATATGTTTTCCAACGTGGCTGCAAATAATTTTCGGAGATAGGGGGTCACCTTGTCTAATTCCTCCTTCGATTCTGATTTTTTCGGTATGCATATGGTCGTCCAAAGTTATTTCCCACGTGGCTTCATTGTAAGTGGCTTGAAGTATTTCAATGAGGGTCTTCTCAACGCATTTTTCTTTCAGAGCTTCCATCACTGATAACATTTCTACTGAGCCGAAGGCTTTTTCATAATCCACAAACGCCAAACATAAAGGAATTTGATATTCCGTTGCTTTTTGGATCATCTGATTCATTGCATGGATATGGTCTATTGTTGAAAAGCCTTTCTTAAATTCAGCTTGTTCGAATCTTTGATTTTCCTCGAGTCGATTTGCCATTCTGTTTAAAAGGATTTTTGTGAATAAAGTGTACGTGTGGCTGAGAAGGCTGATCGGTCAATAGTAACTCAAATCTTTAGTATCACCTTTTTTTGTGTAGGAGAATTGCGGTCGCGTTGGTCCATGCTTTTGGTACACTTGTTGATTGCAACGGTTGAACATGCCTGTAAGTTGTTGAATCACAGGCTGACCGCCCATTTTCAGAATTTCCGTCGAAATCTTGTCTGGGCCATGCGCTTTTCCTAACTTCATGCTGTTTAAGCAATATCGAGCTTCTTTCTCAAGGGTGTCTGACGTTGCGTCTTTGTTTGCATTATGTTGCATGTGGTCGACAGAAATCTTGCTGTTATATAGGTCATAATAAAATTTTTGTATTCTTGTATTCTCTTATTTCTTTTCTGTTGCTGATAATTGTTCCTGTTTCGTCATCCATGTTTAAGATATTGTCTTTTCCGTTTGAAAGTTTCCTGTTCAGCTGGTTTTTACTCTCATTGTTTTCAATTGCTTCTTTCACCAATTTCGCATTGTGATTTCTTAGATCATTCTTCATGTTCTTGCTTATTGCTTTGCATAATTCGGCATATTCAATTTTTTCTGTACTGTGTAGACCAGATTTTTTTTATTTCCCTTCTCTTCATTGAAAATTGGGTTTTGATGGTAACTTTGGATGAAGTTGGTGGTCTATTTGCTTCAATGAGTTCTAGCGCCGCTGCCTTTAAAATCTCACACAAGTTTTAATAAGTTTCATCCAGGTAGTGTACTTCTGATGCATCAAACCTGTTTTTCAGTAAAAGCTGAAATTCATCTTCATATTGCTTCAGCATTTCGAAATTTATTTGCTTCTCACGATTCATTTTTGATTTTCTTTTTTTCTGAATGTCGAATCTTGTGCTACATCTTACAAGTCTGTAACTTCACTCGGACCGATAATATCCATCTAATGTGTTTCGCCTCGTTTTCCAATTCGATAAGTTTTTCGTCTGTTCTAAGAGTTCGAACACTTAAAGTCCCGATTTCTATAGAGTGCATATTCGAGACTGCCCGGAGATTCTCACCACCCCCTAATTTGCCGGGTACTGGCGCCGTTTTCTTTTATGTCTGTTCATGTGAGGAAAAGGAGGTTTGGGCAATACGTGACCGCGCTGACCCACTGCGAGTTGGTCACATCTTTTCTTTTAGGGTAGGTCCCTTAGTCTTTGTGATGCCAGTCACTATCTGCAACACAGCAGAGGGCTCAATTGACAAGTCTGTCTTTTATAGATGTCAGCTCCTCTAGATCCGCCCAGATCAGGATAACAGGCCCTCCTCTTAACCATCGTTAATCACCTTTTTAACCAGGTGATACACTACAAAAAGAAAGGAAGAGGAAAATGGAAGACGGGATGGGCATTAACTCGGCGAGTTCATTCGCCCTTTAACAGGTCTTGTTTTTGGTCCTGCTGGGTTAAGATAATAATTCATGAGGAAAGCCTGTTCAAAATTCACGAGAAGGAACCTCCAAGACGATCACAAATGGAAGATAACAAGGGCTGAATCCAAGCCGAGTCGCCGGGTCACTCCCACCCGAAACATAACAAAATTTACGTCGGAATTAAGTTATTTTGCGCAGGTCTGTGTACGTATATAAATATCATTCTACAAAATTCACGTCGGAATGAAGTTATTTTGCGTTGGTCCGTGTAACTGTCATAATATTTCGAAGAGAAGCTAATTAAGGGTCTCGAATTATACTATTTTCAGCTGATGGTTAATCGAAATAAGCTGCTATCCATTGTCTTGTTAGAACAATTTACAATAACATACTTTTGTTAAAACATTGTCACATAGATTATCTCAGCGCATCTCACTCAGTGCGCACCGTTTATATCATGCTGCGCAGTATGTGAGTGCATCCATGAATTGCTAGACGTGTTAATATCCTAAAATATTGTATTTGAAGTTTAACTGGCTTTTAGTTACCGTTTCAATAACATTTTAACATATTCTGATTGAATTTGGACTTCAAGAAAAGCATGATGACCCTGTTAAATAGTAAATTAAGGATCTTAAATAAAAGTTGTAATCAGGTATATCTAGGCCTGTTGTCTCCAAGTTGTTGACTATCAAACGAAATAAGATTCACATTGTTTTGCATGAGGGGATAGCATGTGGTCGCTAATCGAGATACTCTTCAATTCGATTATGACACAAAACAAACAGCGAAGTTGAAATTTCAATTTGAACTGATTGACGCAAATGAGAACAGCGAGAAAACCAATTTACATGCAAGCATGTGGCTAAAGCTGAATGATGTGATCACAGAATTAAATATTTTGTTTATCTGCTTCGGTTTGCTAGAAGTGTGACGAAACTGACGGTACGTCGAAGAACCTATTAAGTGGGCAAGAAGGAATTCCTAATACCTTACAGAGATAGGAAAAAAGTAGTACGTCGCTTGCGGATTAATGTGAGTTCCAGAAGAGTGATTCGATTGCCAAAATTCTTTCAGATTCGAAGAATTCAGATCATTGCGCACAAGTTTTCTCCATAATGTTGGCCCCTCCGATCATTATTAAAGAAACCAGCAGGCGTGCGAAAATTAGTTCACTTCATGTTTTCACATTCCCTCCTCGGCATTTCTCACTGTATAGTGCATTCACCCGACACGATGTGTGTTTTGGTGTGAACGAAGTGATATCACAGCACGCATGCATCTCACACTGTCTCTGGTGACAGCTCATTGTTTGCCATTTCCAATAGCAAACGATACACGAATTATCCATTCGAGAAGGAGCAAGTTGTCTAATCCTGTGATGTGCCATTTCGATATTAAGGTTACATATAACTCTTCCTCTCTAGGAAACCGAAGCGCGCGCAGATGGATCTAATTCTGTGGATGTGATGCTACAATGGCAGATTACGCGCACTTATGCTACGAATAATTTTAATTATTATATTATAATCATTAATATACAATGCGTAGCCGCTATCTTGATTATTTTCGAGCGCAGTACTTATATGACATTTCAATTGCATTAATTTTTCTAGTTACTGACTAATAATTTGTAGTTTTCAAAATTCTTACTATGCCTAGATGACAAACAGACTAAGCCTAGAGTTTTGGTAGTTGATTGGACGACCCAACGCAGGATTAAAAAGAATTATGATGTTATGAGCTACAATAGCGCATAAGGTCGAAGTATAGGTATATAGGCCTAAGGTTAAGCAACTTACGAAATTTAATCGTGCACTTGTTCTTGCACCCCATCGGCAGCAGACCTACATACTAAACAAAACCTGAATTTTATCACACATCTGTATCACAAGCTTCATGCAGATTAGGACTTGAAATATATATATATGTAAAATTAGATATAGGTTCAATTCATAGTCTGTATCCAGTCTTAAACAATAACTTTTGTCTTAACGATAACTAACAGCAAATGCTTGCCCTCCTTAAATCCCGCAGACTGCATCTGTCGCAAAATAGTTCAATAAAGCGAGAGTATATTTGTTCGAATAACCAACTTGTCGTATCCGACAATGTAATATTAGGCCTAGATTTTCCACCAGTGTCTGACCAAGTCAGCGCCATCACAGCAGTCGAAAAGTAGTCGTCAAAGAATAATATAATAAGCATACTATATACAATATACATGTACATATATATATATATATATAATATATAAACAGTTACATATATACGAGTATATTTACATATATAGTCTAGTGAAATAAAGCCAGTGTACTGTAAAATCTGCAAAAACCCTATCATCACAATGATAGCGAGTAAGAGACTCTTTATGATAGGTCATTGACAACTAAAATGCTGTCACAAAACAGTAGATGTCCAAGAATAAGGTAAATAGGAAGATTATGACTAATAACTGGAATAACTCGATGTAAAACGCTAGTTGACATGATAAATTGCCCTACTTAACAATAACACAATTTCATTTGCACCAACTTCGCTCTTAGATCCTCATGATGATTACAGAATTATTAATGAACTGTAACATGCATATTTGGATATTAGAAATGCAGCATGGACAAATAGATTCAGAGCATTAGCGGAGACAGAATTTTTGACAAAGCTGAAGACGGTGGCAGAACCGGATATTTCTCAGTCAGATGAATGTGAAGCCGCAAAAGAAACCGGATATTAAAAGTGAGACCGCTTCATGCGATACTAAGTAATTGCGCAAATTCAGACGATCGGCGATAACACATAAATTACCTCTATGTGAAGATTCAACTTGACATCAGAAAATTATCGAGATAGACGTTGATACCTTTTCTGTAAGACTCTCGTCTAAAGATGCTTGGTGTAGTCTATGCTTAATTCATTCAACTAGATTAGCTGCAAATAACTGATCATATGATGACGTGCGCGTGTTCAGGTATGCAAAAATATTTTAAGTTCATCTTGTATCATTTACTTTTACCTTTTAATTACATTTGTTTAATTGTTTTATCTTGTTGCACATCTACATAATTTCCGCTTTCACTTAGTCTTAGAGAATTCCACCAGAAGTATCTTAGTGACGTGCGGTCAAAGTGTGATGAGAATCACTTGAAAATACTGACAAAATAAAATGAAAGGCCATTCTTCAGCACAACTAGAATTTTCCTTTTACTCTGCAAAATTTGCATTGAATTCTGGAAAATAAGAATATTTACTGAAAAACAGAGACCATACTCCCAAGATTGGAGAAAAATCACATTTCTAGAAATAGCTCCAGACCGCGCTAATTTCAAAATTGGAAGCTAATATTTCAGATTTGGTGTTCTCTAATGCATAGTAAACAGATGTCCGAAGATGAGTGAAATCGGACAGTAAAGGGGGGTCACACGATCCTTCATGTCCGACGGACATGACCGGCGGGCATGTCTGATGGTTATGTCCGACGGGAAATACATTGCCACACGATCAGACAAATACGTCGGACAAATGACTTCAGACAAAAAGCACTTCCTCGTAAATGAATCGCATCAAGATAATGTCCCTCCACGGTAGACGTACGTGGGCAGCCATAGCCATTGTTTGTACACAAGAAAAATCAAAGAAGAGGAAGTGGTCGGGGAAGTGGTTACTCAAAGGATCAGAACATTTGAATTTAGTGAAAGAACTCGACTTGGAAAATGATAGTGATTTCATGAACTACTTGAGGATGGACAAAGATTTACTTTATAAAAGTAAAGTAAAAGCTTTTGAGTCTTGCTGCTTTTCTTATTACAAAAATGGACGCAAATATGCGAGCGGCCATATCTCCTGAAGAGAGGTTGTTTGCCACAATTTGATTTTTGGCAACATTTTTGGCAACATTTTTGGGATCGCATACCAACGTTAGATTACGCAAACTTGGTTTCGCTTGCTTTGCGAAAGCAAGCAACGCAATGTAAGCGTCCTCCTTCGCCTTCCGATCGCGGTATACCTGGGATTTCACTTTCCAGAGGCATGGGAAATATTTATATTTCTCAATAAATCAGCATGTGAATTCTCTTGATCCAAACATGTTTGCTGTCTGCGAAGTCTATCCTACGCTCGTCTGAGTAACCGGGTGTTTTACTATCTGATGCATATGCCATTTTCAAGTGCTAAACGCGAGATTCTCAAGACGGCCAATGAGGTATTAGAATCAAGGTCATGTCCGCCTAAAATATTCAACACGTTGAACATCGCTGTCGGACAAGCTCATCAGACATCGCACAACTGATCGAGCTATGTCTGACCGTGTGACATAATTTCGGACACGTCCGATGGACATGTTCGTCGGACATGTAGGATCGTGTGACACCCCCTTAAGTGATACATAAATGCAATTGGTTGAATCAGTGACAAAAGTGGGTGAATGGGTCTAAAAACCAGCAAACTCGGAGGTTAGAAATTCAGCACTGGTAAGAAAAGGTCAAAAGGAACAGATTGACGAAAATAACACGCGTGCTCGAAAATATACTAACAGAAATATAGCATACAGCAGTGCATTTGAACGAACAGTCCTAACGAACGATTGAACGGCATTTTTTCATTTTTCTGATGAACGGTTCATGTGTCTGAGAAACCGATGAACGGTGATCGGAACGAACGCCTTTTTTGCTTGATTGAACGCGATTGAACGGTAATTTAACCGCGGATAAATAATGGCAGAAATCCTTCAAAATTTCCAAAATTGCTTATTTACGTACTCTGACTTCAATAAAGTAGTACCGGTATTTAGAAATTTGAAAATATTTGAGTGCCAATTTTGGCATGGGTCACCCAGTTACCCATTGGGTTTTCGTGGCAGTGAAACTTCGGAGACTTCGATAAAATAAAAATCTATTGATAATCTTCGAAATTGCTTGTTTAAACATTAAGACTTCAGTTCAATGACATTTCGTGAATAAAATGGCAAGAGACTTGCTATTGCACAATGCTTCCACCTCTTGCTATTGCCTTAGTATTCTGAAAATACATGTACTACTCATAAATTGCTAAAAATCTACGCATATCATCATCAATACGGTTCAGCAGTGGTGAAAACTGAAGAAACAGGACTGAAGAATATTCACGTCCATCCATGAAGCAACTAAATTTGTCATAATACGCACTAAATTATCATTTAGTTCATCACTTGGTCAAAACACACAGAACAGCTGATATTCAAAAGCTGTGATAAAGTGGGCCTACTTGTACTGCGAGTGTCAATCTGATCTTTACTTTTTTAAAAATAGTATGTATGCTGCTTTTGCATCAAGTAAAATCATAAACTGGGGTGGGACCCGCCGCGGTCGTCTCGACCTATGCGGGAAGCGGGCATTCGCCTGCGGTCACGGGAATTTACAATAATGGCTTAATCTGCGAATTCATATCCTGTCAGTGGATACGCAGGTAGGGATTCATGGCGGCATGCATGACGTGGGCCTAATATATTATGTAGGCTAAGCTCATTATGTAATTGAATCTAGTCACCGTCGAATTTAGTCATTATTACTGAAGGCTAGACCTAGGTCTATGCTAGCTGGCAAGTTCCAAGCTTTCTTTAAGCTAAGTGTCAAACGGGTGAACATCGACCCATCGTCACCTATAGCAACTTCGTGCAGCGTGATGCTGCTAGAGCGTGTTATGGGCTAATCATCACGACAGAAGGATTTTGACTTCTTCATAGACTGCAATTGCTAATATTAAAATCACTATAATATAGGCGTATTTTGTTACTTGTACTTCTTGTATAAACTGTACCATAATCATTTCGACTTGTCGCTCAACTCTTTCTTTACCACCTACCTTTCATCTCAAATTACTCGAGGTCAATCACGTAACAGCTGTCAGGTTTTACCAGTCTTAAAAGTTAATTCGAACTATCTCAGTGGACTGTTTTTCTTCCATGTCATCAAAATATGGAATTTATTGAACGATTCAAAAGTGAAAGCTCCAACCTTCATGAAGTTCAAGAACAGACTCAAATCAGTTGATCTAAGTGAATTTTGCTCATAATGTGACTGCTAATATGTGATTTCGCTTAAAATTATTTGTAAAGTGTTTTTATACCTGATGGCAAATTTTTATTTAGATATATAGGCCTACTTATATTCCATAGTGAAGATTCTCATCATAATGAGGATCAAGAAAACCATCTCATTGATCCGAGTGAATTTTTCGCTATTGTGACCATGATCATTAAAGTGTAAATGTTGTATAGATGATTTTGTTACATATATTTCTATATTAGATGGTAAGCATTTACGTTCTTCTGTTCCAGTGTGAGGACTCCCATCCAGTGAACTTTTATCATGTCGTGATCATCACTCCGCAAAATTGTGAATATAGACCCTATAGACCTCATGTGGTATATGATGTATATCATGATAACTCTGAAAATTTGTAAATATGTAGGTCTCGTAATTTGTTTGTGATAGTATATGATGTTACATCATGATCACTCTGCAAATTTGTAAGTATACATATATCATGTTTTTTTATTGATGTCAAACTTTGCGTATGCATATGTTACACGTGTTATCAACGCTTGTTTGTAAGTGCCCTTGCGGCCATCGCTTTGCGTTTTCTGTATATTTCAGAATAAACCTTTATGACTTATAACTTATGACTCTATGGATTTTGATGTTCTCTTGTTTCACTGGATTTGATACCGAAGGCGTGTGTGACGTGTAACGTTTGACGTCAACTTATGTTTCGCATTGCCGTCGCCGACAACGAATTTTCCGATAATGAAGGTTGTATTATTTCACGATATCAGATGGGTGAGCAATGAACATCCTGAATTGCCAGTTTCCACGTTTCTCTGACAGCAGTATGCAGGGTCCATCAAAATTGAACATTGTTTTGTCTTAGAAAGAACGATTGAACGGATGCCATGAACGAGCGGAACGGGGGTTATAGCTCGTTTGAGTGGTGAACGAACGAACGGGTCTGAAAGGTTAATGAAGGAAAATCGAACGAACGGTGGAAAATATGACCGTCCAAATGCCCTGGCATACAGTATTGAAAAACTGGATTGCCGTCAGAAGGAGGAGGGGGTGGTCAAAGTTGAGAAGGGTAAACAACCAGGGGAAGTACAAAACGGCAAAAAATTGGTTGACACCTTACTTGGTATTTATTTTCTATGAAACTGATGTGCCGGTGAATTAACTTTACAGTTCCTTACTTTTGAATTATTTAACAAAATGTTGTTTTCTTGGATATAGGTGATTGAAGGAAATCTTCGGATGACGGTGATCTCTGGAAGTCTTCGTTTACATCTATCAATTCTGACCTCAAAGAAACAGCAACGTAATTCATTTTCTAAATCCAAGTCAGAAAGGCGATTAAGATTTTTTAGATAGCTGCAAGTCCTTAACGGGCTCTTAGTCGTCCGCTTTCAATTATCAATACAAGTTGACCTACGGTATATTTCGGTCTGTCCATATTCAGTTCACTTCCATGGGAATGATAAGATTAGTGCTGTACTGACAAGCATACTTAATCTACTTAATTACGGATATGATAAAGCACGCATATTTTGTTTTACACATTTAGAAAGTCCGAATCATAGATTCAATGCATGAGTCCCCGTAGGGAACGAGTGCATTGAATCATGGATATCTACATTTACAGAGACATTTTTTCGATGAATAAAACATTTAGTTAACATATCACAACAATACTCAAAGATAAAAATATGAAATATAAAAAAGTCGTGTAAACGCATGGTATGAGAAAATGAAGAAAGCGGGACGGGTCAAGCTGAAGTCTCAGATCGCAACAAAAAGGCTCTCGCATTGGAGCGATATCAATATAGTATACGTATATATAGTATTATATCATAGAAATTAACAATACCATAGAAAGTCGGGAGGGAATTGGTAAATTTATTAATGAAATCAAAGAATGAGACAAACATAGTGATTAACAAACAATACCTATTAGGGTCTAACCTGACATACCCAAAATATCGATTAAGGAAGACTAAATGTTCAGCGAGACCTAAAACCTAGATAAATAATAAGAAAACAAACGAATTCAATTGTTTCGGATATTTACAAATTGAAGTCTACTGCTATTTCTACTACTCTGCTCAGTCGGTAAATGCTATTTTATGAATAGATTCTTACTGTTTACTTTAAAAATTACCATAGTGTTTCAACAAACATTTTATATCATGGAACCACTGAAACATGGAATAAGGAGGTAAATCGAATAGGTAAATGAAGTAGGTAAGTAAAAGAGAAACATATACTGTCAAACTCTGATTGTAACAGTCTTATCACCTGTCGTTACTTGTGTTACGACCTTCTTGTCAGTATCTTTTTTCGCGGTTTCCTCTCGCGCCGGCTCCTTCACGCATTCATATAGTGAATCTTGAATTCTTTCACGAAAGAGTCCCTCTTTGATATATGTTTCGTCTGCGTCTGACAAATGTCCAATCCATTTTTTGGAAAGCTCCCTAGGAATATTAGCCTCCACCATCCGTGTTTTGGCTGTCCTTCTCAGGCTGGTATTGGAATAGAAGCCTTCTTTCCCCAATCCACCACACATCACTCTTAACAACTTGCTCGATGGAGTGAATTCCCAGCCTTTGCTGCTTATACCATACGTTACTCTTCGGATGCAGAATGCAAGCCAGATGAAGTGGATCTCCAACTTTGCGCGTCGGTCTATGTTCAATATACTTTCGGTATAACCTTCATTTCGGCATCAAGTACCTGCCTGGCCTCTAAAAACTCGCTGTCTAGAAACAATGACCACGCCTTTTTGAGTTTGTAATTTAGATAGTGTTGAATCATCGAAAATAGAATCTTCAGGGACTTTGGTGGATATTTCCCTCCTTTGACTTTTCTTACATCCGCCACAGTGGTTCAAATCTGATTTGTTCATATCATCTAAATCATTGAATACTTTCAACGTTCCGTCGTTTAACTTAACTTTCCACCCTGAATGCCATGATCGGAAGAGCTTGATTGCCCACTTCTCCTTTGCTTCTGTATTTGATGGTATTACGTCTTTCATATGATCTTCGATTTCTTTTGCAGATGTACTTGCGAATCGAGAGGAGCTGCTACTGCTTTCACCCATTCTTCAATATCCTTTGCTTTAGAATGAATGATTTTGCTAATCATACCAAGTTACCATTCAAAATTTGATTGACCAGATGATCTCTTGGTATACATAGATTTTATGATATTCAAAATTTGATACACATAGATTTTATTATGTATGCTTCCATGGAAATCTAAATAGTAGTATGGACATCTAACTTTTTAGATTTCCATGATACATCGTAGTAGAAATCATGACAAAGCACTGATTTTGGAAGGTAAACAGTGATATGTACTCGTGCTTCGCACTCGTAGATTCTCACTGTTTACCTCCTCAAATCAGTGCTTTATCATGGTATCAGTACTCTATGCATCATACAGATAATAGATATCCATGAATAAATCTATGACTCGAACTTTCTATGTGCAAAGTAAAATATCTGTGGTTTATCATAATTAATTTCACGAAATTCATGAGGATTTTCAGAAAGATTTCCAGTTCTTAATGCATCCAGAAAGAGAAGATCAGGTACAGGGATGAGTGAAATAAATCAACAGAGTGATATTTTATTGAGGACGGGAATCTCGCTATCAATGCTATTCGACTTCTATCACTGAAAGTGGCGCACAATATTGTACTCCTATTCTCGTGCTTTGCGACCGAGGAATACCAATGGAATATCCGTTATACAACAGCAGCCAACTTTAGAACAGCGTCAATTCGCATTTCCCTAATCAAACCTGCAGCGAATCAGTGATCGACTGCATGAATAACATCATGTCTACTATACAACAAAAGCAACGCTCACGCACATTAGATTTCATCGTGATCAATAGCTGCAGTAACGAGCGTCAGGCTTGCAGCAGCGAAAAACTGGTCATAGTTTTCATTAGTGTGCTTAAACTTCTGTAAAGCTCTGCTGTTTTACGCAGATAAACAGTGTGTGATGGGCAATTACGGAACTCACAGATCCCTCCAAAGACGTCGGATCATCATAGGAGTATTCTTAATGAGTGTTTTGTATCTCCTTTTCAAAGTAACTCGGCCTCAATCTCGTCGCTGTGCATCAGAAGCTCGTGAAGAACTCAAGCAAATAGTGTATAGGCGAGTCATTAAGGATCTAACTCGTCGCTTCGAGGAAAATGGCATTCATTATATGATCTACGGCTCCACATTGCTAGGATCATACAGACATCATGGCTTCTTGCCTTACGACGAAACGGTTATCGACCTCGCTGTTAATTCTTCCTACATTCCCGCTGTGTATGACATTCTGCAAGACACGGACAACTCAACCACTTCTTTTAATGTGTCAAGTGATGGAGTGGATTCCTATAATGTTTTTAAATGTCAACTCGACGGTAGTGGTCCTTCAATTCGCATATCGCATTATACACAAGTGAAAGATCAACTTATTTTTTCTAAAGGTGAAAACCCAATTGCATTTGATCTGGTCTTCCCACTTGTTCCACGACCATTTCTAGATATTATGGTGCCAGCGCCAGCATGCTCGAAAAATGTATTATACAATATATTTGATTTAAGGGAGTGTTGTTTGCATGACACGGACTATCGGCGGATTCGTTGCGTTAAGTGTGATACATTAACATCGACTGCATTTGTACAACGGGAGCGGTATACTGACACTACGGTATTAGAGCAACTTTGGAGAAGCAATCGGCCAGTGTCAAGCAAAATTCCTTACAAACAAGGCTTATGTCCGCAATAAAGTTTTCCTCTAGTTAAGTTCGTAATTTTCTTCGTGTTTCATTTTTTCTAAGGGCCATGTCATCTTAAGTCGAAATCAAACGTTGATAGATGCTCGCTGTTGGTGGAAGTGGATCGGCTTAGTTGTGATATGTTGATATAAAACCGTCGGCATTCAGCATTTGCTATGTTTTTAAGCTCGGCCATACCTATCTTAATTATTCGGCAGGGATTAGAGCGGTTAAAATTTTCGCTTAACTGGTTAAAAAATAGAATAACCGGTTAACGGACAAAATATACCATAAATCTGTCAGAAAGCTGGACTATGCATCGCATCCCGCAAAAACGTGAGAAGTATTTACTCATTCTCGAGCGAATTATCATGAAGCAGCCATTTCCATGTAGATGGCAATTGTTCATCTGAACAGCATTTTAATGATAATGAAACAAAAAACAAGGTTCTGACTAATTGTCGGGAAATGTTAGATTTTTCACTCATAGCTGTGTAAAAAAACAAAATTGCGTTTGGCGCAACTTTCGTTCACGCACTCTTTTCTTTATCGAATGTTCCATACACGGAGAACAAGTGCTCACTGCTCACCGATGTAACATGAACGATGAAGTGCCTTTTGGTGAGTTAATGGAGTTTTGGAAATGAACAACCATTTGTCCTCCACCAATCGAGCGAGTTAACTTCGATATTCGGAGCAATAGACTCGTAATTGTGCATTTCTTGAAAAGATCCTGGTTTTTTTCAATGCAGTGTTGCTTGCTTGATAAAAGCATTGATAATCGACTTTCATGTTTTGTTGTGAAAATAAACAGTTTGATGACGATACTTGATTTGCTGTCAGTCTATCTGAGTTTCTGTGTGCGTTTGTCCGACGTTATGGATGTGTGAAGATCATGGAATAAACATGCATGTATACAAGTATGCGTGTTGATATTATTATGCTTAAGGCTTTACAAAAAACCGATATTAATTTCGTGGATAAATACAACATGCTGTGTTTGTAATTGATGAGTGTTAGGATGCTTGGTTAAATTTCCGCAAAAAATAAATATTTCTATTTAGCTGCTGATAAGCGGTTTACCGCTACAATCTCTGTTATTAGGCATTTCGAAAATGCGTCATCGCATAAACAAGGGTATATTCGTATGGGCATATTGGTGCTTAAAAGTAATTACATGTTGTGCAACGTTTCGAATAAATCTTGTGCACTTGAATAAGGTATTCGAAACGTGCATGCAAATGTTTTCTACTATGGTATAGCCTACCTTTGTTTACGCATCTTAAAATACCGAATTCCTACTGCGTTCCAAGTTATACAGGCCTCTTCATGGCGTTTTCTCGCATTTCGCCTCCGCGGCAATTGGTCAATCTACGCCGTACTCATTGAGCGGACAATTTAAGCATATTTTAGGCATATCAGAGTCTTGTGTCATGAATGTAGCAAGAAATTACCAGTGAGAATAATAATTTTAAAGCTGAAACAGTATTCATCTATGTATCAGCTGTGAAGGTAATTTTCAATTCTACGTGTCTCATCTACGCGGCACATCAGGCTCTTCATGACGTAGCGATGGTCGCGTAGAAAAACTAAGACGATTAACCAAATCACCCGATCAAAGGCCAGTCTCAGTCTCTGAGATCAATCATTATTTCCAACGAAATTTTTGACAAAATTTTGACCAAAATGCATCATAATAATATCAATTACATTTCATTAGCTTGTGGGGCAGTACTCTTTCAGCAGTTCATTGCACAATGCATCTCGCCCATCATTTCAACAAAAATACGGTGAAGACGTTAACGAAGACCGAATATTCGGAGGCTAAGTTCTAGGTTATGGTCGCATTTGAAAATAAAGATTGTCTAAACGAAGTTCACAGAACCTTTCATTTGTTCGTCACAAGATTTTACATCTCAATGAGGATTAATACAGTTGCACACAAATGGTCACATTTCATTAAAATTCCGAAGTTTCTCTGCCAAGCAGTTGCTAGACTCCAATTCGCATCTATTCTTCTGCTAGTTATAGCAGTATTTGATATCATATTTTTGATTCTTTATATTAGTGCTCATTCGCAATTCATTTTCTTTCTCAAATATTTTTTTGAAGTTAACTTCACATATCGAAACCTTCAGTCATTAATTTTGCCTGACTTCTTGTCGGTCACATTTTGCGACTGGTAAAAAAACGGAAGTCAACTATGTGAAAAAATGAATGTAGATAAAATGCTTGTCGCAATTTACAGTGCATGCTTAATGATAGCAACGTCTACCTACAAAAATGCAGGATGCAATCAATGAGATTTCACTACACGAAAAATTAGGCTAAATAAACTCATTGCTGAAATGCAGTTGACTCGGCAGGGAACCATTTCCGTTTCTGAGTTCGAACGACTTAAGTAGAAGGGTAATTATGCATTAAAGGGCATTATGAATTAATTATTACAAGTCAGTCGCTCTCGCGTAAATGAGATTTTATCAAGTTGTTGCATCATTAATAGACGTAGGTCAGCAAGTATATTGAGCAAAATATATAATGTTTATCCTGTGTATGGGTTTGGAGCCATTGTGGGTGGATCATAGCTCCGATTAAGACTAACGAGTTCATGCATTCCTCTGAATAGAATAGATTTCAAATGGAAATTCTTGAGATGTTATTAGAGCTGAACTTCAAACTAAGGCAGCTGATAATGATAGACAAAACGTTACTCAGTATCAACAAGTGCCAATAGATTTCATAGATTATCTGGATGTGTACATAGATTAGGCTGCACCTAAGTAGCAGGAAGAAATTTTCTAGTATTCAAACCGAAATCAAAGTCCCCCATTTTTCTAATGCAACCCCCGCGCGATTATGTCACTTTATCCGAGTTCTATTTGAGGCCCAGGTTGTATTATATCAGCAAATACAATTTCTATATATTTTTTAACACTTTTTAGAAATAGTATGACGATCATTTTATAATGTTCAACTTCTAAATACGATGCAGTTGTAGTATTAAACACTATTCTTTATATTCATATGACAGACACATCAAATTTCACTCATTTCATGCCAACAACCACGACCAGAGGAAGAATTGAGCGTGCCTTGGTTCGAACGGGCCGTGACAATTTCAAAGTTCTAGACTTGACCCAAGCCCGTTATAAAAATTCAGTAAATGTATATAGTGCATTTGTAATGGATGCATGAATGGTCGAACTGTATGACGATTAAGACACCTTTCATTAAAACACGATGTGGCATAGGTATTATGTTACTATAACATCTAGGGCCTACAAGTCATAATACTTAGAACACAGGCAGGTGTTTATGCACATTACACGTAAGTAAAATATGTAATTCTGCAAGACATCGCTTTGGGAAAATATTAATATACGTGTAGTAAACAATGGTGCAGTCAGGATTTTGGAAAGGCAGCTCACTAATAGAATTGCTCAATATGTTGCACTGCACAACCACATGTATGAAAAATATTTTGCTAAGAAGACAATGCATTACCCTCAACTTTACCATTCATTACATTTATGCAGATTTGATATAAATTGGTATGATTGAAACCTGATTTATTTTAACTGTAGTGCTATTGTTTGTTCATGATAATGAACAGCCATTGATTACGCAAATCAGATCAAATGTGATTCTAGCAATTAAGGTGATAAATTTCAGTAATGATAAATTCTGTAGACCTTTAAACTGCGATGGATAAAGAACTGACGTTTTAAAGTCACCGGTATCACACCACATTTTCTGAAATTGTAGTTCTGTTGGTTGGCAAGTAGTGCCAAATAATATAACGTCAAAGTTTTATAAAATGTAGTAGAGCAATCAAGAAGTTGGGAATACTGCACACAGTAGACAACAAGGTGGACTATTGGCCTATAAAAAATTATACTCCGCAAAATTCTATCTTAAGCTTCCCACCGATGAAATTACGGTAGATCTTTCTTCATCACTTTAAAGCATTTAATAAAGAACTTGCGTAACGTCATTTTACAACTTATTGAATATTTAAATAAACTTTATTCGAATCAAGTCTTTTGAAAAGAATAACCGACTTTAAGTTTAGAAGTTATCAATCTTTAAAGCTGAAGTCATGACTTCAAGTCATATTAACGATATTCATATAAGTGAATGTCAAGGTTATATCCCAAGTGGTACCAATTTTCCAGATGTGTACATGACCTGACATTCTTAATTCATCTATTGCTAACATGCATGTCAGATATGGGGCCTATGACTAAAATCAAACTGATTTAAAAATATATATCATAGGCTTATACAATATTATATGGATTACAATGAGATTTAAACATCACATTAACATTATTATATAATTATAACCTGTATATAGAGATATACGCTGAGAATCGACGAGTCGCATGTAGAGAAGCGGAGATGAGTCGAATGTCTATGCGCATATATCCGTCATCATAGAAATTAACAATACCATAGAAAGTCCTAGAATGGAAATTGCATGAAAATTATGGCACACGCCGAGGGAACTTAGTTGGGGCAAAATGCAACTTGTGCGAGCTGGTCTCTATGTTTTCTGATTGGCATTTATATTTATCAAGCCAATTTGTGATGTGGATTGTTGCCCCTTGTCCAAAGATCATGTACACAAAAGCAATAATGAATTTGCAAAATACTGCGGCCACAGGATGACAAAGAAGGAAATACTCTAAAACGTTCTGTCCGTTCATCATTTTGAAATATCGTTCCGATAATCTATCAATAGTATGATCAGACTCTTACGCAACTTGTAATGTCGATTTAATGCACTATTATCTACTTCTATGTTTTACCTATCTAGCAAACGTTTTACTTCTTCTTTTATCAGATATTGTATATAGTTTCGAACTTTTTTTTTAGTCGTTGATCTTCTGTAATACTTTGTCACTGTACTTTGCATTTTTTCTTGTATTTTTTCGAGTAATCTTCCTTGTAAATTTTTGTCATGCGCTCACCGAATGTTGTACACTTGTGAGGCAATAAAGATTATTGTATCGAACATCTAGGTTCTATGGGTCAATGAATGAAGTGAATAATGCATAGAAATTTATTGTTAACTTTCGAATGAGGAACAATTTCAACACAAAATATTTGCGGTCAGGACAATGCTCATTGTTGACCGCAAATTGAAATTTGATCATGCTGTGAGTTGTAATGATTGAAAGCAATAGAATGAAATTAGAGATAAATTCTAAACTATGTAAATTCAAAATGATATCAATGTCTATAAAAAATCAAATGACTTGACCATGAACTCTTAGATATTGTCCTGTAGGTATAAATATCTAGGAGTCCATGACTTGACTAAATGATTTATGATTTATGATATCACATAGATAGCCTACTCGATACAATATCAATATACCATGATATTATCGGTCATAAATAGCGGTCGCTAATGCGACCTTCATTTATGACCATAGAAGTAGATAATAGTACTGTAATAGGACTCGCTCTACCTGACACCGCCGCCTACGAGACCACCAACGCCGGCACGGGATCATCTCAATCAAGAACTGCTTAGAGCTCGCGCGCATATGTCTGCTTTTCCTGATATCCTTGATGTACCCGACTGGGCGGATTTACCAGACATCGATCCTGTGCAGCCAGACCAAGACGGCGATCATATCGCGGAAGTGATTGATCAATGGCAAGACGATGATGAACTTGAAATCTTCCAAGATTCAGGCGCTCCAATGTTGCAGCTAAAAACTCTTAAACTTATTGTGCCTAAATTCCCAGCCATACCTCCAGCGTGCCCTCCAATTGATTGGGGGCCGGCCTGCAGGAGAGCGGCCACGGGTTTTCGTCCTTATGCTACAGTCAAATCTTCAACCGGCGCCAGACATTCCTATTCTACACAGCAAGCGGAAGCCATTCAAGTATATATTGATAGACTCTTGGACATCCAAGTCATCGTACCATCGCAACGCACTGCCTTTCTTAGTTACCCTTTCTTGATTCCGAAACAAAACGGTGAGACTAGATTGATAATTGATTATTCGCATTTATCTAAAAAACTTAAGATTCCTAAGCTCTTTTTACCCTTATTTTCTGATATATTGCGTAAAGCCACTTTACCTTCGGGTCTTAAAGCTATTCGCATTGATCTCAGCAATGCTTTTTACTCCTTGAAGTTACACCCTAAAGCGCAAAACCTCACTACTTTCGCGTTTCATGGTAAGCGTTATAAATTTCAGCGTTTGCCTATGGGTTTGTCAACCTCACCTGCAGCGTTACAACATGTACTTAATGAAACTATAGCGCCTGTACACAAGACAGCTGTCCTTTGTTACGCCCATGTTGATGATATCATCCTCATTGATTACCCTCATCGTATTCACCAACAATTACATCTCTTGCTTCAGAGAATTCGTACTGCTGGGTTTTTGGTCAACGCCCAAAAATCGCAGCTTCGGCCGGCTAGTGAGATAGATTATTTAGGTCTACACATCTCTTTCCGGAAGAGAGCCTTTCGGCCTTCCGATCAACACATTCATAATCCATTAAAATTAATCCCGGCCATACCGCCTCAGGTCAAAGGAAGACAGTTACAGCGTATTCAAGGTTACTTAGTATACTGGATTTCTGTTACCTTTAGACTTTATGCCACTTTGAAAACCGGCTTACCCAACTTACTCCAACTTATGGCTTGGATTTTCCGTAACATGGGTATTTGGATACCGTTTAAGAAGACCATGCATCAGGTGGTTCATGTCGATGCCACTCCTACCCAGGTGGCGTTTGTTTGTTTAAATACAGGCTTAACGGCCGCGGCGCCTCGTCAGGACACTCAAGCAGCTAATGAACTCTTCGCCCTTTTGTGGGCTTTTTCGTTATATGGTCAGCATGCTTTATACCTAACGGATAATCGTTCTTGTCTTAAGCTACAAAGAACTTCCCCCTCTTATACTGCTGCTAAGGCCGTGGCTTCAATGGCCAATATTCAAACGCGATGGATCGCTACACAGTGCAATCAAGCAGATGCTCCGAGCAGATGGGATATTCGGCAACCTATTATGGTAAAACAAGTACTCAAAGTAATCCCCTTTTGTGAAGCTGATTTGTGTGCTCATGACATTTCGAGACCTATTTAAACATTGTCTGATACATGTTGTTAATTGCATTGATCATATGTTGTAATTTGCTTTTTGTAACAGGGTAAGACAGGAATTTTACTCCAATTTTTCGCCTCTTCAGCCTTGCTGGCTTTAATTTTGCGTATCTCTATACTCATTGGTTGTTTAATATTGATTATTCTTCAACTATATAAACCCTTCTACCATTGACTCTAGATCCCTTCGAGGCTCTGTAAAATGTGTGTCCGGTCACCCTGAATATAATTCGTTGTAATTTCTGACAAATAAAGGATATATATATATATATATATATATTACAGTATCCTATTCGAGGTATCCCTATTACAGCAGAGCTAGAACTTTCTACGGTATTGTTAATTTCTATGTTTATGACCTCTAATATCATGGTATATTGATATATTATCTTATCTTCTATGTCAGTCATAGACTTAGTTATCTGATATATCCAACGATTCTCAATTTCATAAATTGTAACATAGACTTCAGCGATTTTGATCATTTTCAAATATCTATCATTCACAGGAGATTTTGAATATCATCAGCGGAGATTTTGGGTATAATTATCCATGGATATCTATAGATGCTGTCTGGATAGAAAGGTCAAAGATATTGCTGCCATAGAAATATTGGCAGATTTTTTATACCCACCGTAGATTTGCACCCTTGATATCAGGAGATCTTCAGGGAATAGTTGCTTACATAATATAAAGTATACCAGATTATTACATGGTTGTAGAATCGTATTTCAGAATCCCTTCTATATTTGATCAAATTTGTTACCAGGGAAAATCTTCGTACAGAGGGATTCTATCGCGGAGATCTATGGTTCTAATAATCTGGCATCATAGAAGTGGATAATAGTACACTAGAATGGAAGTTTGATATCTTGCCTATGTGCAATGATGGCACATGGAAAAATCTATGGTTTGTAGATCAGATTCGATCTAAAACATTGCATCATAGTGAAACTACACGTATTTGCCAAGTTGGTTGTGGAAGTTGTTGACACCTAATTACAGGATTTTCATGAAGAGAATTGCAAGTGAGATGGCGGCATTGTTTCATGTAAAATAGCCTACTATTCCATGGATTAATATAGTGTGTCTATTTGTAGCAGTCACTGACAACAATTTTCCAATTTTTCAATATTGGAAAATTAAAAATTATATTGGCGAATTAAAAATTGGTTCGCAAAGTCATAATTGAAAGTGGTCGGTGTGCTGTTTGTAAGAACATCTGAAGAATTCACAGATAGAAAGTCTAATTAGTGGATAATTTCTTCTTCAAGCGGCTAAGAAACCTGGCGCTTTTCTGGAATAAACACATTGAAAGTTTCTTTACCGACAATCATTTTCAAATAAATGAAATGTCGCTGGAACTTTTCAATTAATCATTGAATGACATGTGTGATATTTTGGAAGCTGATATTCGAATGCATGTAGAGATTTTGAAAATTATTCAAATTTAGTGAACAGGGGAGCCCTTTAAAGTAAATTGAATACTCTAGGATTTCTTGGCCTCTGATTTCAAGCTGGAGTTATGCATGTTCTGTAAATCGACATTACAAGTTGCGTAAGAGTCTGATCATACTATTGATAGATTATCGGAACGATATTTCAAAATGATGAACGGACGGAACGTTTTAGAGTATTTCCTTCTTTGTCATCCTGTGGCCGCAGTATTTTGTAAATTCATTATTGCTTTTGTGTACATGATCTTTGGACAAGGGGCAACAATCCACATCACAAATTGGCTTGATAAATATAAATGCCAATCAGAAAACATAGAGACCAGCTCGCACAAGTTGCATTTTGCCCCAACTAAGTTCCCTCGGCGTGTGCCATAATTTTCATGCAATTTCCATTCTAGGACTTTCTATGGTATTGTTAATTTATATGTCTGGCATACTTTATAACGGATAAAGATTATAACGGCCATCCTCTATCCATTACACAAACTATGATGAACTATAATATAGGAATACTACCCAACTGAAGAGGGCATTACTTAGTGATGATAATCTGACGGCACGTTAGAACATGATGGCTTCGTCTTGATTACAGGATTACTTTCTATCAGTAAATGAGTGTCGAGATAATTTGATAACTTAACCTGTTCTACCTAAAAATTGTATCTGTCTACAATCCACTTAATTCCACGACGATGATGGGCAGATAGAAATCATTCTTTTATTGAACTTGCACCAGGGACTTGCATGGATAGATCGGCTAAAAGACGCGGTATTGCTAACCAATGCATGGCCAAGCCGCGAGTATTGATCGTCTCCTGTGCGGATCCTCTGTAACGGCGGGACGCGAACCCCCTCCAGTGCCTAAACCTGAGCAGAATATCTTGTGTGAACCATTGCCATTCTTCCCACTCCAGCTACTTTGTATAGTGCTATTTGTGGTCTTTTTACTATTTGTAGTGTGCTGTGTAGCATTAGTTCAATTGTAATCAGTGTAGTACAGTGTCATTGTAGTTGCTTCATTGAGTTCTTTTAAGAACTGTTTAATCCACAGAATTAGATTCATCTGCAAAATATTTAATTCTGTGGTTTAATCCAATGGCTACAACAGCATTGCATTTGTACACCCTCGAATTGGAGAATGCTATCAGTCCTCATCAGGACTACTTCAATTATTATTCAAATTAGTAAGAATTGTATTCAATTATAAATGACTGCTGGGATTATTTTCATCATCGTATCGAGAACCACTGACAAGGACATGAATTCACCTTTTAAATTGTTGGTCTTCAGTGGTTTCCTGAAAAAATGCGTGTAGTTTTGTAGAGACCACGTTAGCGTTTCTAGAGATTTTCCGGTTTCCCAATAACCACGATTACAATCTTACGAATGTGGATACTCTGCAGCTGCGTCTCGTCCAGATGTTAGAAACAAATGCAGCGATTTGGTATTTAGTAAATACCGGATTAGTCCCGTCTTATTCAAAAATACGTAAAAAAAAGCTACGTCGAATACAAAAATTTGTGAAAATATTTTTAATGAATGCTGCTATAATTTTTTCTTTTAAGTTTAGAGTCTACACTAGCGACTAAATTTTGTGAAGTAGAGATACTGTCAAAGAAACATGCATGCACTAGTTAAACAATATTCTTACGACGTTTGAGATAAAGACAAATACATATTGATTACAAAAAAGAAATCATTGCAATGATTGGAATGTCATGTGTGTTTCAAGAGAGAGATAATAATCCTATTCAAATAAGTCTGAATAATAGTTGCATTCCAAAGTTGTCAACGTTTCGTGGTAGTTTAAGAAATCTATTAACTGGTTTGGAAAGATGATTCTCTATTATCAGTCAAACGTCCAACCATATACATCATCACATGAAATTTAGCTTTGTGAAGTATTTGTATCGTATAATATCATAACTGTGTTACAATGATCGAGAAGCAGTTGATGTGGGCTGGCTTATATGGCCTGCCTCAGCCCAATCCACAAAATGTCGGCCTGGCCCGCGCAGGACCGTAGTTTCTTGATTTCAACAATAACTCTATTTTTATTGTAAAATTGTCCAATCACTATACCATACCCGCACAGTCACAATATAGTCTGTGTGTATAGCCAACCCTCGCTTATCCGGCCTTCTCCGCACACGACCAAAAAGGCCAGTTAGCGAGGTCGAGGGAATAAATGACAATTACGGCTTATCGGGAAATCCCGGGAATCGAAAATTCACATCAATTTCCCGGAAATTTTCTTCCGGACAACATTCTGAGTTCCTAAGCTACGCAATTTATCAGACCCTATTGCGCCAGGATGCATAGAAGTCTAAAAATCATTGTGGACGCCGAAACAGATTAACTATATGGCTGCTCTTCACAATGCCAGTAATTCTTTGACCTCATACATGCCGCATTCTCTTTGTCAATTATGTAATCACACAAAACTTCAAGTTTTTGATGAAAGTGATGCTTGTTGACAACTTATAGAATATCCCTTCGTGGAAAGTGTCTTCTTGCAATGATTGCATTTGGTCTTTTGTGAAAAGCAACAGCAACAACATTTCTACAGCTTAATATGTCACATCAACTTGACGTGTCGGTATAGGAATAGGTGTGGCCGAGCTATCCTGCACACAGAACTTTTAATGAATGAGTAACTCTTAACTTAACTGCTTAAGGGAATTGTAGATCACAACCTTCAAATTTGCCTTTAATGTTATACGATCTTCAAAAGATGTACGTAGCAGCTGACGGTATTTTCTATTGGGAAACAAAATTTCAAGCAATTTGATTTTACTGAGTCATTGACATTTTAGAAATCGTCCAAACAACAAGTTGAAGAGAATCTAGTCGTCCGCCTCACTCCAGAAAGACCTGACCAGCAGAGATCAAGTTGGGAGCAATTACATTTAGTATAGCATTTTTGCTGCTTCAAATACAAAAACAATCGCAATTCAAAATGTAGATACATTACTATGACAGTGTTCTAGAAATTCAGAACACACACACACACACACACACATATATATATATATATGTATATATATATAAATACGAAATGTGCTCTCCTGCCCCACCGAGAATTGTACTCTCCTGCCCCACTTGTACATGAAGGGACCAGGGCCTACAACAATCGTCGGACCAGGCATTTGGAGGTGCTTTGACTGTCATATATCTTCATTCATATCAGTACATATCACAGCACAATCATATTCCGCAAAAGCTAACTCAAAATATGAAAATTGAGGGCTACACAGCAATCGATCGTCGGACCAGGCATTTGGAGATTCTCTGACAGCCATAGCAATTCTTTCACATCAGTACATATCAATGCACAATCATATTCCGCAAAAGCTAACTCTAAATACGAACATTGAGGGCCTACAGCAATGGACGGACCATGCATTTGGAGGTGCTCTGACTGTCATATATCTCAGTACATATCACAGCACGATCATATTCCGCAAAAGCTAACTCTAAATACGAAAATTGAAGGGACCAGGGCCTACAGCAAGTCGGACCAGGCATTTGGAGGCGCTGACAGCCATAGAACTTCTTTCACAACAGTACATATCAATGCACAATCATATTCCGCAAAAGCTCATACGTGGGGCAGGAGAGTCAGTGGGGCAGGAGTGCACATGGGGGCAGGAGCGTACAGTTGTGGGGCAGGGGCGTACATTTCATGTTCGTCCGTGGGGCAGGAGAGTACAATTCGGTGGGGCAGGAGCGCACATTTCGTATCTATATATATATATATATATAGTTAATTCAGAAAGTTCAAAATATAATTTCAAATACAGGGAAAGTATTTCATCGCAATTCAAATACAAATACAATTAAAAACTTGTTCCCAGCCTGGCAGACATCGCTTGCACTCCACTGCAAAGTCTCTGCTTCCTAAAGAGATCCTCTGATGGAATCTGTATGAAATGTCGCATGTAAATCAATCGTACACATGCATGTGAAGATTTTTGTGGGCGATTGATCAAAATTTACGGGTAATAGACAAATCGGAAAGCCTTGGAAAATATAACATTTGCGCACCTCTTGTTAAGTGACTGCAATAAACACAATTGGTGGGTAAGAGGACTGTCCATGCGACGAATGATGACAATTAAATCAATACATACACAAACTATTTTATGAGAATATTATACTGAAATCATCTTTTCACTTATTCAATGAGTTCAATTTCTCTCGAAATTTCCCGGGAATCGAGACTCGAAATTATCGTAAATGCTCGCTCCGGGAAATCCCGTGTTAACACCTTAATTAAATAAATGATTGGACGATGCCACAGACTAAAATATACTGCGTTTAAGATCAACTCAAGACCAGGTCTATACTTAAATATTTTTACCCAATGGATGTTCAGATGCAGGTCATTTGTAAACTAAGTGGATATCCCACGGACTCATTTTAATGTGGATTTCAGGGGATATTTACCATGTAACGCTGATCAATTAGAAATTTGTTGTATTTTAAATTCCAGATTTTTCTTTTTTGAAAAGACTATAATATCAGTAATACATGCGTAAACGCCCTTTATGAGTAACAGCGCTTTTTTACTTCGGTAACTAAGATGAAAATGAATCACAAGGGAATCCAGATGCGAATGCAAATGAAACAAAAAGGCTCACTTCACTATTAAAAAAGTCGTTGACAGAGATTGCTTCTGATTGGTGAACTTTTTCTGTTTTATTTCAGAGGAGAATCTCCTGGTGTTTGCATGAAACGCATCACTTCACCCGATAAGGACGCTAATAATGCATTTGAGAATCGATATAACCAACGCCATCGCAACCGCAGCCATGCATGTCGAGCAGAAATAGTCCTTGTCATTTGAGAAAATTTGAGAATGGAGCCAGTTAGCGAAGATCACTAAAATGTTTGATTGAAAGTTTGACTGCATAATAATTCATGATATGAAGTCATTATTTCGCAGATATTTGCTGGACATTGCGGAGCTACGTTCCAAAAATTGATAGCTGCAGTCATCATTGCATCTTTGACAAAGCAAGAAGCGAAAATTTGGTAAATTATTTGATTTTCACATTATCTTATTGTGTAAGAAAAGGTTCTTAGGCCAACTACTCATTTTTGATAAATTCACTGCTATTTCGCGGAGCATATTTCAGGGTATAGTAATGGAAAATTATCAGAAATGATCACGAGATTGATGATTTCAGAAACAAATTATTTCACCAGTTGTAACAATATGTCAATGGGGTTGACCTAACTGAATTATGATAGATGCATCAAAAGGGGAGCCTTCGAGACAAATATTAGAATTATCCCAGAAAACGCACTTTATTGGGCTCCAAAGAAAAAACGCATATAGGACTACCATCTTCTTACATCGCTGTGTTGCACAGGTTGGGAAATAATTTTCTTTTGAATTCATCTCGACTGACCTCCCGTACAGGCAACTATATCAGTTGCACAATTTGTTGGATGATGAAGGACGTTGTCAGAAAGTTTTTGGGATAATATGCATTTATTCTTTCGAGCCCAATAAAGTGTGTTTTCTGAAATAATTAGAATTATAAGAGACTTGTGTCTAATTGATGTACCTGAAGAGGTAAAAACTTCATTACTACGTTTAATTCCATGCGATAACCCGAAACTTTAATTTCTTCTAGAAACTAACGCATTTACTTTGAAATAGTGTTATCCGGATCATTCGCCACCTGGCTAATTTAACAAGTTTCATATGGTGCACATCGTAAAACGTGCGGATAATTCGTAATTCGTCACTTTTTCCATCCTCAAATCGCAAATCTTCATACTAATCTCTACGCTTAATTCGTCAAGAAACATGAAAATCGCACACATTCCATTTTAGCGCTATTACAAAATTCTCTCGCTAGCGGAAGTTTGTAATGAGTTTTGATAGAAGAGACAGCCAGACAAATTCAACATTTATAGCAAAACATTTGGTTGGAGCACGAAAAGATCATTTGTTACGGCAATGATTGTATTAACGTTGTGGTATAAAAACATTAATAATTGCAACGATTTACTGATGCTTTGTCCAATAGAAACGCAAAATGAAATTTCAGACATTGCTTTTGATCATTTAATTCAACAATTCATGGAAGATTTTGTGTGGAGCTAATGAAAATATAGATTCCAAGGCTCATGGTCAATTTACCTAGTATTTGAAGAAAGGGTCATTTAACCGTTAACATACTTAAGCTGTAGAAAAGATTTGCTTTGATTAAAGGGAAAGAATCCGTTGCGACTAAATGATGCACAAATACACGAGTTTTGAAGATACTGATTACGGAAATATATTTATACTGTTAATTCGCCACTTTTTGTATGTCCCGAAGGGTGACGAATTATCCGGAAAACAATGTGGTTATATTTAAATTTTATTAACATACCATCAATACTTGTACATTAATGTCTTACACAATCCGATAGGAAACGGCCTTATGGTATGTCGCCTATCCCATTCATGAAAAGGAAATGTATGTTGTATGGGATTTCACATAAGAGATGGCTGAAGGCGGGAGGACCATAATGAATCAATGATGTGAAAAATATCAGTTTTCTTTCTCGAGTAATTTAATGTCACTAAATAATTACGAATAAAAAATATGTACACAGCCGACGTTTCGGGTCCAGACCTTTTCTCAAGGCAAGGCAGCAATAAAAATCTTAAATAAGAAAAATAAAATAAATAATAATAATAATTAACGTTAATTTTCAGCTATAAAAATTTTTATTGCTGCCTTGCCTTGAGAAAGGGTCTGGACCCGAAACGTCGGCTGTGTACATATTTTTTATTCGTAATTATTTAGTGACATTAAATTACTCGGGAGAGAAAACTGATATTTTTCACATCATTGGGATTTCACATGTTGTGACCCTTTTGAAGCCTCTCATCTATAAATGGCCAATGGAAAGGCGGTTTCAGTCGCAAAAGAGGCAGAGATGAAGAAGATTTTGAAATATGAAACTGTCATGAATTCATGCGACTTCTGGGGAGTTTCAATTGAGACTCAAGATGCGTTCGGATCAGCTGCCACCCTTCTTGTTCGACAGATCGTAAGCAAGTCAAGTGATCCTCTAACAACGAGATCCAACTGAGTGCGCAAATGACTACAGCGCGGTATTGCTGCTTCAGTCAGAAGAAGCCTCTATCGAACGCAATTATCGATGTCTCAATTTTTGTTATTTGGAGGTGCACTGGCTGAATGGCCACTTTGCATCTTATGATATAGTTCTTATTTGTATTAAAAAAGCTAAATTTGTGCTGTCTAGATTTCCAGGTCATATTAGACAACGAAGGTTTGTTAGATTTTTATTCGATTACTCTGATCGATCATGATTTCTAATACAAAGCGTGTTCTTTTTAATCCTCGTTCAATCAATGATGATTACTTGCTACATTTTGTTGAACGGGTAAGATTATCAAGTTATAACTCAGCTCTTAATCAATTCCATCTGCTTTTGTAAAGGAAGACCAAATGTAAACTTTTCAACCTGATGCATGCAAATGTCGCAATAATGCCTAATCACCACGACGGCCAGCCTGCCCTGCTTCCTGACGAGAATATGCACAAGGTAGGCCAAAATCAATGTCCAAGCTTGTCTATGACAAAAAGGGAACGCAATGAAATACAGCGGCAGACATTACAAAACATCGGAAAGTTTTCAAAACAAGTGCATGTTATAATTTCATAGGGCAATCATTCAATCAAACCTAACATCTGGAATGACTTGCGAATCAATCTCGACACAGCTGGTCAATTGAGTCGAATAAGACAGACTATAACTTTCTTCTCCAATTGACTTGAATCATTTTTTTATGATTCAGATTTATTCGTTGTATACTCGTAATATTTCACTCAGATTGCTACATTGGAATAACTAAGAACATTCATCCACACTGGTGGAGTGATATGATATTTTATTTTGAAAACCTGTATGACATTGTGGAGAATCGATATGAATGCCACAGCAGGTCATTAATTATAGATTCAAAGCATTATAACTAGATAAACAGTCGTCTGGAAACTTGATCAATGAATTAATTATGTTCTATAAATAGCAATAACTGCTTTCATCAGATTTTCCCAGGAATCGTCACTCGATAGCAGTGTTAAAAATGGTTCCTGGTCAAAAATGGTCCTAAAACTCGCTTTGATAAATCTTTCCCACGGTAGGTCTCAAGATTTGAATAACAGAAACTTTTCTTTAACTTCGTCTCAGAACTCACTTTCATTATCCTCTATTTCCCTCATCAATTTATTTGTCATCTCCATATGCTCCGATGCATGTTTTCGCCATTCCTCGCGTTCTTCTCTCCTTTTTCTGCACATTCTTCTCCCTTTCGCTTTCTTTCTTTCTTTTCTCTACCTCTCTTTGCTTCCTCATCACGTCATGCTGTTGATCATAAACAGCTGAAACAGATCTTAAATGTGCCCTAAGACTCTCATCGAAATGGAAGATGTGTCAACATCTCCGGCCGAATGTTACCTTCAAAACTCTATCAATGAAGGATCTTGATAACTTTTGCGAGCCTTAGTCAAGATCTTCAGGTAACTAAAGAGAAACTCTGTATCGGCGTTGTAATGGGTTATCAAGAATTCCTTTGCATGCCACGAATATCTATGATAAAAACTAATGATTTCCTTTAGAACATCATTCCACAAGTCCTTAACGGAAATTTCCTTTAAAACTTTGAGATGGACTCTCACGAAGTGTCTACATTCAAGTTTCAGAGTGTCGAGGTCTTCATAAAAGTCCTACATCCTAGCGCGAAAGACAACTGCGCTGATAAAATAATTTACGACTAAATAATCTAGAAACAGAATAGATGTTTGAAATAAATGTTATGCGAAACTGTTTTGCAGACAAGCATGTTTCCTTTAATTTCAATATTCGCCTAATTGTAAGTTTGCTGTGGAATTCAAGGACATTATCCTTGTGCAAAACGCAAAATTAAAAAGCTGGTGAACTACCATGGAAAAAAGGCTTTCGACACCACGACTTTTTCTACTGAAATTCAACATTGCTTTTGTATTAGTTAGAAGAATTTTTCATTGAAACCTTTTAATCGCAAACGTGACAGCTCGGCTTCCCTCTCCGTCGCTCTGCTGTTCCATTTTATATTTACACTCTTGATTCACTACATTCTGTAACGCTGTTCAGAATTTCTGTCAAATGAATTTTATAGTGTGCATTCCGGGCAGATAGAGACTTTTCTTTGGATATTTCGCATTTCACGTGGTCAAGTTTACTGCAATTGAATAATGAATGTTTCATGCAGATTTTGTACCAGCAAAACCTAATTGAGGTTAAACCTTCGTGCCCTGCACTGTGTGACCATGATTCAAAGTCAGTGCGATCTGCACAAATGCTGTGTGTGACCTAAGGCGGTGATTTTCGCTCTTCGAAGAATTCAGAAACGAATATTTGTAGTCATTTTACACAGTCGAATCTTTCAAATTCCGTCAGACTTTCTTTTGCTTCTTGAGAGCCGCACAGCTCGTCAGTTTGCGATTTCACTCCAAGGCCGGAGAGCCAATTCCATTCTTCCTAGCTCGCCAAAAAATGCCTTCAACTCCTTTGATTTGGAATTGAGATCTCTGCCGTTCACGCATTCAAGATCAAGACACACATGATTGTAAAATTTTAACAATTTATTTAGTTCATTGAAACAGGGTTTCAATAACCGCTTTTCGACTTTGAGTTTCAAAATCGCGAATCTTATCAATAATATAATGAAATCTACCAAATATAAGGCACTTCATTATAAAATTTAAAAATTCATAGTATATTACTTGTTTTTATTATAATTTATAGTATTTCATAGTATTTTTAATTAAAATGCAATGCTGTATTTTTAATGATGATACTGCAAAATACATTTTTTACCATTAAAATATGGCAGAAAATTACCATAAAAACTTCAAAACTAACTGCTTAACATATTTTGAGACTTTTCTCTGAATTTTATGCTATACTGTCTAGCTAGACACGCAGTGATGTGAAAATTTCCTAGAAATCAACTGTCCTGAAGAGCAATTAGACTGCCAAAGATCTCCATGAAGTTCATCGCTAAGAGAAATGAGTCGAGCAAACAAGACGGATAATAGAATGTAATAACGTGCAGCATGATCAGAAAACATACAAAAAATATACAAAAGATGCATTAAGCTTTTAGCAGAACTTCATTACTGCTCACTAGATACATGCATCACCTCATTTTCAAGAGTCAACATTGCAGGATTGACTTATCGTAAATTAGCAATGTCATTGTATTTGGATGAACATCATACTTTTGTCGTAGAGTAGATAATTGATTTCCTGTATCTGCAGCAAGCACATACTATTAGTGTTGATAGCTGACTTGATGCACTGTGAACTCGGCAGTCAGACTATGATATTCACGTTGCATTATATAAATTTCAAAATAAATCACGCTGGCTGGAGCAAACAGCACCGTGACATCGTTTAATGATGATTGTGCTTTAGAAATGAGTATTTACGATTTTACTAAATAAATGCGTTAATATTTTCCCATCATAATATCATAATCGACCAGGTTGTACCAATAAGCACTCCTAAAAATGTGCTTGCTTCTTACCTAACATGGGCGGTATGAAATACATGGTATTACTGTAAATTCTTTCATTCAAACAATCCATTCCATTGAATCACACTCGGGGCCTTTCTCGCAAGCTTGCTTATCATTTTACGACAACAACTGATTTTGTAGTTAAAAAAATGATTGCGCCATTTTCTGATTAATAAAGCCTGTCTCCGATCCCAAGGATAAGCACTATGTCAATGAAGTTAAGGAGCAGGTAACCGTAACGTAACCTCTATTATGCAAATTTCGCAACAAACGCAATTTGAAAAGCAAATGATTTGGAGTTCCACACTTCATGTCAAATAAAAATTAAACAAATAAACCTTGTTTATACTCGGAAGTACACTAGGCGCGGAGCCTTTCTTCTATGTGGCCAATTGTCATTTATCCCCCTCTCATTCCGTTGTGATCTGTGTTTTGCAACAACGCCAAGCAATATGGCATTTTTTTAAGAAGTCTTAGAAAATGACCCGACTAAGGCTTCAACCAAAGTCTCCCGAACGCAGAGCGAAGACTCTGCCACAAGGACACAGGGTGGGTTGCTCATGTTGCTCAACCTGGTCGTAGTATACTACAAGCTTTGCGATCGGCTTTTTACAATGCAGATTTTACGACCAGCTTTACGACTGACTTTGCTATTGATAGTAACTGCGGTGACGTCACGCGCTTGCTACCGATCGGAGTTATAACAATGGAATTGACTGCTACTGGAAATTCCAGTAGCAAATCAATTCAATTGTAAGAAACTTGACTGTTTGCATTGACCATGGATGTCTTTGATGCTTTGGACATCTGTTACAGTGTCTGCAATTCGAAGTCGAGTTGACCATCAATTGTTTTGCGGCGACGAAGAATCTAGAAACTGTTATAGAATGACTGAGGTTGTTTTTAAAATTTGAGGATCTCATGGCACCGCATATGGAGGAAAGGAAGAAGACTCGGGGTCTGTCAAGACACAGTATTCGCGCTGTTTTATCAGATTTTCACAATGCGCATAAGGTTACAGTTTGCAAATTAATCCATCAAACAACAATCACGATTTGTAATCTTCGAGGTCAGATGATTAGACAGTTTTGAAAATTCAGTTATAATATTTGAACTGGATTGTAATCCGTCGTCAGGTGTCTTACTAGGTGATAATGGTTATCCCTGCCGAAGATATATATTAACACCAATACTGAATCCTGTCACACGTCAACAGAAACGGTACAACCACAGACTTAAATATTTTGTTCATTGCTTCGAAGCGCGCGCAGATGAATCTAATTGTCACACAAAAGAACCGGAATTATTATTGAAAGAATATTTGGTGCTTTAAAGCGTGTCGGTATACGATTTCGTCCAGCTAGATGCTGTCGCATTATAGTAGCATCTATTCTGCATAATTTTATCATTACCAACAGGGAAGAGTAAAATGACTCTGACAGCGAAGACTGATGTTGAATTAGAACCGACGACTGAGAGTATTTCTTTGACGACAGCTGAGAGCTGTCTTCAGTGGCAGCCTTATTCGACAAAATTTCATTGATAGGCACTTTTAGACATTTCGATGTATTGTTACTGGTAGCAGCGCATCGTTTCTTTCAATCTGAACATTGAATTGAAAATATATCATTTTTGATGGAATGCCTTTTTATTCAGCTTTTTTTACGTTAATGAGAAATACGCAGAAAAGGGCAAATAACACTTTTCGAAAATGTTCGAAATCAAGATATGCCTAGTAAACGAATCCTTTTAAATCCACTGATATGGTTAATAATGGCAAGAAATGCAAATTTTAGTAATATGTAGACAACAATATTTATATGCTCTTGGGATATTGTCTGGGCTGATGCTGAGGCAATATCGATTTCATTTTCCTCCACTCGTTTTCAAACGTTCTTGTTTCTGTTTTGTGAATCTGTCCTTAGTGCGAGATTTCAAATCACGCCAAAGAACTTGCAGCTGCTTCAATGTTCTACTGTCAGAACGGAAAAGGATGTAAGAATTTCCTCCCATGTGTCCTCTTTGTTCTTTATTGACTTCGCATCATTCTTTTTTCAACTGCATAGTGTCAACGAGGTTCTTATCCTCAATTATCTCGATCAATATAACTTTCTCCTGATCAGTGAAATTTTTCTTCGATTCTAGCCGGCTTTCTTCTTACTCGCCATTATGTGCAGATATGAGACACAACTGAGTGACGCACACAATGTGATTACAAGTTTGATGCATGTTGCTCGTAGATGTCACGTGCTACATCAATGCATGCCATTGGTTACCGTATTGCTACCGACTTTTACGTTTGACGTTGTTGCTACTAGGTTGAGAAACTCCAATTTACTACCGACTCGAGTCGGTAGTAATTACGACCGACTTAAATTTTACTACGTCGTAACTTACGACCGAGTTGAGCAACCCACCCACAGTGCCGGTTGAAACGATGCAGAAGAATTTCTCTGACCACACCTTGTGAGAGATGGAAGTGGAATGAAGGAATTAACTTTAAAGCAAGACAAAACAGATGCAGTAACCCTTTCCTGCTATTTGGGAGCAGCCTGGATGCTGATGGTGAGACGGATGTGGGCGTGAACAGACATGTGAAGTTCTCGCTCCTCCTTTTCCGATTCCGGGCGAGGAAACTGATTCGGATCCTGTTCAGCTCTAATAATAGGGAAGATGATATTGTGACTTTTTTGTGAGTTGAAATTGTGAGTTATTATTTTTCTTTAAACTTCGTTATTTAATCATACGGCATTGTCGATGCGATGGGAAACAGAACATAAAATTCACTTTCGGATATTACAACGAAGAATATCGTGAATTCCAAGTTTGAGAGGATAGCCACTTAAAAGGGATCACTTCATCACCTAATATGAAGCTGCTACTCAGAAAGATCTCTGTGCACAATCACTGAAAAGCGTGTCTTTTTTTAAACGACTGCTACCTAGTACATTTGGCGCTAGAAATAGAAAAAGGAAGGATATTGTATCAAAACCATTGTGGAGAGATCATTTCCAGTGTATGAGATTATCTTGACAGCAGCTCGATTTCGAAAAGAATTATTTCTAAAGTATTGAAACCTCTGCTGAAAATTAGTTAACTACTGAAAATGAAACGATCGTTACCGTGGAGTGACCCAAATACAGTAAAATTGACGAGTGCGCACAATTTACAGAGGCAAAACAACTTAAGTCAAATGAACCCATGATGACATCATCATTCATACTTCATGTATCACGCTCACATGGACAATCTTATTGGAAAAACTGGTGTAAAGTCAGAACATTTTTTAGTTACTTATTTAGTTAAAAAGTTAATAACTAAATAAGTTTTTAACAACTTATTTAGTTGTAAGGTTGTCATTTTGTGAAATAATTTTTCAAACTCTCCTGAAATATTTACAAAACTATAGTTAGACGGTCTGGCCTCTGTGCGGCAGAATTGATAAATACCGTGGGATGGGTTGGCCTGGGAATAAAAAATCCGTTACATGCACATCCCTGCTGAGAGCGGCTGCAACTCATCTGAGAGTTCTCCCCTGCAGGATTCGACGAAGTTCTGACGCGTTTGGCAAAAGCATAGTGAACAGTCATATATATTGGCCCATATATTCAAACGCAGACGTAGTTGAGCTGAAAAGTTCTGGTTATATAAAGCAAAAACTAGTGTTATTGATTGATCATGTCAATACAGCCGTTAGATGAAGTACCTGCAATTCGCATCGAGAATGATAGACAAAATATCGCTTCGCATTCCTTTGCTTTCACTTCGAAAGTAGCTAGAAAATAAAAATTACTAAAACTTTGTCCAAAATAACTAAGAAAAAATTGTTTATTGTGCAACCATGAAGTTTCTTTTCTCTTATGATCTCGAAACAAAACAGAACTCACAACTGGAACTTCTGGAACCGACCAAAGGTAAAAATAAATAATACCCTAAAAGTATTCATTCTCCTGATCATCCGCAAATCATTTCAAATATGCCTTACCTTACCATAATTCAATAAATTGAACAATTAAGTGATTGGAAGACTTTCAAGATTGTAGACCTAATCATGGGGAGGGAATGGTTAAAAAATAACATAAAATCGAGTACGTTGTCAAATTGAAAAAGTTGTTCCTTTCATCATTAATATTTCAAAAACCTAATTCATCATATTTACATCTTGTTACATTTTTATCCTTTATATTGCTTTTCATTTACTTTTCTAAAGTTATTTTGATGCGAATGAGAACCGGCACAATGATAGTCGCGCTACGAGACATATAACATTTCGATCTGTTTATCATATTCATCATTCATTTCAGCGCTCATGTCTGGTAGACAGAATAATGAAATATCATGTAACAACAAACACGGCATGATAAAAGGTGAAACTGTTCACTCGACAGTTATGAAACATTGAAATTAATCACCAGCTGCGTCTATCGATGAACATGTAACTGATTATCCTGTTTCATGCTATCAGTCAGCTGGGTTTGTGAGTTTTATCGTACACGAAATGTACAATGAGGTATCGAGCAAATAAGTCATAACCTTGTCATTAGCATCAAAATAGGCGCCGGAACCGGTATGCCAGTCACCATACCAATAATTTGATCGTAGTTGCTGAAGGAACTATGGATCTCAGTTTGTTAAGAATGATGAATTTTGCTGTTTTTGCTACTAGGTTGATAATTGTTCAAAAGCTTCGTTGTTTGAAAACTGCTCCTTCGACCATTGAAGTATTGACGATCAGGCTAAGTTTTATTTCACAACTATATACCATTATACCATCACTACCATTTTATCAAAGTTGTACTCAGTGATGCTCTGGAGAAATCATCCGTAGCATGTAATCATTTTTCTCATAATTACCAAAAAGTGTTCGTAGTCCGTCAGCTCAGAATTTTGGGGCCACGGTTTTGGATATGCTTTAATGAACGTATGCACAGGCCTATGCACTTTCGTAGATGTGCGTTTACGCTGGTATTTCGTTACAGTGCATAACGGTTCTCATTTTACATGTGAGTGAGGAAGAATGAGACAAAGTAATTATTTCAAGATTTTATCAAAAACAAATCTTTGATATACGTACAAGTATTAAACAATAATCAGAGAGTCTTCAAAACATATTCATGGCTTCATCATATTCGAACGAAAAAATATGTGGCTGATGACTAGCGATGGAGGACGATTTCATTATCTTATAATCCTCTCTAAGCACCATAATTCAATAGTTTTTAACCAAGATATAAATTTTGACAACCATCGAACGGATACAGAAATCTTTTGAACAATGAAATCGTTTTGTTCTGAGTGCAACATCTTCGAGAGCAAAACACAGACATTCTGGTAGAAATAAAGAATAATCCCCTATCTCCAAAGGAAAGATGGTGTTATCGCTATACCTAAGTTTTCCTCGATTAACAATGGATCTATCAATACATGCTAAACGGATAAAATCATTCCAGTTATGAACACTATCACTGAGACTCCATATATACCGACGAAGAAAACTACACATTTCCTCTGATTCTATCACTGAAAGCAATTCGGCGAGAGTCGCAACATAAGGCAAGGCAAACCAACATAACCTCCTCCATCATCGCTTCACCAACTCAGCGGCTTAAATCACCACGGCCTTCACCACGATGTCACGTGACATTTTGAAGATGTGGAATATACAAGTCAACGACGGTCTCCTTTTTTTAAAGTGTGCCTGCCCAGCTCCAAATCAATCGCTGCCAACCGGAACAGACCTCCCTCGAAAGCAATGGATCCGACTGAACCGACTCCGCTCCAACACTGCTCGCGTGGCTCCAACCCTCCAGCGATGGGTCTTTCGACAGTCCGCCTCCCGTGCTTGTGGTCATCCAGCTCAAACAGTTGACCACATAATCTCGCAATGCGGAGTCGACAGGTCTCCTGGTGACCTGCGCCTCCTACGTGATCCTGATACTGACTTGAGAAATTGGCTTCAAGAGCTAAAAATTGAACTTTAAATTTGTGTGTTTGGCATAGGAATATATATATATATATATATATATATATATATATATATATATATATATATATATATATGTACTGAAAGCCACTGAATAGTGCTAAACAATAATCCACCAAACGGCTCTTTTAATGAATATCGTTTATCATTGTATAGAAAATCAGGCGTTTATGCAATTCCCCCTCTCTTTGATGCATAAGAAAACCATCACCAGTGTTACAAAACCTATACGACGCTAATGACCTAATCCTACTTATCATGACAGCCCTGACCCTAACTAAGGAATACGAAGGGCTATCATACACATACGAACTTACTTTAGGGTTAGATGAGCTAAGATAAAGAGGGGAACTGCATTAGTGTCGAGCATTACAGGCATTACATTACAATTCAAAATTTTTGTCGACCAGTAACTTCGTACCAAATTCTGGAATACATAAAGTATGCTAGATGGCAAGTAGGTAGGCTTACACGCCTGTAATCACCTTAAATACGTGCGGTTTTCTGCCATACCAATGAGAAATTGCTTCCGGCGCCTATGATCAAAATCCAAAAAACTTTATACTAACTGCAATATCAAGCAGCAGTCACTTGAAATAAGAACCGCTACAGATTTCAATGTCTAAACTCATCTCAACTAAGTAATGAGAGCTTCAAATTTTCGTTCCCACTCCAGGACCAAGTCCACTAACACAGAATATCCGTCCATTAAAGAAATATCCGTCGAGGACGTGTGCTTGTAGAGGAAAAGCACTGTCGAGGAAGTGTACTTACAGACGAATATGACACAATATCTACTGCCCAGCTGTCCGTTTCTATCATTTTTTACATTATCGATTTCTAGAATATCTGGAGAGAATGACAACTACTAAGTCAATAAAAGACGCTGACAGTTGCATGGCCTAGTGAGGAAGGTGATAGCTCGTCTCCACCGCGGACTTCGGTTGGATTCCTGGGTCAAGCGAGTGCGGTCGGGGAATCAAGAGTGTTGATGTCTTTTATTGACTTAGCAGTTGTCATTCTCTTCAGATATTCAATGTACTACGACAGACCTTTGTTGTCATTATCGATTCCTTCTCATACAAGTTAATCGAGAACAATAAATAATCAGTTAATTGATCGGCAGACTGATGCAACAGACTTTAGTAAACGCGATTTAACATAAGAATTATATTCACATTTGACTTGAAGAATGACGCCATTTCTGTTGAACGTCATTCTTATCTAGCGTCATGCAGCCTAGAAGTAGCTGATCTTTAACTCTAAAACTCAACCCATAGTGAATGCTATCTGATAAGAGGACAGATCAATCTTGCTTCCATCTGATTTGCAGCCTGGATTTGATAAGACTGTTCTACAAGTATTGCAAGGAATGAAATCGCAATCAGAAGTACTTCAGTTAGTTAAATGCGCGTTATTAATAAGTTTGAAGGGGTTCCTGTTAGCAATTTCCGCTGGTTTATGACTGAGAAACTCAAGAATAATTTTCATATACCCACTCTATGAGAAACTTAAAATTGCTAAATGATGACGTTCCTCAGTGTTCGGGAGAATTCCAAGACCAGCTAGAGTACAATCGGAAACGTAAATTTGGTTTCGTAATCGGAAGTTCGTTCCATCAATGCTTAATCATTTTCTAAGCCGTTAACTTAGGATTGGCAAGAAAAATGCAGTTAAATAGTCCTAATAGGAGAATGATGCCTCTCTTCAAGGCTTTCCATCTTTTTTCGCCGCATGGCGAGGGTTGGACATCGACAATGGTTAATTGGATCTGATCACCTGTCTCCAAACATTGCGATCATGGATGTTGGTAGGCGCAAGATTAACTTGCACAAGTCGATCCCGCCAGAAGTTAGAGTTGCAGACCTAGCGGTTTGACTCAGCTAGAAAGGAATTTGATGGACATTGATAGGTGGAACAAATGTGTCAGGAAGGTGCCAAACGTCTGCTAGAGTTTTGTTGATAAATTGGCCCAACTCTAAGGACCCGCTTGCCGCATTGGATAGTAGCAGTCTTCATCGATCGGACATCGAACTTCATTATGAATGAGGCCAATGACATGCAGCGACATGAAGTAAGCAATCTTCAATTAATACATCTGCTGTTCAATGCCCGAAGGTTCAAAACCGTTTGTTTGAGAAAACCCACCATCATAATTCTACCATGCATTTTCTTCCTTTCTCAGATAATTATTTTCAACCTAGCAACATGCACTAAAATCGGCTAAATTCCAGCTAAATTAAGCTTCGTGGAATTGGTTCATAATTTTGTTGTTCGGTAGAACGCAAGTGTCTGAGAAATGAAGCTAATCATCATCGGCCTGTGCCATGGAACTTATTGGGTGGGTTGCTCAACTCAGTCGTAAGTTACGACGTAGTACAATTTAAGTCGGTCGTAGTTACTACCGACTCGAGTCGGTAGTAAATTGGAGTTTCTCAACCTAGTAGCAACAACGTCAAACGTAAAAGTCGGTAGCAATACGATAACCAATGGCATGCATTGCTGTAGCACGAGACATCTACGAGCATCATACATCAAACCTGTAATCACAGTGTGCGCCACTCAGTTGTGTCTCATATCTGCACATAATGGCGAGTAAGAAGAAAGCCGGTACGAATCGAAGAAAAATTTCACTGATCAGGAGAAAGTTATATTGATCGAGATAATTGAGGATAAGAACCTCGTTGACACTATGCAGTTGAAAAAGAACGATGCGAAGTCAATAAAGAAGAAAGAGGACACATGAGAGGAAATTCTTACATCATTTTCCGCTCTGACAGTAGAACATTGAAGCAGCTGCAAGTTCTTTGGCGCGATTTGAAATCTCGCACTAAGGACAGATTCACAAAACAGAAACAAGAACGTTTGAAAACGAGTGGAGGAAAATGAAATCGATCCGATTTGTCAGGCTGTAATTGATATATTGCCTCAGCATCAGCCCAAGAGCAATAATAAATATTGTTGTCTATATATTACTAAAATTTGCATTTCTTGCCATTATTAACCATATCAGTGGATTTAAAAGGATTCGTTTACTAGGCATATCTTGATTTCGAACATTTTCGAAAAGTGTTATTTGCCCTTTTCTGCGTATTTCTCATTAACGTAAAAAAGCTGAATAAGAAGGCATTCCATCGAAAATGATATATTTTCAATTCAATGTTCAGATTGAAAGAAACGATGCGCTGCTACCAGTAACAATACATCGAAATGTCTAAAAATGCCTATCTATGAAATTTTGTTGAATAAGGCTGCCAATGACGTCGTCAGAAATACTCTCAGTCGTCTGTTCTAATTCAACATCAATGTCTTCGTTGTCAGAGTCATTTTACTCTTCCCTGTTGGTAATGATAAAATTATGCAGAATAGATGCTACTATAATACGACAGCATCTAGCTGGACAAAATCGTATACCGACATGCAAACAAAAAATCAGCGCTTTAAAACACCAAATATTCTTTCAATAATAATTCCGGTTCTTTTGTGTGACTTGTTGTACCCACAGAATTAGATTCATCTGCGCGCGCTTCGAAGCAGATAAACAAAATATTTAATTCTGTGGTTGTACCGTTTCTGTTGACGTGTGACAGGATTCAGTAGTGGTGTTAATATATATCTTCGGCAGGGATAACCATTATCACCTAGTAAGACACCTGACGACGGATTACAATCCAGTTCAAATATTATAACCGAATTTTCAAAACTGTCTAATCATCTGACCTTGGAGATTACAAATCGTGATTGTTGTTTGATGGATTAATTTGCAAACCGTACCCTTATGCACATTGTGAAAATCTGATAAAACAGCCCGAATACTGTGTCTTGACAGACCCCAAGTCTTCTTCCTTTCCTCCATATGCGGTGCCATGAAATCCTCAAATTTTAAAACAACCTCAGTCATTCTATAACACTTTCTAGATTCTTCGTCGCCGTAAAACAATTGAGGGTTAACTCGACTTCGAAGGGTTCGTCGTCGCTGTTTGCAGACATTGTCGCAGACGTCCAAAGCATCAAAGACATCCATGGTCAATGCGAGCAGTCGAGTTTCTTACAATTGAATTGATTTGCTACTGGAATTTCCAGTAGCAGTCAATTCCATTGTTATAACTCCGATCGGTAGCAAGCGCGTGACGTTACCGCAGTCGATAGCAAAGTCAGTCGTAAAGCTGGTCGTAAAACCTGCATTGTAGAAAGCCGATCGCAAAGCTGGTAGCAAAGCCTGTAGTAAACTACGACCAGGTTGAGCAACATGATTTTAAGTCAGTAGTAAATTTACGTCGAAAGTAGATTTACGACCGAGTTGAGCAACCCACCCATTATTTAACTAATTAGAGCGCACAAATAAAAGCAACTTATTCAAATTAAGCCACTGTCCGGTTAGTATCGAGAACTTTAGAACATTCTATCACAACAAATATTCTGTATCAGATTTCACTTAAGACGACTCATGCAATCAAATGTTTGAGAAAGAAGCAAAGGTTATGTGTAATTAGCACTGTGTCTTTCAACCCGCAGTTGAGTCTGCTCATTTGAGTCCAACAGGGTAATGCAATAATCAAATATATCTGCTTCGATTTCAGTAAGTTGATTACGCATTTGCAAACATCTGCAACCTGAGCATGACCTAGGTCCATGTCATTCGAGCTGCTGTCAAATACGTTTGCGAAATTTTTGTAAACTAACAATCAGAGCCTGGGTTCGCGTTGATCTGGGTGAAACTAACAGTGAAATAGCAACACTTTATACCCTCAGCAAATTGCATCAAAACAACGTACATAAGGTGAACGTTAACTTTAATTTTTACATCTGAAGCTTCACATACACTAAACCACTCTGGACACTCAGTTCATTTAAATGCATTCATCCCATTAATACATTTAGACCATTGAGGTCATAGTTCATTCTATCTCTACAGAATTTTGGTTAGCACTAGACACTAACTTAAGAAATGAGGGTTGATACGAAAATCGAAGTTCGATTAAATCTCACATCAGTGACTTCTTAGGAAGTTCAGGTATTACGGAGTTGTAACTTCACGACTTCTTGTTTTAACTTAGTGACCGGTAAATATGTCGTTTTAAATGGTCAAAGTTCTTCATCAAGCTAGTCAATGCAGCCAGCCAATCATTTTCTGCTGTGCATCAATGACCTCCCACATTACCTGGTGAATAAACTGGTGATCACAGAATTAGACAGGTCGTCTCTTCTTCCGTTTGACTAGAAGGGAAGGATTGGAACATATAACGTAAATGAAATGGCACAATCTCCTGACAAAATATCATAGCAATCTAACAATGAGCAGCCAGTTCAACATTAAACACGCCAAATTGTGCAAAGTTTCAGTGACTGTTATCAACCGGATCACGCAGCAAAGAGACACAGACGATGTCAAGTTCTACAGAGAAGTTTGTGAACGTTTTTTCATGCGCCTGCTAACTTTTTTAAAAATGATCGTAGAAGCCAACATCATCGAGAAAACTTTTGCGCAATGATCTGAATTCTTCGAATCTGAAGGAACCGTTGCGATCGGAGCATTTTGAAAGAATTCACAGCACTCCGCAAGCGACGCACGACTATTTTTCCTATCTCTGTAAGGCATTAAGAATTTCTTTTTGCCCACTTATTAAGTTCCTGCATGTGCCATCTGTTTGAATCAGTTTGCACTTCCAGCAAAGTGATACGATTAAACAATCTAATTCTGTGCTGGTGATGTACGTAGAGGAAAAAACACTGCAGTTCTCAACTTCAATGAGCGACTAGTAAAGAACACGCTCTTAATGAAGATCGCAGTCTCCGAATTGGACAAAATGGCTAGTTTCTTTCAATCCTGAAAAACTTTTCACATCAGCATTCTGAACTCTCTCGACTTGAAGGAGATGACGACCAGCATGGCATTAAGATAACAGACAACAGGATCCGAGATCAAGGTTCCATCTCCTTCCTTTAATAAACGTTTACCAACGACTTGTCACCGAACCTTACATCCAGTCCAAAAGCAAACAGACAGTTCAACGAATTGGTAACCTCAATCTTGCCAGCAGCTATCTTCCGTCAGACTGTCTGCCATCCTAAAACTCACTATCCGTCCACTGATCAAACACTGTTGTAATCTTGTCAGCCAGCGCTCCAAAGACATAAATTAAGCTTCTGGAATTCGTAGATGAGTTGTAGCTGCTGTCCATCAGACGGGCTTCATCCCTACTTAGTATCTTCTATAAATGCTATTTCAGTGTACGTGGACTACCTGAGTGCGCATCCAAATCTAAGATCTTCCCCAGAAGAAAACCTAACGCACTCACGTGCTATCTTATTAACCTACAACGAAAAGCCTTGTGATCGAAAAGCCTTTTGTTTGTACTGCGCAGCTTTGGAATTAGTCTCCCAAGACCACTTTCCGTGACCAATACAATCTTGAAATTTTCAAGAGGCGTGCGAGCAGGCTACTGACAAGGATAATTTAATAGGCATAGAAGATGTGATATTCGTCTTGCTTTCATCGAAAGTAATCTAATTTTCTAATTTGTTTCAATGAGTAACTCCTAGCATCATTCATGACTCTTTACTGACTTAGGGACAAAAATTCTGTAAAAAATGATTGTGTAATCTTTTTGCTAAAATTTCAGGATGTCTTAAATAGCTGTTGCAGTAGCAGTAGGAATAAGAGGGCTACATTGCCACCACAATTTCTTAGCGCGCGGAGTTGGCAAGCTTCTGTAGTAATCATATGCAGATGCACGGATCACTTTGTGAAAGAGTCACGTTGGAAGCAACTCACAACTAAAGAAAGAATTCTAAGAACATACAGTGAGCATTAACGCATGCTCATTCGATCACAGACCCAATTGTGTCACAAAAAATACAGAACATTCAAAAATTCAAGAACCATATTTTAAGTTATGAACTTGTAAAATATAATACAATCTTTAGAGCCAACATAGCTCCGCATCATCAGTTGCATCTCTTCCAACGAATGGTCACAATGCTCAGGATAAGTGCAATTTGAGGGCATTGGACTTTTGGAAACTCGATTGTCAAACCGCCATGGAATTGATATCACTGTCGATTCTGAATATGAAGTCATAAAATGAGACACTTTACTAATTGACTAAGGGTAATGTCCTCATTGAATAGAAAACAAGCTTTCTAAACACTAATTTTCGCGATTTATCAATATTTTCGACTATTTACTGAGCTTTTTTCGAACATTAAGAAGAGAAGACATAAAATTACATGAAAGAAAGTTACACAGGTAAGGCTTACATTGAGAAGTGAATCACATGGAAGAAAAATTGGAAGTTTTCAGTCTCCGCCTGAAGGCCGCACTTTGCAACTCAACAGGTAGACTGTTCTAATGAATGGGTCGTACGATGGAGAACGCTGGTTTGGCACCCTTCGAATACAGAAGTGGAAGATGGAGTATGGGTCCATTTTGTGACCTCAGGGAGGTAGAAATACTGGCCGATGTTGACGCTGTCAGCATATCTTTCAAATACGCAGGAGCATTTCCGAACAAGCATTTACGAACGAGGCAGCATATTTTGCACGGAATCCCAAAGCGCATTGACTGTCAATGAAGTTCTCTTAAGGTCCCTGACATCTACGCAGATCTTGGAAGTCGCCAGACATATCGGGCACGCACAGTTTTGAATTTTCTGTAATCGATTTATTGATGCTTAACTGCTGTATCCAGCGAAAAGGAATACAATAGTCTATATTCGTGAAAATAAATGCACACACAATTGTCTCAGCCGTCTTATCATCGGTACAAATAGCGTAAAAATAGAAAGGATTTCTGACAAACATTACTACTAAGACTCTTAAAATAGGTACAATCTGTATTCTTGCTAAACACTCAGCACGAAAAAGAATGAGAGTGGTAAATGACAACTCGGCCACATGGAAGAAAGGCTCCGCGCCTTATGTGCTTCCGAGTATAAACAACGTTCATTTATTTTTTTATTGCTTTCAGATGACAAAATGTTGTCAAAATAGACTCTTAAGGTACGAATACATGGCGACTAAGGCAAAATTTTGTCACAGACATCAATCGAGAAAGAACGAATGCGATATCTGGACCCATTTACAAAGTATTCGATCTTTCCAATATTGACCTTTAGCTTGTTCGAGTTGAACCAACCACACATATGATATAAGCACTTCTCTAAAGTCAATGGTTTGGAGCACCTGTCAGCATTAGATAAGGAAAGATATACATTCGCATCATTTGCAAATATTTGGTGCGACAGGCCATACGAAGAAATCACGTCAGAACTGGGAGCTGTGGATAGGGAGTACAACATAAAGGACCCAATACTGAAGTCCATATCAATCTTAAACGTGGCAACGTGATCATGGCAGCGATGCTGCTGAAATGTACAGCTTGATTTAATTGACGTGAAAGAGTTTTTCCTTCATCAAATGGCAAGCAACGAATGTCTATTCCATCCTACAATCCCCCAAACGACAATATATCATTATCAAGTTATTTGACTATCATTGATTCTATCATCATAATTGAATTACACCAACACCACTTAAAGATCATGAACGCCTATCAATCATATCACATCTCTCTTAAAAGGTTTGTCCGAAGACGCATTGTGCTGCACATCTGCAATTATTACTCCTCAATGCTCACCTGTTTTGCTGACGGGGACATTCCTCCGGCTTGTATCACTATGATCGCACGATAAACCTCCTCTTGTTGCATTCTGTTGACGAACGCCTTGATGGTCTTCACTTTAACTTTAGTATCGTCCGGAAAGAATACAATTAACCGATCAGTAGGATCCTCTTCATGGGAAACAAACATTAAAAGTTGTCCTCTCCCGGGGTTGCCTTGACTTGGCTTGTCGCCGTAAATTTCTTTGAATTCTTCTATCGTTGTATTCAATTCCTCGGGTGTAACTAAATATCCACGATCACGACACATCTAAGAACAAAATGATTAGTTGCTAGAATATTGAATTTCATGGTAACGAAGAATTAATACATCAATGCTTATCGAGAATATAAAAACTTACTTCATGCATCCTTCGTATGCTTCCAACTCAATGACCTGCTTTTACTTACTATTTCAATCAATATACTATTAAATCATGATGTGTGACATGATGACAGTGAAATTTTCAAAATTCGTCGTCAGGTCAAAAGTTAAAATACTGTCAAATACATTGTAGATTTCGAAAATTTGGGTGAAGTTACGCTGTGAGCAATAATGTCAGTTAGATATGTTGAACAATCACCAAAGAGATAATTATAAGTATCATTATTATATACTTATTACTATGGTAGTAAGTATACACTTATTAATTATAAGTACACAGGATATTGTCCATCTCATTGACGACCCCGCCCAGCAGTGGCGTAGCAGACCACCTCAGATGAGGTAATCTGAGTCCAATGAAAGAACCGGGAAAAGAACGTAGGCCTACATGTAAATTCCAAGTCAATTTTTAGTCCTTTAGGCGCATTGCTCAAAATATATTTTTTATTATTATAATTTAAAGAGCAAAATCAATTTTCATAACAACTCCATTTCCACTTATAGTCATTACCAAAAACAATATAGGTAAATCATAACACTATAACCTGATGTATTTACTTACGATATAACAACTTTACTTGACGATATTTCATTGAAGCAAACTTGTCGATAATTGTGTCAACGAACGAACACTCTCCTGATAAGTGTTTGAGAAGAGAAGTTTCGATGCTTAAAAATACCAGTTGTTTCATGCGTTCTTGAGTCATGGTGGAACGCAGGTAGGTCTTGATTCGCCGAAGCACACTGAAGGTTCTTTCACATGTCACCGATGTTAGAGCAATTGTTTGTGAAGCCATTAATGCTTTAGAGACAAGAGGTAGAGCGTCACACAAATCCAAGGAATGCATTTGTTTAAGAAGGGTAGAAGGATCATTTGCTTCTCCAAGTGCCACTCGCAAATCTGAATCAGTGAATAGAATGTGTAATTCGTTGCGCAACTTCTCTTCTTCTTCTTGAACTAAATCCGGGTGATGTTTCTTCAGTTCATTCACAAGTCGTACAACTTCAAATGCATCAGCTTTCAGTACATCAAATCTCGATGGCTGAAATAGTTTTATCCTCTGAAGACTTTCGATGTTTTCAAATCGTTGGTCTAACTGAAAAATTAGTGTTATCGATGATTTCGAACATTAATCGCTTAAGTTTATCCTTCTCAAATTGGGATGACGAAGATGATGGCTTAGGCCTACTTGGAGTGTAACCGCTGTCAAGGAGATGTTGCTCGTTGATTTGTGGGACTCTCTTTTCATGATTAAAAAAGTAAGGCTCATATTGCTTCGCTTCCTCGACGAACGTTTGAAAGGAAACTTCAGAGCGTAGTTCACACAAGTTTGCACGATAGTCTGCTACCTTCGAAGATATTTGAGCTGGATCAATCATCACACCTTGAAGTTTCTTTGTCATCATGTCGGATAATGCGAAAACTATACGAAAAAAGAATAAGAGAAACACATTCTCACAATTTCCCAATTGATATCGCAATCCTTTCGCTTCAGCGCGGGTGTAGCAATCAATTGAGCAAGCAGAGGACTCCGAAGAAATATTTTCTAAAACATTGAAAATTTCACAATACTTAGAAGAAATAGCACAGACAGATTTTCCTCTCGTCAACCAACGTGTAGTTGATGCAAGAGGCAATGGAATGGATAACATAGAAGCACGTTTTGGTGAAGCGCGAAAAAATGTTGTCAAATTTTGCAAAATCCGAAAAATATTGATACCAACGGAATATTCTTACTGACACTTTGTGCTACTAATGCCCATTTGTGTGCATAACAATGAACGAAGTTTGCTGAGGGCCAAATCTCCTTGATCTTAGTTTGCACTGAATTGTGCTTACCCATCATGTTACTTGCACCTTCGTATGACTGGCCGATCACTGAAGTATTTTTGGTTACACCAACGGACTCAAGACTTTCACATATTACAACAGGCAAGATTGTTAGCTGATCTGTCTGCTGACACATTGACAAGGTCAATCAGATGTTCGAAGACCGATCCATTGTGAACAAGTCGGACACTGACAGCCATTTGACTTGTATTTGAAATGTCCGTTGTATCGTCAGCAATTATAGATATAAAAGGAGCTTCTTTGATTCGATTCTCGATTTCACCGCGAACCTGGGGGGGGGGGGGGGGGGGGAAAAAAATCATACAAACACTTAATCAAGTCGTTTTGAATATCAGGTGATAATCCTGAAAATGGGAGACTGTGATCAGGAGAGACACAATTTTTAATCAGCGGATCAGAACTAATAGTCCGGGAGCTAGCGTGAAGTTGTGCAGGGAACGAGGTAGTACATAAAACTTTCACATAGCATAGTACACCTCTAACCTACTGCAAAACTTCGCGTCTGCCGGATCAGATCATTTGCTTTTCAGAAATAGAGAGGATAACAAAATCCTATGTATTTCCAATGGTAAAATTGTGACATTTAAGGTGTTGACTCCATTTTTTAGAATTTTTGCTCATAAAAGTTACACAAATTGGTATTTTGTTGAACTGGTTATTATAGAAATCATCTACAGATCATGATCTTTCAAATGAGTTATCATTCAGTGACAGAGGATGAAGTAAAGTGTACAAACAGACACTTTTCGTTGGTGTAACTGCAAATTTTAACATAGAAATTTCAGGAAAATTGTTGATATCCTTTAACGAAAAGTGTCTGTTTGTACACTTTACTTCATCCTCTGTCACTGAATGATAGCTCATTTGAAAGATCATGATCTGTAGATGATTTCTATAATAACCAGTTCAACAAAATACCAATTTGTGTAACTTTTATGAGCAAAAATTCTAAAAAATGGAGTCAACACCTTAAATGTCACAATTTTACAACTGGAAATACATAGGATTGTTTTATCCTCTCTATTTCTGAAAAGCAAATGATCTGATCCGGCAGACGCGAAGTTTTGCAGTAGGTTAGAGGTGTACTACGCTATGTGAACGTTTTATGTACTACCTCGTTCCCTGCACAACTTCACGCTAGCTCCCGGACTATAAATTCACTGAGGAGCTTAATCAATTCAATGAAATTTCCACGATTTGGACTGTCAGTGCTCTCTGAATGACCTCTAAAAGAAAGGCCTTGGCAAACAAGGAAAAGAGCGGCTTTAATATGATGTCGCATCATTTCTCTGTTCTTCCTCACTTCCTCGTGCATATTTCTCAAAGTTTTGAGCTCCTCATTTAACATTTCATCGATCCTTACTTTGCCAATAAGTTTAAGAGAGGTGATCGCGGCCAGATGCGTAGGAGATTTTATATGTCTCTTCACATGATTAGAGAAATTCGCCAAGTCGAGTAATCCTCTCGTCGATGAAAACACTGTCGTTTTTGGTTTAAAGATAAGGCACGGAAAGCCGAAAAGTGTCTTTCTAATGGGGGCAACCAGTCAGCCATTCGTATTTTTGATATTGCACACTAAGATTGCACTTTCTCCTTCCTTCAAAGGTGAAAATCGGCTTATCTCTTCCTTTAGTTTTTAGTTCTATTTTCTTTGCGTAGGATAAAGGAGAATTTTGTAAATTTATCAATTCCTCGACAGTTGCCATGAGTATTCTCCGTTATAAGTAGCGATGTAATTGAGTAATAGCGAAGACCGGAGAGGGTGGTTACACTCTGCTAGCAGATATTGATTCTAGAATATCAGACAGCAGACACATGGCAGGAGGGCGACGCAGAGAGGAGACGTATCATTACAATGTTTGCTGCATCCAGACCAATCAGAGGCGCGCTATTGATAACTCTACTGCTGTACAGGTGTGATTCTGTCGCGAGATAGAATACTCGTATCTCTCCGCCTGTGTTAAAGAAGTTTTGTGAATTGGAAAACGGAAACATCGAACAAGATTATATGACCTTCATGTTAATCAAAATCCTATCATCACATATTTGTAATTTCATTTTCGTTTGTAAATTCCGGTGTATTCTCAGATTATTAGAATACTATAGGCGCTACGCCCCTGCCGCCCAGTTTGTGGCAATCAAGGAATTTCATAGAATCAAATGAATTCATTTGCTACTCATGTTCAGATTAAAAAAGGAAACATTTGTGAGATGTCCGCAGTGCCTTTTTGCACTGCTATTTATGTCGAAGGGAAGGCTGGCCGCACCTTTGCCCCTCCCCTTGACGACGCACCTGAACACCCACAGAAATAGACGGCCAGCTCTGTGCTGCTAACACTGAACAGTTGAGAGGTATAAAATGCGATTTATTCTGAGCGTCTCTTGATTTAGCTGATACACCAGAGTTACTTATTCTCTCAGTGGCAGTAGTATCTTAATACTGTTTGATTTACTGAAGGATTGTAAATTTTATGATCACGAGTTCATGAAAATGAATACCTAAGAAACAGCATCCATGGGCGTATTAAAGGAGCACTTTTAAGTAATAAAAAATTTAAGCCCACTTGCCAGCCAAGACGCCATATGGCGTCCTACCTCCAATGCATGGACGCCATATTGATAAACCTTTGCACTATGCAGTGCCAAAATATCTTAAATTTGTCAACTCACGTCGGCAACCAGATCTTCTAAACATTGTTGCGAAAATTATTAAGTAAAATTACGTAATAGACATAAGGTTAGAGGTCATAGGAGGTTAACATAATCGATCTGAGGCCACTGAAGCACGATATTTTAAAATGGATGGAGAGGACCTTCGTACCAGTACTCTGTCTAGGAAGCGTCAAAGAAGATGCAACCATGCTTTAATAGACTTTTTCCCAGAAAAGTACAGGTTATCCTCTGACAACGTATCACACTGAAATATCGACAATGTCAAAAGCAGAAATTACATAAAGACACATCGTTTAGATGCTGACTGTCGAGGCAAGTCCACACTTGGCACTTCCTCTTAAATATGATGGCATGTTCCACATGCTCCATAATGACTTGAATTATACTCAGCAATAATATGTCTAGCATCTATTAACGAATTTTCTCGAATACAACCCGCGAGTTATACGATTCTTTTTAGTGATTCAGGTGCCGGTTCTATTTGAGGGCGGGTTATATGAAAAAATATACTAACTCGCATTACGTTGAATCACAATGTCGCTTTTCTGGTGTGTGGGAGTGATATCATTAATGAATTTGACTAACTAGAGACTCAGCTTGACGTGCGTACGATAACTGTTGCACTGATTCTGAGGTAGTGGAATCAAATAAGCCAATAGAAGTGTCCTCCATGTCTCGATGAATAAAATCGTAAAAGAAAGATATCGCGAACGCTATGATAGATGGTTTTCTGACGGAGTTTGCGAATTTACGAAGGGTGGCTCAATCAAAGCACCAGCACTTAAGTTGCAAATCACATGGGTGCTTGAAGCATGGAATAGTGTATCTTCTGAAATTAGTCGCAAGAGTTTTCAGACATGTGGCATCACAAGCGATTATCTCAGTCAGATTCACTGTTTGAAGCCAGACCAACCAGCCGAAGACGCAATGGAAATCCTTCTCTGTCGAGGCGAAGAAGATGAGAAGCAGGAATCGGAAATCGAAGGAAAAGAGGACTATGATAGCGAAGATGAACTGCAAGAGCAACAGTTGAATGAGGTAATTGGTTGATTTGACAGCTTACTGTTAGTGACAATTGTTTTGTTTACCGTATACTTATTTTTTCAATTTCTTTGATAAACGCCCGTTTTCCATCTGACCATTTCACATTGTAATTATCCAAGAAGAATAAATACACATATTCCTTAAACAAGCAATTTTATTTTGTGACAATGATGACCCGATAGACAAGTTATATACTATATATCCTAATTTATAAAACCAAGTCAACGCGAGCAGTATAAAGTCGCTATACTAACATACAGTAGTACTTGCACGGTGCATTGTATGATGCATAGTGCTTGCAAAACAATATAGTGAAAACCTCTTTAGTTGATGATTTTAGGTGCGGGTTCTATTCGAGGGCGGGTTGCATGATGTTTCGTGGTTTAGGTGCGGATTCTATTTGAGGGCGGGTTGCATTCGAGAAAATACGGTATATTTGCATCTTGAATTTGATGTTTACGTTCCCGTACATCACTATATGCCAAGCATCACCACTACTTTTCTATGAATTGTTCACCCATCGACACTTCCAAGCAATTAAATAAACTATTAGTGAGCTAATACAACAATTAAGATTAAGGTGTTTTTAAGATGCTTGTCATTACGCTTAAATATAATGAGCATTGATTAGAAAATGATCAGCTTATGCACATTCCGATGATTAACGGCCTGAATCGACATGTAAGTACATTTCAATAAACCCAACCCCACTTTCATCATAATTTTTCTTAACATTCAATTTTTTGCAATTCATGTAATATCTTCAATAATATTCAATATTGGATAATCGAAATGAAAGCTAAACGTTAATTGATAATTAACTGCAAGTTGGTAATATGTGAATCAGAATTTCATAATTGTTGTCTCGGAATAAATTTTCGAAGTGAGCTTTTCAATAGTGGTATTAATTTATAGGCCTACTTTCATAATGTGAATAGTAATGAAGCTATAGTTAGGACATTTCGACAACTGACGTTCATTGTGTTCAAATCAAAATTTATATATGATGATCACCTGCGCATTCGGGTGTAGTGTGGACGAAGATTCACTTTTCGACACAGTTTAAAAGTGGCTTTCAGTCACTATAAATTCCACAGTGGTGTTAGTTTAGATAACTGCGTCATGGTAAAAGACCTATTTCTAATCCTATTTTGCCAACAAAATTCTTCGACTAAAGAAAATTTCTTTCCTAAAGAAATTTGATAGTAAAGCAAGCTGAATTTTCCAGATGCTCATAGCTGCTGTGCTTATTTTACATGCCTACCGAATTTCACTGAGTCCGAGTTCACTCGTATCGAGACAGCAAGACAATACCACTGACCGCGTTGCAGAGGGAATATCATAAGAAACTGAGCCCGAGTGAATTCGTGTCGAGACAGCAAGACAACATCATTGGGGCGTTGCAAGCGGAAATACCTGGACAATGAGAAACTGAGCCCGAGTTAACTCGTTACCATAGGAGTTATCTAAACTCTTTCTTAAGTCTCGAATCGCATGGTGTTGACGGAAGCACGGTATAACAGAAAGAAAGGGGGACATTGAATTCTACCAATTAGTACAACAAATGCACAATAAGCATCTCCAATTACCAGAACATCGAAATCTACATCCCCTTCATCATCATCATCCTTTTAATAATGTTGTAAACTAGCATCAGCTACTCAGCATGCATGGACCGAGCATTCCATTTATAGATGTTACCTTTGAATATATATACCTTTGAAGGTTTTCTTTGAATATTGAACTATTAACACAGATGGACCATGAATGTATTCGAAAACATTTTAACAACTTCTATTCATCCTCAAAAGGAAAACCTGTATTTCATGAGATAGATTTTCTACGTAATAGGTCACATGTATCCGGTGATAGTGAATGCGGATTTACAACAATTATAAGCATTGTAGAACTATCAAAAGTGTGGAAGACATTTTATGCTAAAAACGAGTTAACGCAGCATCAGCGAAAAGTTTATCTGCCAGTCATAGCTGTCTGACCTATCAATACAAGTTAACTTGGGCTCAGTTTGAAGGACAACTGCTGAACGCGGCACTCCATCATCACTATCACCAGTCAACTGTTGATAGCGCTCGATACGAGTTAACTCGGGGTCAGCTGTTAAAGGGTTAAACATTGTCGGAACACATTCCAACGATATGTTCTCTATTTTCCTTTGGATGTGAACTGCGACAAGTTCACATGTGATTCCAGTTTCGAACGTCATGCATGCCGCAGTATCCTGGATTTCATTGAGCAAAGTACTGTCATAAAACCATCATTTTTACTAATTAACAACAAAATACATGTAAAAGTATACATGACTTTATTATATTGTGTTGAAAAATTGTCCATGATAACAGAATGGAAGAAACAAGTGATAATGATATTATTAAAATAGGAGTATATGGATGCTAGTGTGCGATCGCACTGTGATGAAGAAACAAGCGCATTAAGCGAAATTATCACTCGCTGATGCGAATCATAAAGCCAAAAATATGGCTGATGGAAACAGCAGCATTCGTCTGAATACTATGTATCTATGCATAAGGCTCACAGAATAGCTAACTAGATCAAATTCTAACAAATTTCATGACAATTTGGGTCCGGGATGAGGAGGCGAACTCCTTGAAAACCGCTTTTCAGCTTCCTGACAAAATCCTGCCTTCGCCGTTCTGCCGCTCTTCTGGTTCGCACTAAGTCTTCATATTTTCTTGGTATCAATTCCTAGCGGCACTTCTTTGCGGCATTCTGAAGTTCGCTTTTCTCTTGAGCAGGCCCTGTTTGTTTTCAACAACAACTTCGTCGTAGTTTTCTTTCTACGTTTCTGATCAGTAGTATGAGCGGTTTTATGCTTCAGCACGAATTTTTTGAGTTTTACGAATTCCATATTTTGACGACACTTCTATTTCGAGACTTGAGATGACACTTGAATTCGCGGAATCTGTACTTAGCGGATTTTGCATGCCAAATATCTCCCACTGAAAAGTGCACGCACGTCCATATGAAGCAATGCCCTTTAAAATATCTACTTTCACATGGCCTATTTGCTTTGCGTCACACAAACTATCCTTCCCTATATGTCAGCCCGTGTCCAAGGAGAAATTTGTCTTCTTACAGTTCTCATGCTTCTAAAATTCTAGAGCTATAGTGAAATATGGACAAAAGTAAGATTCTGATATTCAAATGACTGTTGAGAGAAATAGGCCTACTAGTAGATGTACAATGCACTAATCTTTGTAGGATGTTCATTGAACAACAACAGTGGATAACTATCAATCCAAATGTCGCAAAATGACCTACATATACGTATAATGCATTGGACTAAACTTATCCCTTTTAGACCTGACATAGACTGACGCACATGTACGTGTCTGCAAAACCAGTAATTCTTCTACAATTTTGCGATTACTGACTTGTCGAAATGAGGATTGCAGACACAGTTACATCTAGATGTACAAATCCAGAAAACTCCACTGATGAGTTTGATTTATCAGGCATTAGCCAAGCTCTACATTTCGGTAGACAAATAGACCGTTTAAGGGCACTTAGCAGGGGCATGAACCTTGAAGTTACGTTATTCAACGACATATGCTGCGGACATGTAAGATATTCACATTCATGATGAAAATAGAGATCCCGGAGTGTGTCAACTGGGTTGCAAAAAAATGATTTTTTCATCTATCAAAGTTTGAATATGCTTTAAACATATTTTAGATACTTTCTGATTTTTTATATTTATATATATTCTTTGTAGGCGCTATCTTCATCATAAATTTAAAAAACCAAAACACTGTTTGCTGGTTCATGGCCACGCTTGTTCTCTCAAGTGAACTACAACAAGATAAAATGCTAAAACGTTGACAGGAGATAATAACAGGAGCTAGTGAGTAAAGTTAAAACTACGCAAGACACAAGAATGATGACGTCAGTTACTAGTACATTCTAACATGTCAGAAATCATAGAAAAGCTATGTACACTCACTACTGAAATGAAGCAATAGGTAGCATTAAACAACATTACCAATAAATAATGATACAGAAACAAATTTTAAGTCAGTTTTAAGACATGAAGTCGGTCTTTCTGCGCACACAATATCGGCTGTTGCTCTTTGATGGTGACACTTTCAGCCACCGAAAGTTGAAACTTCGTTTTGAGGCTCCTCACCACTTTGAATCCTTGCTCAGCTTGTGATAAAATGTCGGTCTTCCTATCACACTCGGTCAAGTGTCGTGTTATGCAGATTGGACAGCCTTGGTCGATTTCGGTCTGGAGTTTGAATTCTGCACCCATCTGGGAATGTGCTCAGTACGACGAATATCGAGACACCTTGTAGATTTGCCGATGTACCTTGCTCCGCAAGGACAGAGAAATTCGTATATAATTTTCGGTTTTCGGCTAGGTGGAATTGTGTCCTTCACAGCTGCAGGTGCGAGATTATTCGTCCTGAAAATTGGAATTGGTTTGAGGACAGGGTATGAATTTCGAATTCTCTGACATATCTTCTTGGAGATTGTCTCACTGATTTGTCCAAGGTAGCATATGTTGAAGAAGAGCGGCTTCTTTTCTGCGGTTAGTTTTACTGTCGATATGTGGATGACACGTTTATTGTTGGTGATCGAAACATTATAGTACAGTTCTTCGAATGCTGCAACAATTTGCATCCATCTATAGCATTTACCAAGGAATCTGCGAGCAGTTTTTTGGATGTCCAATTACACTTCGACGATGGCAATATAACGACATCGATTTATAGAAAACCAAGCTTTACGGGACTGTATGATAATTATCAATCGTTTGGTCCAATTCGATATAAAGTGAATCTTGTTAAGACCTTAACGAAGAGGGCGTATGATATCTGTTCGTCCCAACATCTCCAGAAAGAACTGGAATTTTTGAAACGGACTCTACAGCGAAATGGTTACCCGGAGTGGTTTATCAATCGAAATATGAAGCCGCCACCTCCAAGACTTCCAACCGCAGAAAAGAAGCCGCTCTTCTTCAACATATGCTACCTTGGACAAATCAGTGAGACAATCTCCAAGAAGATATGTCAGAGAATTCGAAATTCATACCCTGTCCTCAAACCAATTCCAATTTTCAGGACGAATAATCTCGCACCTGCAGCTGTGAAGGACACAATTCCACCTATCCGAAAACCGAAAATTATATTCGAATTTCTCTGTCCTTGCGGAGCAAGGTACATCGGCAAAATCTACAAGGTGTCTCGATATTCGTCGTACTGAGCACATTCCCAGATGGGTGCAGAATTCAAACTCCAGACCGAAATCGACCAAGGCTGTCCAATCTGCAGTAACACGACACTTGACCGAGTGTGATAGGAAGACCGACATTTTATCACAAGCTGAGCAAGGATTCAAAGTGGTGAGGAGCCTCAAAACGAAGTTTCAACTTTCGGTGGCTGAAAGTGTCACCATCAAAGAGCAACAGCCGATATTGTGTGCGCAGAAAGACCGACTTCATGTCTTAAAACTGACTTAAAATTTGTTTCTGTATCATTATTTATTGGTAATGTTGTTTAATGCTACCTATTGCTTCATTTCAGTAGTGAGTGTACATAGCTTTTCTATGATTTCTGACATGTTAGAATGTACTAGTAACTGACGTCATCATTCTTGTGTCTTGCGTAGTTTTAACTTTACTCACTAGCTCCTGTTATTATCTCCTGTCAACGTTTTAGCATTTTATCTTGTTGTAGTTCACTTGAGAGAACAAGCGTGGCCATGAACCAGCAAACAGTGTTTTGGTTTTTTTAATTTATATTTATATATATTTAATGAGAATTTCAGCATTGGGATGCTTAAAGTGAATTAAATTAATATCCTCCCTAGAAGACTTAGTGAATTAAAAGAATGCACAATGCAACACTAATAAGACAAAAAAAATTCCTAGGTTTGGGAGTGTTTGGCTAGCATGCTTAATATAGCATTTCAAGTTTGATTATCACTGACAGTGGCATTTTATTATCTGTTCCGGAATGCTTGTTACTTTTTTCAATTCATTTTAATGTACATGTTGGCCATTGTATGTGTAATATGTAAGCAAGACACATTAAGCCTGGTACTGGTATGTCGTAAAGAAGTTGACTAACAACCATTTGGATGGATGGATATTACAGCAAACAGTTCTTGATGATTAGGGATATTCACTCAGCACACTCAAAACACTAAAACAACTGAAAGCACCCACAGTTACTTTCATCGCAATTAAGTCAGAAGCCCTCAATTGCAAAATATCCGTTCGAAGTCTACTGTTGCACGCAATCTTCATGAGTTCAGCGGAATTGCCACGGCGAAGCTGGTGATAATCTGCACATCATCGTAATTCCACACAAATTCTGCCTCGGCAGGTTCACTTATTTGACTGCACTTATTGAGCTAACTGAAAGTCAACTGTCTGCAACTGAAAGGGCATTTGTCAAAATATTGATTTTCTAAAGTTTCATGCGCAATTATGCATTACATCGGCTTTCAGAATTGTGGACTGTGTACAGGTATCGAGAAAAGAATAGACGCCATTTACAGGAAAATGAAGACAAAAGATTTATAAAACATATCAAAAACATAAAAAAATAAAATGTCATATTTTAGATATATATATATATATAAAATGACACATTTTGAATAAACTTTTAAAATGTCATGTTTTAATCACATCGGCCCTTATTTTAAATGTCGCAACCCGAAAATCAACAATCAGTCCCGCTTGACAAGGTTTGATATGCTTGCAGAAGATTCACAGGTGAACCGTCTACCAGTTATCCAAATTGGGCGAAAATAGAAATTGTATCATGTGCTGAGGAACCATGTTGAGTGCATCGAAGCTCTACGCAAAGATAGAAAAGAAATACTGCATACTATGACGAAATAATGACTGACTTCAAATATGTTTGCTGATGTGGAGCAATGAAACCATAACTGAGACATAGCTTGCTGCCCATGTCATGGCTTGCATTCTACAGAAAACATTCGAAACTAAACCTTATGAAGTCATATTTCACACATGTGAAGCCACACTATGAAACGTCATTAAAATGATTGAAAATGTGGGAAGTGTTGAAATGAATTAGGAAATTCTTGTATGTGTGAGAACTTTCTGAATGTCTTCTGTCTGAATGGGACTAAGTGCTTAGTTTCATGCTCATTGCTGAGAGTTGGCAAACATGAATTCTCCACAAGCATTATGGATTTTATTACTCATTCTTAGTGAAGTAAAAGATGTACATTCATTGTATTATTCCTACGTAATTATGTTCTGCATTCAGCTAGCAACAGCCATTAACATTCACGCAATGCAAAGAGATCTCTTACTTGAAATAATGTCTTACGAATGGTCCACAATTTGTAAGTCTCGGCCTCATCATCCATGCTTTCACAGAAAAAGAAATTTTTATCGAAAATATGAAATGATAAAATTGTGAAACAGTGTATTTTAAAGAATTATTTAGACGATTTTAACAAACATCTTTCCTCTGCAGGTTCTCAGATCCTGGCCATTATTTTCTTAGACGCTCTGAGCCACGGAGTCTCTATCTGCTCCTTGTTCTGTGCATTGTTTGTGGGTTCTGACCTCATGTATTGTAGTCTTTCCCTGCTGATGTTTGGTATTGTGTCGACAGACAGACATTTGTAAAATTCGGTTAGACTTGAACATGCCTTGTTTCATGGTCTTGCATATGTTGGTGTCATGATGCAACTGCTAAACTGCCTGCCAATCGCTGCATGGTGTCAGAAGGCTGTGAAGTCCAATGTGCATTTTATGCTACTTTTTCCTACAAAGACTTTAACAATTCTCTATCTCGTGAAATTTTACTGCGTGTTAGGCATCAGCAAATAGGTTTAGTCAATAATCATGTCACCCTGATAGCAATTTTTTGATGATCATGGTCATGAGACTGCAAAGAATTTCCGAATTTCGCATTTGGATTTGCGTGATTATTTGATGTGTTTAAAAATATTTTCTATTTAAAAATAATTATTTCAGCTGATTACCCATCTGATCGACGTGCACTGACATTAATTGGATTTTGATTTGATATTAGTCTGCGAATAGCATCTTAAAATGGAGTTACATTTGACCTCAAATCTGTCACTGCAATCGTTTTTTCATCGTCCAACCGCAGTATTGACTTATAATGTCGTGTTGAAACGCATGCCTATCAACACCGTAATAAGTGAAGTAGATGTTGCTGAAAGTAAAAAGATGTTGGACTATGATTGATTGAACTTCTTTTTGAGAACAAAGAGCTAAAAAATTTTGCATGTAATTACTCTTTACTTCTTTCTTAACTCTTGCTCTGACGATTTTTGAATTTAAGAGGATCAATCCATTCTAAAACCTCTATCTTGTAGTATATTGCAACTTCTTGACAGTTTTCCAGCTTCGTGGCATCTCTGACATCTTAGTACCCTTTTTCTACCGTGACCTTCCTCTGTAGCTTCAGGTATTTTTCACTTGCAGGCGATCACAAAGTTGTTCCATGGCAAAAACTTTAGGTTCACATGTCATGCAATTCGAGTAATGACACACTCCATTGACAGCCCTTGTTATGCTCCCTCAAAACTCTTGTCTTCGCTTCATGACATGGGAAATGACTGTTACATATGCTCATATGTTTACACAGGATACATGTGGCATCATGACGCAGATATTTAGCAAAATAACGTTTACAAGAATATTAACAGTCGTTTGCGTCCTTTTAACGGCATACTGAACATTCGACCAAATACGCAAAATTTTAATTACTTTGCTCGCGAATGCTGAATACCCATGAGGTTTACAACACCATAGGAAAAGGAAAATAGTCCACTATATGGTGCACTGACGTGTAAGCAATCTAAAGCAATGTTGATTTTAAAATCTATATAAATATTCGATAGATTTGTCACTATCACCACCTCTTTCGGTCAATTAATTTTCTCATTAGATTCCAGATGAATTGAGAATTTAAGAATTCAAAATTTAATAACACTATGATTCGTTGAATTGTACCTGTTCAGAAAGAATCCGAAGACCACGGAACTCTTGATCCTCAAGCTGCCCTTCCAGAGACTCGTCCATGAGTTCGCACAGGACCTCAAGACTGATCTACGATTCTAGAGCTCCGCTGTCTCTGCTCTCCATGAAGCATTTGACACTTAATTGTTTGGTCTCTTGGAGGACACCAGCTTGGACGTCATATTTTATACATAAAACAAGCTGAAACACTTACTTTCATCAAATTTTGAAATGTATGTCATCGATCAATTAATCATCATTGAATGAACAGGTATAAAGTTTATATGCATGTACAACACATGCAACAGATTAACTTGGAGAACAACGTTGTGAAGATGCCTTGGTTTGACATAATTACGTTGAGTTTAGAAGAACCAAGTTTTGTTCGATATTCAAAATCTAATCTCTTTTTTTTATATACTTTGCGATATATTTCGATCAGCACGTGCCAATCATCTTTAGGCAAGTGAACCTATTCTGCATAATTCAAAGGAACTCAAAAAATACAAATATATAAGAATGTACATCCATTCTACTTCAGAGATTGTTAATAATAAAGGTGCGTCATAAGGATCTTGTAAAGAAAAAACTTATTTTTAAAGCACAATCCTATGATTTCTAAGTCTTTTCATCAAAGCAAAAAATGGTGACAGAAAATGATGTCATCACAGCAATTCTACAACTTCTTCAGTTTCTAGCTGCGTGTCATGATGCGTGAGCTTTCTTATTATTAAACGATTCTGAAAATAAAATGCGTAGGAAACTACGAGTATGTTGTCAAGTTGAGTATTAATGGTTTTATATGACACTTTCAAGTTAAAAAAGATGCGCTCATAAGTTTAATAAAATCAAATATGTGCACCAGCGGTTTTTGTTCCAATCACTTAATCATCAGCTGTACTAAAACTGATGATTTCATAAACTCTAGGAGCTCTTAAAATTTATGAGTTCCTCAGTGTTTCTCATTTGCACCGAAAAGTCCCAACTTAATGACTACCTAAGTGTCACCTGATTTTACTGGCACTGAGACTGACAGAATCACGAAACGTCTACCGTTGTAAATAGTTTTACCTTCAACTTTTATTTTCAATTACGAGTGGATAAAAACAGTGGGAGAGACTTTTCACTAAGAACTGCTGTGACCAAGTACCTCCCGTATGCCACAATCAATTATGCTTTGTATTAACCTTGCAATTCATTATGAATGAACATGCATGCGCTGAGTTGTGGCGACTTCTTTTACAAGAAATGTTTCTGCAGGACGCTTTCTTTATATTCATGCTATCTATGATACCTCGGCCAACAGTTTTATGCATGGACTCCGTGGACTGCAATCCCTGTTAGTTGCGTTGGTTGCGTCTGGATAAGTTGGGCCATCCTCTTAGTTTGCCGGCCAAATGGAGGAATCCCGCGAAGAAACGATGCTGCTCCTGAAAGTCTGGATAGGTACGCAAGAATGATGTGGAAAACATATTTGTCGGTCGTCAGATTGAGTGCCTACTGATCGCTGATTGAGAGGGAGGTGAATATCTTCCCCGTTCTAGCTTCTCTTCTATCTATCTGGGCACACAGTGTTGAAGTTTTAATATTTTAGTTAATTATCTAGCGGTTTTGATTGGGAGATGACCGTCGTTGCACAATATCAGACGGAGAGGAGTTGATTTCGGTCCCCTCGATGCTACCTGTCGGGTAGGCAAGAATTCAGAGTACACCCGCATGTAAGAGAAAGCGTTAACCGAAACTAAATAAGCTTAGATTCATCAGTATTCATGCAAAGTGAAATCCCAATTTTCGAATGACTGTTTTCGGTAAGTGACTGCACTGGTCATGCAAGACATTTCTGCATACAGACTCAGAAGGAGCACTCAGCATCTGCACTTTCTCTTTGACAACATATTTATGCTACTTATATCTTTAGGCGAGAATCCGTCTGGTGTTTGACTACCCACTTTCAGAATTGACGCAATCATTTTCAATTTCTCCAAATCTGGATTTTGCGTGACAATTGATTGAATTTGTCTTCGTTGATGTTCTCCTCTTTCCTTTGTTACGATATCGTTTTTGAATTTCAAGTCGACAATTGGAGATGCAGCATCGACTAGGTGAAGCTCCAGATTCTCAGGCATAATTTTTGGCGATGAAAGGAAATAAAAATATGCGAAGATCATGGTAAATGAACATTCCAGATCGATCCGTTATTGATTCCCGACACGCTGGTAATCGGTCGCGATCATTCTCAAACGGTTCAAACTGTCTGAAAACGGTTTTAGCCATGTTTGTGCGATATACTTCCATTATCATCGTTTACGAGATGAAGGAAAAATATTGTGTTCGTTCCATGCATCAGATGTTGTTCTGATCAGATGAATCTAGCTAGATTAGAGATGGTCACTACTTCTTGTGCGGTACCTTCTCCATTGATGAATTGTGACCTTGATTGCTCGAAAAGACAGTTCTGCATAGGTCTTTTTTGAAAATGTCTATCTTCCTATTTTTTCTATTTTGGTTGTTTGGTTTGTTTTGTTGCATTAGATTCCAGTATTGCACATTGTTTTTTTTTCAATTGATCAGCATGTTGCATGTGAAGGCAACTTCAAAAGTTATTTTGGTGTGTAAAGTATTGCAACTCTAATGACGATGTTATTCACGAGTTTACTAAGTTGCATGTTTATATCACATTGTATCTGCTCATAGTGACTCAATTTCCCGAATGTATCCATTGCATTCATCTTTCTAACATATGATATATCATAGACAGACAATAGAATTATGTTTTCACTTAAACTGGTATTCCTTTGAAATGGCATGAAGGTATCAATCAACATATATGTCACATTAATTATTGGGATCTCAATTATTGTTTAAAACGATCATTTAAAAATATATTTTAGACACTGTTTAAAAGCATGCATGCCGAAGCTCTTTTGAAAAGAAATGTTTGCCCAATAGCTTCGAATCGAAATGTTCGTTTAAACGAACAATGTGTCTAAATGGGATAAAACTATGCTTTTAAAAACATTTGTCTAGAAGATCATGGTTGTTAATTTGGTTTTAAAGCAGCTTTAAACCATTGCTTAAAGCAATGCATTGCGCTGAAACTATTTATCTTTTCCCTCTGAAAATCAGCTATTCATTTGACATTAGAAAGCTTGCATATTTAGTAAAATACAACATTCGCTAATCGTGCCCTACGCTTATTTAGGACTTTATTAGGTACATAACATTATCGCACAAATGTACAACCAGTGACAATTTACTCTATCTAAACATCAAAGAGATACTGATAGAAGTTGGGAAAATGTTATTTAAGCCAATGTTTATTACTTCGGATAAATAAATCTTTAATTAAATGTCGTTATTTCAAAATTTTTAGTAGAAAAACAGTATTTCTAAAGCACGCGCCATGTTTTCTTTGAAAAGTGAGGATTTCTGGACACAGTCATTTGGTTGGAGGGATCCCATGTCATGATGTTAGGCAAAAATACGTATTTTCTCATGCGCGTGCTTTCGTTGGTGACTCACCAATCACATCGCATGGTGAATAGATTTCGTATCAATATATTCGGTCGATGACCAACGAAACTTCTCGGGCAAGATAAGACGTTTTTCCTTAACTTCAGGACATGGAATCCCTCCAACCAAATGACGCCATGTTTTTAAACCTTAGACTTATGAGTGCAGCAAAAAGGCTTTGGAATGATATGCATATACTGCTATATACTTCAAAATATTGAAATTAAATGTTGCGTGGAGTGAGATATGCAATATGATCTTGAGAATGGTTTCCCTGTTTGTTTTAATGGCACGTGTCGCACCTGGGACACAACACAAATATTCTACATAATAATTATAATTTTGGCTGCAAAAGAAGACATGTCGGCCTAAGTTTCTGAATGGATAAATTTCAAGTCCTTCGTTTTTCCGTGATGGATTTATCATTTCTGATTTACTTCAAAAAGATCTAGGCTTTCCGAGTGTATTCTGATCAAGACCTAGGTATCAGGATAAGCATGGTTGCAAGCCGTCAATTGCTGATAAATGAGCATCATGATCGCTCATAAGCGACACTGTACAGGTAAATGTCAAGCTGCCAATACCACCGTCTGATTTTCTATCTATTCATCAGTAGATGACCATAGCTGTCATCAGAAGCGTGGTCTGATGAGAGATTTTGTCAGCTTTCCTTATGACAGGTGGTTCGTCGTATACACTAGCGATTCAGGTAGGATTTCTAATTTATTTACGTATTTCTAATTTTCTTGGCAATGTTGGTCAGATGCGATAATGTTATTTTTCCTGTTGGAAACCGGTTAAGCGTCCATCTTTTGTGTGATAAATGATGGTTCTTGTTGTTCATATTATGACTGTATTATGTTCATGTGTTGATTCGAACACATGCGACCATAGCACATGGTTGCGTGCGTAGTCAGTCATACTATTATCTTGTTGTAAATTGTCATGAAATTCATCATGATGGTGACATGGGCGCCATCGAAGATGAAGGTGTCCCAGCCCCCTATGAATTTGCTCCTTGCTCTTTTCCCAGTAGGAAAAGTTACACAAGTAGTTGATTTATTGATATTTCCACTACAAGAAATCATGTAGCCTATTAAATAGTATGTGTGCCTTATTTCATGTTGTGTTTGATATGCAATTATGAGTGAATGATGCGACCAACATTCACGGGGGAAAGGCACGATAAATCGTGGAGTGGTTGAGTGAGCAAGATAAGAGTCATTAGCATTTATGGGAGCTGGAATACATTTCTTGGAAAGGTTCTCATCAAGCAACAATTTGAGTCACCTGATTACTACCCAATTAGTCCGGGAGCTAGCGTGAAGTTGTGCAGGGAACGAGGTAGTACATAAAACTTTCACATAGCATAGTACACCTCTAACCTACTGCAAAACTTCGCGTCTGCCGGATCAGATCATTTGCTTTTAAGAAATAGAGAGGATAACAAAATCCTATGTATTTCCAATGGTAAAATTGTGACATTTAAGGTGTTGACTCCATTTTTTCGAATTTTTGCTCTTAAAAGTTACACAAATTGGTATTTTGTTGAACTGGTTATTATAGAAATCATCTACAGATCATGATCTTCCAAATGAGTTATCATTCAGTGACAGAGGATGAAGTAAAGTGTACAAACATACACTTTTCGTTGGTGTAACTGCAAATTTTAACATAGAAATTTCAGGAAAATTGTTGATATACTTTAACGAAAAGTGTCTGTTTGTACACTTTACTTCATCCTCTGTCACTGAATGATAACTCATTTGGAAGATCATGATCTGTAGATGATTTCTATAATAACCAGTTCAACAAAATACCAATTTGTGTAACTTTTAAGAGCAAAAATTCGAAAAAATGGAGTCAACACCTTAAATGTCACAATTTTACCATTGGAAATACATAGGATTTTGTTATCCTCTCTATTTCTTAAAAGCAAATGATCTGATCCGGCAGACGCGAAGTTTTGCAGTAGGTTAGAGGTGTACTATGCTATGTGAAAGTTTTATGTACTACCTCGTTCCCTGAACAACTTCACGCTAGCTCCCGGACTAAATCTTTATTATGAAGCATTATATGAATTTTGCTAAGTTGATTTCATGTTATAGGGTCTGTTCAGTGCATGTTGTCACGTGCATATGCAACGTTAACGCTAGCAGAGTGCTTTTAACTTTCAGCGATGCACTGTATTATAGCAATTAAAAAATCACAATTTTTCAAAAATGTATTGTTTTAATGGTAGAGAACACAAAGATCGAGCTGCTGACATCTCTATACTTCAAGTCACCGTCTCTAATACAAAAAGTATCTTTTCGATTTGCATAGTATTTGTTCGTCGGCAAAACTCTCAACTGCGTGTGTATGAAGTTTTATGATAATTGATTCATTTTCATGGATTTTAGACAAAGAAAGCGTCGGGGAAGATGATCTGTAAGCACCAAAGTAAAAGGTTCAATACGCTGAATCTTGTGAAAGCCTAAAAGGAAATTTTGGTCATATTAATAATAATCATGGCATCTGATGAATATCTTGCTCCTTTTTAATTTTATGTCGTACATTATGTTAAATTTTAGAATGGCTCAACCTTTATTGCAGGGATGGCTTGGTTACGGCATTGTTGCTTGATGATCTTCATTTGTGCTGCTGCTGTATCTGCATATGAGAAGGACGTCATTGTTACCGGCCAAGAATGCGGGCGATCGAAGGCTTGCTTACAGCCTTCAGGATGTAGTGGTGATAAATGTCCCTACTTTGCTTCATGGAAGAAGGTGATGATGAATGGAAAGAAGTACATTGAATTTGAATTGGAAGGATTCTTGACTTCTGCTGAGGGATACATAGCAATTGTTTTATCAAATGACAACAAAGAGGTAAATACAAAGTTATATTGGATCAAGGATGGAACCTGGCCGACGGCCTTAATTTTGGGTCGGCTTCTTTCGATCTTCTTCAGTATTCATATTTTTGAAGAAACTGTTGCCATCATAGGAATCTGACACTGTGATAAGGACTAGAACGGGCATAGACATTCAAACCAATGATGCGTTGTCATGACAACGGCAATAAAACGATGGCGGCTTCCAGTGACTGACAGTTCGTAGATATCGGCAGCTTATCATTTCTCCTTATACATAAAAAGCATTTTATGAAATAACTTAGAATAAATCATGTAAAGGCAAGCATCTGCAACTGTGACAGGCATCAGTAATTTGATTGTTTTTAAAATCTAGCAATATCGACCTAGATCGGTGACTAGATGGTCGACTGAAATGCCCATCAACAAACCGTTATTGCCCGTTCTACTCTCGATGACCATAAAAAGGAAAAGTGGATTTCTATGGTAATCATCATGCACAGAAACGGGCATAGCTTATAGTTGAGGCTGTAGACCTTTATTTATAGATGTCTCTGAAATCCATTGCAAATTAAATACAAATATTGTGAAAACCAATCAGTCATACTTAGAACAATGTCAGTCACAGCAGAGATTTCACAAAAACGAATACATATTAAGCGCAGCAACCGAGAAAGATACGATGCTCGTAGTCCACGGGATGCATTGATTTTGTTATACATACAGCTTCATATGTTTCAACTTCTCTTCACAAAGGCTAATTAAATGCGATTGATATGCAGTATCATGTATTTCATAATTTTCAAAATTTTAATATAATTTCACATTATGATGTTCTGACATCGAATTGGAATCCTCAATTAAATGAACCAGATCCCTGGATTAAATCGACGTAAAGCCGGTCTGAAGTTGGTCTGCCAGTTAAGTCTGCCGCCGGACCGTACCGTCCCGAAAATCTTGGCCGGTTTCCATCTCTTTATTGAATGTTAAAAGTTGAACTGAATAAAATATAAAAGTAGCAAGGCATTAAATTCATGTTTTCTCAGTTTGTCGCACAACAATTAGCTTAACATTCAGAAGCTAACTGACAGACTTTTCAACATGTCAGTTTTAAGCCCAGTTATTCTAAGATATTAAGTTTTGTCAAGCACATTTTGCATCGGAAACGTTGATCTAAAAACGTAGGTAGAAATGCATCGAATGTGGTTGGTTCGGTACTTATTCGTTAGGAAATGCATTGGTGATTTGATAAGCGTTTTGGGGAATGTATTGATCCAAACTCAGCTTTTATGTATGATGGAATGTAGCTATGTGAGGCTTCGACGATGTGTGAAATTATTTTTACTTATTGAAAGGCATCTGATTGACAATAGACACATGTAGACATGTTAGTGTTCGGCACCAGTATTCGAGTGCTCACTCTCATAGTATCACTGGAGTAGTGTTTGTTCGAGTAATGCCGAACACAAGCACAACCTTCTCTACATTAATGGTATCATTCACATTGGTCCTTTCGTCCCCCACCACTCGGATCTCTTAGTCAAACTTCTTTGACTAGATTTTTGACTTTGGTTAATTTTGTCCGGTTCCTATTCTCCTAAACTAATCATCCGATTTCAATAGCCTAACCATCATACAGACTCTACTGAATGATAGATAGATTGCATTAATCAGGACAGCTCTTCAAGTTATTTCAGATAAGTACCATTGTTCATGTAGATGAAGTCAAGGAAAAGCAAGTTTCTGATTTTTCCATTGTATGCTCATTTGCGTTTATACGCGTGTCATAGCAGTTCCGTACTTGTGGATCACTTAACGATACAAAGTTAATGATTATAAACCTACAGATACAGCGATCAGGACTTTGCTTCAGGATCTTGAATAACATTATCATTTAGAATTCAAAGAATAAATTTTATTGATCTGGATATCTGTTCTCGTTGCGTAAAATGTGCTCAGTGCAGAACGTTGCTAGACAGATCGGAACTTTTCAGTACTTTTTAGATGTGATGAGTTTCACTATTGACCATCAGAAACGCAATGAAAATGATAGTCACTGTCAATAAGATGAGATGTTATCTTCCACTGTACAATCGAATGTCTCTTTTCTGAGATAGATGTCTAACTTGAAATTGACACGAAGAATTTTTTATAAGAAACCCTCTTTGATTCACGAGGCCTCAGTTTAGAAACAATTTCATGTTAAGTATCTTAACTTCTTGCGTTACATCTCAAATCAGTACAATCGCATTAATATTCATGCAACGAAGTATTTCAATCGATGAATCGATCCATCGCACGCAGCACCGACTATGATGATATATCTGCCTTGCAGGGTGATGATGCGATAATTGCTTGTTATAACGACAACAGGAGTGAAAAAGTATTGATCGTTCCTGCCTATTCTAAAGAAGGCAAGACCACTGTGGATGAAGATTGGAACACAATAATCCGTGACCCGCCTGAGGATTATTTGATCACATCTGGAGAACGCTTAGGAGGTTCATTCTCATCTATTCGGCGAATTCAATGTCGATTCCGTCGCCAAGTTACTCCCACAGCAAAGGTGGACGAACTGAAAGACTTGAATACTTTTACTCCAACCACTGTTCGAGTGATTAGAGGTCCTGCCATTGTTCCTGGACTTCGTCTTAGACGTCCTTTTGGCGGTGAAACAGTGAATTCACCGGGAAAATATGATATTGCCGCTATGCCTGTCTCCTCCACGAGAGAAGGAAGACAACCTTTAGCGAAAACGCATGGCTGCCTCATGATCTTGGCTTGGGTCTTATGCTCATCAATTGGCATCTTTACGGCACGATATTACAAGTCCATGTGGCCAAATAACCGGTGGATGGATGAAAGAACCTGGTTCTACATTCACACATCTTTGCAAAGCTCCTGTGTTATCCTGACTATTCTCGGTGCTATCATCATCTTCATTCATGCTGGTGGTTACGCTTACTATGATCATCTGCCGCAAAGAGCACATCCTATACTTGGTATTATTGTCTTGTGCCTTGCCTTCCTGAACGTGAGTATTCAAATCTTACATTTTGTATTCATATTTTGATTTTTTATAACTTTATGAGAACGGTCGTAAAACCTCGTAAGTCCTTTTAAATTTTGTTGTGTTCCCTGTCTATATTGAGTGCTCCACATTAGAGATGAGCTTCGGGTCGGGTTTCATGAATTTTGAATTCCGACTCGGACTGAAAGCCAACCCGAACCCAATAAGAAAATAGCAGAACCCGACCCGACCAGACTAGATCTGAAAACAATTCATAATGTTATGCTAATGCTAGCTTGATCTGAAAGTTGTCTCATTGCCGGAATCCGGGTAATTGTTGAGCTGTATAAAGGCGTCATCCCAAGTTCAAATCGATCTATTTAAACACCGTAGGTAGTCTTCAGGAAGGGTCATCAGTCAGATTTAATTGCACACTTCTCCAGGGATGAACACTGCACCGACTAATTCGATAGAATAGAAATGACAAAACCACAGTTATGAGAAATTTCAAGATATTCAATGAAATTATTGCCTCCTGCACAATTATCTATGCGATAACATCATCTCGTTCTGCAGTTGGATGTTCCTTTCTATCTCACTAAAAAATCGAAGATGAATGATGGCTTTGGATGCAGTATATATTTCTTTTTTATCAATGACTAATAATGAATAAGCAATGGAATGTGCTTGTTGAGTTACCCAGGTAACCTCCATAGCTGAAATGTCATTGATACAAATTCACGCTGTTGAAGCAATTTTCGTTTGTTTGCAATGAACTGAGAAATGGGATTTCGTATTTAAATAAGGTAGATTTTGACTCCCTATTTGTCAGTTGTATTCAGATAGGAAATATAGATTCATCGAGATTTCTTGAAGATGATGCAAATGTATCATCATAATATTATTCATGACAAATCTGACAGTTTAAAAGCATTTTTTGCTTCCTTAATTTCACTATATTGTCAAGAAACGATTTTTCTTTAAACGTTTCAAGAAACGATTTTTGGAAACGATTCAAAAAATTTACATTCAAGTTTTAAAATGTTATTTTCGGCATGGTGATCTGCGATTAAGAACAAACGGATGCCATCATTGATATTGTGAACACTGTATAGTAACCCTCTTGTGAATTGACTTCGCAGTTTAGTTTAGGAGATATGAATGAAGCAAAAATCGCCCTTTCCTTCAACGGTTCGAGGGTTAATCATCATGACGTTACTTGATGACCTTTGTCGTCATCAGTGTATTTATAAGTGCATCTACGGTCCCAAAATGTGACCGTGGATTTTCATAGCGGGATCGTTGATTTAGTCTAATACTCATTATATCATATCACGCGAAATTGAGGAGGAGCAATACTCGTACATCGAAATTGTTGCAGTGCCACTGCCACACTGTCCGATATTGACAATACATATTGCAATTAATTGAATTTACAATTATAGCAGTTTGACAATAGCCTAGACTGCACAGGTTTACAACAGTTACTTTGTTCATTCTGATGTCATATTAAGGGATATAATCAATACGTCGATGTACGGATCATCTTTACTTTCTTCTTCCTGTTAGGATGTCTGGAATGTCGCAGCTGGAATTGGCCGTATGGCATTAACTAAATTTGCGTTTTCAATCAAAAAATATATTGACATTTGGCTTTCTTGGCTCCTCTTGGTCCTACTATGGCTTCCTTTGCTATGAATCAAATTGAAAAGAAAATTGAAAATTTTGATGGTCAAAAGCCTTTATTCTACAAACGCTATGTTGACGACATTTTTGCAATTTTTATGAATTCTGATTCTGCAATCACTTTTCTGAATTTCCTTAATAATCAAAGTGATGACATCAAATTTACTGTCGAGTTGGAACACAATGGTTCAATTTCTTTTCTTGATACTAAAATCATACACGATAATGTTTCTGTTTTCGAAATTTCTTGGAATTACAAACCATCTAATCCTGGCATTTATATTCCTTCCTGTGCGTATGCGCCGAAGAAATATAAACAGGCAGCTATGAATAGTCTCTTCTACAGTGTAAAACGGATCTGTAGCAATGACAGCTTGTTGATTTCATTGTCAACCTGCTGCTCAGTAATGGTTTCAACATCCACTACATCCTCGATGTTAAGCTTAAGGTTGAAATCAGAAACATTATTCGCAGTACCGTTAATGATATATGCGATCAGTCTGGTACAAGCGTTGCTAATGAGCATGAAGAAAATATAATTTGCTGGAAATTGCCATACACTCAAGAATCGGAAATTGAACTTCGTAGGCGTATTCATTGTTTCAATAAAACTCTGATTAATGGTAAAATCATTCCCGTTTTCAAGACCATGAAAACTGCTCATTTTATTCATCGCAAAGATAGACTTTCTAGTTGTCTCGCCTCGAACATAGTCTACAAATTTGCTTGTGAACACTGTGACAAGTGTTACATCGGCGAGACAACTAGACATCTACAAACTCGCATTCGAGAGCACTTGTCAGGTCGCCCTATACCATCTTAAATAACGTTACACAATCACTTGAACTTTGAACAATCATTCTCCGTCATCGCCCGTACGAACAAAACTCGCATTGCAGAATCAGTCTTCATAGCTGCTTATGACACAGATATCTTATTAAACAATAATACCAGCTCTTTTCCATTGTTTTTAAAGTTGTGAATTGTAGACCTAAACTCTTTTATTGTCTTGATTTGTTCCGTTTTACTATATAAGCCACTGAAGATGAAGACGAGTCTTTGAAATTGTACAATTTGGTCTAATTAAATGAGTCGAAATGAAAGAACTTTTCTATCGTTAGCTTAATATACTAGTTTGTAATTCACATTACATCTTGGATGGTAGATTTCTCATTTGGGATATTTAACCCACGGTGCATTATTACACAGTCATAAGATGAATGATCAAAGAATTCATTTGGAAAATGGTTCTTCTTGGTATCTTATCCGAATTTAGTCAATACGTAAGTGGTTACTATTATTATTGCTGAAATATATGGTGAGTTCATTGGGGTGCTATCCATAGGTTCTAATGGATGAGTGAACAGAAGCAGGGCTCTATCGAAACGCATTGTATGTCATTATTGTAGCAATTTGCGATGCTAGTTCAGAATGATTTGGCATTTGTTTCACTTTTCAACAGAGTATGTAGAGCCATGTCAAATTATGACAAAATGCCTTGGCTCATTGTAAATAATTCAAAAATAAGGGTATGCTAAGTCAACTTATATTAGTATAATACAATGACATTCACTCACTCATCCTTTTTGCGTCCTTTGTTTCCAGAAGATGCTGGGTAAGACGTTCGCTGTTTGCGAATGGACTTCCATTTCGGTCGATCACGGGCGTCCGCTTCCGGGCTCCAACACGTTTGAGGTCATCTTTCACCAATTGCTTCCAGGTCTTCTTTCGACTTCCTGCTCCTCTTTTACCACCTACTTCCATCCACATAACTTTTCTGATCCACTCTGTCTCATCCCTTACTACCACGTGCCCAAACCAACGCAGTATTTGCCTTCTCGCGATGTCTGTTATGTTCTCAAGACCCATTGCTTTCCTAATACTGTCATTCGATTTCCTGTCCGATAGTCTGACACCACACATTCACCTTAGCATTCGCCTCTCCACACGCTCAAGCATCTCATGGGATGAATGCAGCGGCCATGACTCGCAACCATAACCCATGGCTTGCCACACACAGACTCCATACACACGACCCTTGGTTCTCAAAAATCACTCTTTGGACGTCAAGAAGGATTGCAGTTCATGGAATCTACACCATCCAGATTTTATTCTTGGCACTATTGCCGACACAGCACTTCCAAAGCTATCGAGAACGTCTCCAAGATAGGAGAGACTGTTCACACACTCAAGGCACGCTCCTTCCATGTCGACACACTCCGCAGTCGATTCGACATTCATGTTCGAGCCTGATACGCATGCTCGGCAAGCGAAGTTGGGAGATCTGTTCAGGTTTCCCTTCACTTTACTCTATCTCGCATGCACCCACTTCGCGCAGGAAGCATACCGAATGGAGTTGCTTCCGACTCCAGTACCGCATACCCCACATGGTCATTTCGCTGTTTGGTATTTTTTTCTATCGTATCTCTTGTTACACCAACAAGTACTTTGCTCTTTCCTGTGTTCATCTTCTGACCTGTCGCCGACAGACTCGTTTTTCAGGCAGCAACTTTTTCCTCATAATAGGTAATAAGTTTGATATCAATATCATCGGAACCGATATCGATGAAGGCAATCTTCGCCTTCCTGCAGGCGATGGCTGTCCAACAACAGCGGCCAAACATCAACTCCAAATGCGAAATGGACTGCCTGAAAGAAATTCTATTCTACTGATTTCTATTATCTTTTCTCTAGTAATCATTTTGCTCTTGAATTTTATGGAAGATTTGTCTGATAATGATAAGAGAACTAAGATCTGTAACACTAATATCTAAGTTCCTTGAAGATAGCTTCGTGAAGAAGACAGAAATAAATTGGAAATAATTTGTTATTATACGAATATAAGTTGACTTGGCATTCACTTACTTTTGAATTATCTAAAGCCATGTCAATTAATCAGCGAGTTTGATCAGCACATAAAAAACACATTACAAACATGCTGTAAATTTACCATAAAGACAGTATTTCGCGCTCGAGATATTTATGTTTCTCTGATAGATGTTGTATGTATCAGGCATGCATGAGGTTTCTTCTTCATTTTCATCATTTCCTTGAATCATCTTATTTTTGTCCTCATTCTTGACCGTTTCTGCATATCCTAACGTGTGGGTTGTATGAACTGATAATCTGCTGTGCATGCATCATCGGTGATCTCGCACTGCCATGTATGTCAAATCTCTTAACCTTCTACTGCAACGCGAGACAGGAGAGATGCGGTCGTCATATGTATATATTGGGCTGTGATCGATCTCGTCGGGAAAATGTCGTCTTTTGCATCTACAGATGCATCAGCTGCTGCGTATGTTTGGCAAGCGTGGGCGAGATCTTACAGTTCTCAGTGTTTATGATGACTGAAGTTGATTAGAAGTTAGGTAGCGATTCATGAAGAGTCACTTTCCAGTTTAAAATTGTCGTGGTCTTTTGTATTAGTTGTTACACGAGATAACAGTGTCTTTCATTGTCATAGTATGACGTTTCGCAAGACGGTTTTATGATGACAGGACTATGAAAATACCAACAAATCAATTGGTATGTGATCATCCTTGAAGCCCTTATACATGCTTCAAAAATGACTATACCGTCGATTGAAATTTTTATTCTTGTTAAAGAATTTGCTAATGGGATGAACATGGTTATCAGAACAATGACTGGATTTCTTATTTATACTCACATGGTTGAATGTCGATTGACACTTCAAATTTTGTATGCTTGCTGTCATTCGAAAAGATGCCTTGTTATACTATGTATATATTTTAACAAATATGAATGAGCAAACTATGTATTGGGATCCTAGTGTGTTTTGATCGATTATTGTATTTACGAAGCCAATTTGCTGAAATAAAAAGTGTCAATTTGCAATTTAATTGTGCAATTCAATGCGTACGCAGCAGTAAATATTTCTAAACATCTCAACTCATGCCATCCTCCAACTGTGACAGACCAGATTTCAGTGACCACTGTAGATAAAGATTTTGATGCAATTAACCGATGCTGAAATGAGGCAGTTAATGTCAGTTTTACGAAGCCAAAACTAAATGATGAGGAAGACTTCTGCCAATTGCAGTGTCTTATGACTTGTAAAATGCTGTCAGATATGATGAAATCTTCCGATACTGCAGCAATATCTGTGAAAAAGTGAGAAATTTGCGTGAAATAGAATATGTCTTATGCTTGACAGGTTTGAATTCAGAAGGTTGAATTGATATAGGCATATACAATTCATTCGGATACTGTGATTCATCTTGATAAAATCATTTGAAATTCATTTCATATGAGGAGTAGAGATCAGTTGCTTGTTCTTTATGTAGGAAGCTTTATTAAATTTCTATTCCATTTTTCTCCTTTTTAATTTACTCTCATTCAATGTCGCTCAAAATAGTTTTTCTCTACTTCGAGCGTTTTTCATTTCAGTTGGTCATTATCACTATCGTGCGATCGAATACTCGATGCCACTACCAATTTAAATTTAATTCAAACCAAAAAGTGGATTAGTTTTAATTTTGCTAAAAAGTATTGCAACTATTTAGGTTTTGTGCGCAGAATGCTTCTCTCTCAATTAGTCATACCCGATTGTTTATTTTGGTGCATTTTGTCATTCTTTCTCATGATATCTGATGTGATAAAAAGGCTTTGGAATGTTGGTACTGTCTCTCCTATTTCATAATTCATCTGTATCCGCACGATATCGCGTTTAGCTGTCTAATAGTTGGACATAAATGTTGTTCATTGTATGATAACTGATCGCTCCTAGCATCGGTTGGACTTATACAAACAAACAATGTACCTGTGCAGATTTATTGCACGCTGCAGGTCTAATTACGATGTTAAGACTCTGATGACATCAGAGCCACTATAATTGGAGAAGCATTTATTCAATGCAGCAATAATCGGATATCGCTTGAATTACCACTTTGGTGTGGAAATAGGAAATTGAAGAAAATGCAAATTCCAACTGACGATCAGCGCTAAATGCGGACTTTAGTGCCCCTGCTACTGGCCGAATACCGGCAGCTACATTGTTGTTGTTGCGATGGAAACTGCTGTGTGATGGATGTTGAAGACTTGATCCTGCCAATAAATATTGGTCGCATGCAGCACCGTAGCTCGATTTGTCGGAGCAATAGATCTATATCCTGGGTGTTGTAGGTTTGATTCCTATCCAGCTCAGATTTTTCCATGATAATTTGATCCATCATTTATCTCACTTCATTCATTGAACGAGTAAAATGCAGAGGGCATTCAAATAGTCGAGATCAGGGGTTTCAGACTGAGATGCATGAAAATTAATGAAAATTCGAAAAATACGTAATGCGTAAAATGGTGGGAAATAGCCTCATTGTATTCTACATGTGTGAAGTGATTCAAGGATTTTCAATCATTCGATGAACTTGCAATATGTGATATGCTCCTTAAAGGACATGCCGATGGCAATGAAATACATGCTGATGAAATAAAATTCAGAACTGCATGACACTGGCAGGAGAGGAAATTTGAAATGTAACATGAATGGCATCTGGTTTTGGATAGATCGAATTACAGAGTGAGTCACATGGATCGTATCAAAACAATTAGCGATGATGAATATGCACGTATTTTTATATAGACGGCATGTTATCATCCCTTAAAATAGTTAAACTATATCATGCATGTATCCCATGTTGTACATTGTCGATTTGCATGAAAAAGCCGATTACATGTAGGAGCATGACTGACTATTCATCTACTTCTTAATCAATCTTAATTTGATAATTTCGCAATCTGGCCATGGCACATGCGGAAACCAGAGACATGATTATGTAATCGAAACTTAAGCTTTCCTCTGAATCTTTGCTACCTTAAAAAATAAAAATGAGATAAATAAATCGAGAGATAATAATAATTGGATCGCATTCTTATTCCCAGTGATCAGAAGAATGAGAATGGACTAATTATCGACACCATAGTGCCAGACGACCACAATATCGGTGAAAAGGAAAGAGAGAAAACATAGAAATGTCAAGAACTGCAGCTGGAAATATAGAGGCTATGGAATATAAAGGCAAGCGTTGTGGCAATCGTGGTAGGAGCCCTTGGAGCCCACACAACCAAGCATCGAACCAACCTGTCACAGATGCCAGGAGAACACCATAAACCTGACTTGCTTAAAGCAGCACTCCCGCAAAGCGTCCACATTCTCAGGCGAACACTTGACTTCCCTGAGTCCTGGTAGGACTCCAAGGTCTAAGTGGTACTGTATACCGACCGAAAGAGTATGTGATCTACGGTCCTGTAGTATTAGAAAAAAATTAAAAATATAATTAGATAATAAGTAATTAATTACAGAAACTGAAATATATATCTGCACCTTCCAAAACTCGACTTTCATTAGAGGGAATACTTCGTCCTTTTGACTGAAAGAAAAACAATTTTAGCATTTATAGCGTTTATTTCAACATCAAATTGCCTACGCTCTCGAATTGATGTTTATTATCTTCATTTCAGCCGCTCATAGCTTTATGTCGCTGTTCACCAGGTCACAGAGATCGTCCAATATTCAATTGGTTTCATTTCTTAATTGGTACTATTGCTCATGTTCTTGCAATTCCGACTGTCATGATTGGGTTTCGAATGCCAGATTCTGGCACTCTGCTACCTCAAATGGATCTACCACTGTGGATACTCATATTTTTCATCATCTTCCAATTAATTTGTGAGATTATTCTTGAAATTCACGGATGCTGTTATTATAGGAAGAATAAAAGTAAGTATTATAATTGATTTTTTGATACCATGTTTTCTCAAATACAACCCTCCCCCGAATAGACCCCGCATATGAAATGAAGAAATCATAATATAACCCGCCCTAAAATGTATTAATTTCACAAAGTCGTCATTATTTTAGTGAGTTTTGTTGTACGACCACTGCCATTGGAGTTGAACTACATATAAGTCGAACTTTTATATATTGACTAACAATGACTGTCAGTTATTGTTCTACAGTTGATCTAATTTTAAGCTGAAATTAAAGAATCACAACTGGCGAGCCTTCGATGTCCCGCCCCTTCTCATAGTCAATGGTAAACCCAGTAATTTAGAAGTTGTAATTGTGCCCTTGCGTTACCATGGACAGTGAGAAGGCGCTGGACGCGTAAGACCCGCCAGCTGTGATTTTATTATTTTAATGTAAAATGACCATAAAATATTTTTAGAGTTTTCCAACTGCTTTAAAAATGATCTCCCGATCGTCTGTCAGTTATGTAACTATAGGTTTCTGATTCGTAGATAATCAGCATAACATGCTCGTAGGTCATGATTATTTTACTGTCACGGTGTTGCTTTTCATCATAAAATGTAACTGCTCAGCTTGCAAATAGATTTTTATTCTTGTCTTTTGTATGAATTTGAGGTTCTTATCAAAATGATGGGGAATTATAAGATCGATAATACTTCAACTAGTACTCGGAAAATATATCTATATAAAACTATCAGTAAAAGCAAGCTGGTCAATGTCATATCATCACCCAGCATAAGTTTCATTTTATGCTCAACAAACATTTTGCAATCTTGCGTCTCAAGTTTGATTCCTCTTTCACTTCGATTTCTTCCCATTTTTGCCGTCACGAAACAGAAAGGTTCAACATTAGTTAAATTCATTCACGCAACCGACCCATGAATAGAATCCGCGCTTACATTGCAAGAAAATCACATAAACCTCGCTTATATTCAAGAAAATGCAGAATATACACTCGTATGAACAGGACCTCTGAGATGACATGAAATATTAAGACGATTTTGAAACCTTTATTTCGATTTTCTGTGTGTTTGTACTTGATAGATTCACCTTTCAATAGGGCAATTTTTTTATGAAATGTCACATTTTGTCATACTTTCAGGTTGGGTAATATTGTCATATTTTCTGTGTCTCATGGTATTTTGGTCATTTCGCTGTAGATTTAGACTGTTAGAGTTGCCAGGAAGTAGATATAGAAATGACCGATTCCTACAGAATGACGCGATATTGGTCTTCTCAGCAGCGCGATGCAGTCTGAGGACAGTTCCAGTGCATGCATTGCCTACAGATGTGAATGTTACCGGCGGCGCCAGGATTGGCTCGTCTGTCGTCTGCCCATCCTTACCAGTCAACCGCTGCTTCGGTAGAGCGCTCTTCTCCATGTTGAAGAAGATGCCATGCAAAGACAAACTTTTTAAACGTCAAATGAAGTAAATTACATTACTGTTTCGTACAACAAACTGTAAATGGGTATACTGAGGAAAATGTTAGAAATAAATCGTGTTATTTGTCTTAAATTGAACTTTTTAACTCTTTGCCTGAAAAATGGACAACATAAATTTCTTAATTTTTAAGAATTTTAAATCTTGCCAAACGCCCCAAACCACAATTTGTTGCGGATTATATGGAATCATATTTGGTTATATTTCCAAGCGTTGTTAGGTCATTTTTCGATTTTTTAGGTTGTAAAAAATTGTCCTACCTATGAATAAATCACACAGTGATTTCTGTTGCGTCTGTTGAATGTTGTAAATTGTAGAGATAATTTTCAAAATCTTTGTTTGTCAATTGCTATCTTGTGATTCAAAAGCACTTTGAAGCATATGAGCCTGAATATCATCATCAGAATTTCAAATGCCAATAATGCAGTTGATTATATTTATTCAACGTCACCTTTCTAGGTTCTAGGATGGCAAGCGTTTCATCACTATGTCGACAACTTGCCTTATTTGTCGTCGAACAACGCACCGAGAATGGCTTTGGGTATTTACGAAGTCATCAGATCTGCACTTGCATTAATGTGTCGATTTCCCTGCAAAAATAGTAATTTTCATTTCTCGGTAGTAGGTATTAGTAGTGGTGTTATGTTTTTCTTTTCCCCCCTTTTCTTTTTTTCTGACCGGAAATATATGAGTATATGAGTATCAGTGGAGGTGCTTTTAAATCTCCTCATCGGAAGAAGAGAGACACAACATAATCAACGTATTCATTTTCCGCCGTTATTCTTTTACCGTCGTAGTTGGTCAGCAAACGCCAATGTCCTGCATGCATAGATACTGAACTGGAATCCCAGTGAATTGCGATAGATCATAAAGCATAAATACCACGCGCTCATGCATGTAATTCTTGTCATTAGTCGATTGATTCTGGAAGGGATATCTGCGAAGAGCATAATGCAACTGTATGTACATATGTACAACTATTATGAAAAATGGTGTTTATCCCGACAAACGGATAAATCGTTCAAGAGACGGCGCACGAAGCAAGGCCAGCAGCTACAGTACAACGAAGATGAGTCGAAGCTCTACTATCAAGTGCGAAAAGGAAGGAACAGAAGTTGGATTCCAAAAAATCAAGGAGTGAGGCGTGTTTCTTAATTGGAAAATTGGGGGAACATAAATATCAAGGGGGTAGAGGAGACACATGAGATATTCAAAAAACTTTTAGAGAAAAAAAGAAAATCCGGTAAATCAATATCAGCACTAAAACCGCCCTTTAGTTTTCCGGGGAGAAATCGTAAGCAATATTAGAGCTTCCGGTCGGAAAAAGAGATAGAGGGAAAGCATGAAGTGTAACACCGGGATTTCCATGAAGCAAATTTTCGGAATGATCGAAATCCTTCTCAAAGTCACAGTATCATTCTGAGTATTTCATGCTATAAAATATCGTCCATCTGTGATCACTTTTCTGTCAATTAGCCAACCACTGAGCCAACTAGTCTATTCAATCGCAGTATTTCATGCTAATGCTCATCTTTATTTTAAAGTGAACCAAAAATTTGTGAAAGAGAAAAATCATTATTTTTTTCAAATGAACGCTTTGTTTGCAGCAGTTGTAATTGTGCAGCACTTTTGTTGTCGTTGTTGTGCGCGTTTAACTGGATCTAAGAGTCGACCATATTTCATTCACGATTTTGTTAATTAGCACAAAACGGACGAGAGCACGTTTGATTTTGTGATCATGTCAGCTTCCTAGGCTTGGGATTTATCTGTGATCGATGATGATTCACTTGCTATTGGAGGATAGGCTTCGTTGTTTGTCCCAAAAATTGATAGGAAAAAATCTTCTTCCACCGATTATGTAAAGCCAGCTAAGTTCATAGTGGCCCAGCTAAGCAGCCATGTTTACGTCATTACAACTACATGCACCAGCCACTGGTCATTCAATGTCCAATAAACATCAATAAACTTTTCCAATCAATGTAACTAAAGAAGAATCGTCACTATAGACGTGTAGCAGAAACATTCTCAGCGCTTTCCAAAGCATAGTAAGGAAAAAGCCGCTCCGCATTGTAAGAGCACACAAATAAGTTTGCGAGGCGTAAATGCGTTTAGATATCACAGTTATCCAAATTAAGACCGAAGGAATACCTAAATAACTGTCCGATAAGAAGCTTAACCTTATTGCCTTTCTCTCCTTGTATGTCCATGCCTCTTCCAAGACCTCCACAGACCGGAAATCCATGACGTGACTTGTCTGTATCTCTGAAGAATCATCTAGATTTCGCAGCTTCCTCCGATGTTCTTTTACTCTCTCCTAAGCAATTAATGAAAGCTTGATTAAAGTATTGTCGTAAATCAATAGCTGATACCTAATAATATGTTAACTATCGCTTGGCTTCATGGAAGTTTCATCAATTAAATTCGGCAAGTGAACGAGAATCTTGGTGATCATACAACTTTTTATCTTAGATATCTTCTGCTCTTCTTTAGTCAAATGTGGATCATTGCATCAAATGTGATTTGACGGCTATGAGCGAACTAATATAAGCACTTGAATTATTTTCTTCATACTGACATGTACACTCGTAGTATACCTATAATACAGCACGGAGTCGGAGTCAGCACTCAGTGATGTTGCATTTTAAATATGCATTCGGTTAGAAAACATGTATTCATTCACGCCATCTAAGTCACCTGTAACCTCGCTATCACCCTACATACAAAGAAGTCTGCAAGCCGTCGGAAATTCCAAACCACCTGCGACTAACACGAAGCTTATCTTACGAGTAATTCTCTTTAAATAAGTTGTTCAATGCAAAACAACAGTTGACTGGAGGGGATTACAATTGGATTAAAGGTTCAGTAGTCACTGTCAAATGTCTGTAGAGCTGTGGACGATCTAGTAATTACAATAAAAAGCGGTTTAACAAGCTGCCCTGCACTCAGAGTACACCGTTTATTGTTTATGACAGACCGCTGTTGAAAATACACGTCGCTTGTAGCGGAAGTGGCTGGATTGGCACCAATAATGTGTATCAGGCGTGCACTGCTCTGCTCATAATTCGGATACTGCGCACCAGACTTATGGCCCGTACAGGAGGAGGCTGATGCTCGCAGTTTGACTATTTATTGGTCAACTGTATGCATACACAATACATGTGATGGTCTTTAGACGCTCCAGCTGTGCAAGCATTTGGTGTGAATGCTGCTTATCTATCCTTCATCATCGTGAAATGAAATGTGTTCTAGATAGCTTGTCTAAAATTACTTCGACTTAAAATTTCACAGTGAATTCTTATCAACCGTGCGAAAATAAAACGCGACTCTAATTGTCAAAACATGAACACGAATGACAACGCTCAATACGACACAAAACACAGTCGCATTCGTGTCGTGTTCGTGTCACGAAAGCAGATCCCTACCTCACAGGAAGTGAAAGTGAAGGCATGATAAATATAGAAAATTATCTCAGACATGAAATTCGACACCGGCTTTTAAAGGACAAATATGACCGTCCTGCACGCACTAATAATGGGCGAGTACAGAGATTGAAAGAGCATTTTAGTGAAGTGTGCAACTGACCTAGCCCGCCAGTATTGAATGGAGAACTTCTACAAGCGAAAGAACCGTTTGGACGATTGTCCGCCTTGGCTTCATCAGTCCCCTAATGCATTACAAAGAGTAATGAAAACACAAATTGCTGAAAAACTGAAAAACAGACAAAGTCCTAGAGTGTACGAGATAATTGCCGAGCTTATCTAAACTCCTAATGATGATGACTCAGTCTCAACTCAGTCTGAACTGTTCTCTCAATCTTCTTACAAATTTGGTGAACAGGAAAGGCTCCTCAGTTTAAAGGCAGAGTCATAATACCTCATTATATGAAAGGTTCGAAAGTATAGTATTCTGCAATAGCTACCGTAGCATCACTCCTTTATCGATCACTTGGAAAACATTCACCAAAATAATAATCTCCACTACGTGTATAAGACAGTAGTGTAACGAGTGTCATTTAATATATGATCATTCGACCAGTAAGCTTAATAGTAGTAACACTCTTATGTTATTAGGTTTCTTACCTTACTTTAGTAGAATTCTTGCGTTATTCATTTTTGTCGCTAGTTTTTCTGAAGAGATTTTCGATGGACTGTGAAAGTTTCAAAAATTTGCTGCATCTTTTATTTTTCCGTTATTCATTATGTAGCTTCGCATAGAGATGAAACAGTTATTTTCGTGTTTTTTGTTTTTTTTGACGCTGCACGCTGAAATTATTGCTTCAACATTATCATTGATTTTAAAATGATTAAATATATCGATCATTTTGATGTCACTTTCAAAGTAACCATATATTGCTTCCTTCCTTATTGAAGAATGGAATCCCTTTTTTCCAACTACTTATTTTCCGCCTTGAGAAAATGTAATAATTCTCATGTCGGCTTTCGATTGTGAGCGAATAATTTGTGCAGCATTTTTCACAAAACTTGAAGACAGCAGTTCATTAGAGAAAGATGACCTCCTGGCACCTGCACATACATAATCAACATAATTTCCATCAACTTTCCATATTTTCTTTGTATTTACAGATAAACGTCAAGAATATGAGACAGAACTCCGGGCCTATGAAAATAAAATAGGACCTAAAGTCACCCCAAGGGAACCAGAACCATCGGTAAGTAATTTGTGTGGCAAATGAATTTATTTTACATCATCCGGTTTGGAGCAAGCCGTGCACCTTATTCTCAATCAGTATTTTATTCAATGTTCTATTTTCACATAAGATCTAGTGTGGCCTCCTTGGCACAGTGGTTAGATGCTTGGCCTAGCAATCTTTCGGTCCAGAGGTCGAGCCCCGAAAATGTCATTGGAAGTCGTCATGAAGGGCATCCGGACTAAAAGATCACAACGCTCCAGATTAAAGTCTGACTGTGTCAGCACCGCCCAAGCCTTCAGCAAGGGGGAGTAGTGACGTTAACCCTAAACTGCATGAGATAAGAAATAACAAAAATATTGATAAAATTCAAACGTCATTGAATCATTGCACACTTACTAATGCACAAGCAAAATTTGCTTTTTCGAAAATATGTGTGCATACCATAGATATCAGTTTGTTGCATTATCGCAACACTATGCAAAACCGCACTCTGTTGCATTTTCGCAACAAAGTTAAATATACATTTTTTGGATGAAGTAATGTTATATTTTTAATGTTTGATGAAAGGGTTTTCTTATAAATTCAATATGAAAGGTAGATTGTCTTAATTCGGATTTGAATTTTCAAATTTACGGTATGTTGCGTTTTTGCAAAAACCTAGTTTTACAGCTGTGACGATGTTGCGATGAAAATTAGAGGTCTGATATATTTACAATTATATGTAAATATATACATGTATATAAAACATAATTAAATATTTGTGATTCTCTTAAATTTCAAATCTGAACTTGAAATACAACCTAGCCTATCTGCAAGTATATTTGAACGATAAATAGAGATAATGTATGATTATTTATCATAATCGTGGTGCACACTTTCATTGGTTTATATGCCAACTCTTATTACCCAAAATGAAATTTTGCAAAACACAAAGCCAGAAGTTACAAAACATTTTGCTTAGCAAAAATTACAAGAACTCATAATTTCAAGCATGATTACAAAATTGAATAACATATCTCATAGCGGATTATTTCGTGTGGAATTCAACGAAACAGTTTCTGTTTTTCGATGCACAAATTCACTTCACATTTCCGGCACATGGTGTTCACGATTCCTGACATCCGGGCATCTTACAACGACCCTGCTATCCTGCACAACAAGGCAAATGATCTCGACCATCAAGACGTAATTCAAACCTGGCATTTTGCATATGGGGCCTTTGTGACGTTTTTGTTGTATTAGATTTTGGAGGGATGAACGTCGCTTTTGTGGTATCAGAGGAGATCGACTTGATTTGGATTTCTGTACGAGTTCTTGAGCGATGGCCGCCTTAAAATCCCATAAGGTCAGCCACTGCTTTTTCGGCATTGAGATGTCTTGGCAATCTCTTCTATATAGCAGCCAACTATTCACTACAAAGAGGTCTAAAAAATGAAAAAAAATCTTTAGATAATGTCGCTTTCCGCAATTTGCTTTTATCCGAAATCTGGCTAAGTAATTGTCTATTGAATCAACAAACCCATGTGTTGTTGTATGTCTGAACACAACAAGGGGCCTCTACCTGAATCTTTTTTTTGCTTAGACGATCAAAGCGTTCCACATCTGATTTGGGCTTGACCCGACAAACGTAGAAGCCAAAGTGACACTTCGATTATCTAACCATTTGACTGCTGTCACTTCTATTCCATCAACAACAGTACATTTAGAGACCGACATGCCGCGTCACCTTGCAGTTTCATCCACCTATCATCAGGAAACAGAAGACCCTTCTCTCTACGAATCTGAAGTGTGCTAAGTGACAATATCCCTCGTTTGGCAAGAAACACAAGCAAATCGATAGAGGAAAACCAGTTGTCAAAAAATACTTTATAATTCTTGTGATCCTCTAGTACCTCGCACAAGCTTGCAACGACCTGATGGATTTCAATAAATTCTGCATACATGTATGTGGTAACGACGAATTTCCTCCCGTTCCCAGCGTAAAATTCTAGATTTGAAACAATACCTCCTTCACCACACATCATGAACATTTTATAGCCCCATTTTTTGGGTTTTTGCGGATTGCACTGACGAAGGCTACTTTTCTTAGTTTTTGATGGAATTATTTGTTCATCAACAGAAAAAAACACTCTCCTCTGGGTTTTTGATGGCTACCTCGCCGGAAATGGTTAACAAGATATTCAAACTTGAATATTTTTGAATTGTGTTCCTGAGTGCTGTCAGCAAAGCTTATGTATCGTTTTAGTTCTTCATAGCGATTTACAGTTATATTATCAGCTACTGACTCAGCCTGGAATTATTTTTCCAGCAGGTCTAACGTTCGTAACCCCAAACAAAGACATGTAGTAGGTCACAGCTATAAACAATATCAAATCTTTCTCACCAATAAAAAAATTTGAATTTGGATTGATTTGCCGAGCCTTGAGATTTGTAAATCCTATAACAGTCTCCAGAAATCATCTGTTAGGTAGTCAGTAATATACTGCAAATGTGATCGAATTTGATTTGCAGTCTCTCTCACCATTTTCCATTCGGTATCACTAAATAGTGGTGTTCTCGTGGACCATTGCGTTGACCATCTATATTCTGTTCTACCTCAATATCACTACTCCGTCCTGCTCGTTCCATATTTCATCGATTTCATCATTGTCGTTATCATCACTATCGAGTAATCACTATTTGAAAATACGTCACTCACGTCGCCGTAGAATCTTATGTTTTGTTGGCGTTGAGACTTACGAGGTGAAAATAAGTACGTTGTGGTTGGGGTATCACCTGAGTTTGGTGGTGAAGAAGAAGTATCACCTGTGTTTTTCAGAATCACTGATGAGTGGCGACTTTGATTTGAGTCGATGCGATGGTTATCTGCATTGGAAACAACATCGTATTCTTCTAAGCTGTTGTCACAATTATTAGGCCTACTTTCAGTCGTAGCTTGAATAACAAATCAGTTTCTGCTTCCGAAATTTCAGGTAAATCTCCTGTCGTTGACATTGTTTGCGATCTCTGAATAGAAACCGACTCGGCGGCTTTTCTTCTGACGTGATGACGAGGATAAGTTTTGTTCCATTCTGCTCCGAATCCTTGGAATGTAACGTGATAAGATCGTAGATTCACTTTCAGTATATTTGCTGGCCACCAAGCACCACCCCAATACACTACACACGAACCACCGATCTCCAGCGGCATTGCTAAGTTCTCTGGTAGGAAGAAGTCAATGCACCTAATAATATAGTTCTTATTTGTTTGCGTATTTTGCCGACGCATGTCACGTAATTAAAAAATGGTAAACGAGGAGTTTACGCATAGATAGCTGCTTATGACGATGTTGAAAATATCTCGTCCAATGCACTAGACCTAGACAAGCGATAAATGAGTCATTAGACTGTAACCTACTTTCAATGTGAAAGCTTTAATGAGGCACAAAAATTCAAATTACGGTTTGTTGCGAAAATGCAACATAGTGCGATTTTGCATAATGTTGCGAAAGTGCAACAAACCTAAATTTGATCATAATCAAGTACAACTAAAGTTTCATTATTCAGCGCCGTGTGGAATTTGTTTGTAGATATTTTGATAAGATAACCTGCAATTTTCAGCTTCCGACATGCTTGCTGTAGGTATCTGCATGAAAAAATATGAAATGAATAAAAACTAGAAAAAAAATTTAATTGAAATTTCACATTTACAAGCATTGTGGGAAATCAAAGCAAACGACGGACCTGTAAAGAGGCCCAAATTATTTGAATCATCACAATTCAGAAGATCGCAGGTGTTAGAAATGTAAATTCGGAGGATATATGTGTAAATCTAGTACCTGAATGCTATGTTGCGAAAATGCAACACTATGAACTTTAGGGTTAAACCATTCATCTAGACAGGTGTTTGAAAATAATACCTGCTCAGTCACACAATAAGGCCTATAATCTCCTCATGAGGAGTAGTGACTAAATATATCGGATGTGATGAATACAATACTCGCTCGAATTGTTAAGTGATGGACTTGTAATATCACACCAAAAAATGTTATATCATTGTATAACATCAGATCAAAATGATATTGTGAATCACAACACAACTTGTGTTGTAGTTGCCAAAATCAAATGTTGCACAATGCGAATCTCACCATCGTTGAGATTGGTCGTAAGTTGTCCAATTTTGCTGTTTCTATACTTCTTTCTCACATTCTTCATCTATGAAAGACACTATCCGACGTTGTGTAGGGCTGATGTGATACAATCAACGATTCCGTCTATCATCATTTACTCTATCAAACCACTCTCTTTAGGATCTTTAATTTTTCTCACTCACTTCTTTTGGATCTATCTCAGTTCCATCTACTAGCAGCGACTTCTTCCACATTCTCTGTGTCAAAAGTTCCGGTGACCTTTCATCATGCGATCAAACCTTCTCAATCTACTGTAGCGAACGACTTCCTCGACTTTGTCTGCATTCAAAGTTACTCTGATGTCGAAATTTTGTGATGCGGTCAGTGAAACCAAGAGTCTGCCTCAGCAATTTATTGCAGCCGCAGCTAGGAGGTTGACTTCTCTTTATCTGAGTCTAACCTTCGAAGTTTTACATTCCTTGCTTTACAGCATTGCTAGTTTTGTGATGTCTTTCATTCTACTAATTAATTGAATGCAGTAGTATGATTATCCATAATTTTCTGCTTTATTTTTGATTTCTATTTCTAAACATTTCCGTGACGAATTTTTGTGTGTGAACGCACGATTTACATGTATTTGGCAACTATACCTTTTCCCGGTCAAATTAGCATAATGTTCAATCAAATTAGCACGCGTGCAGTGAGCGCACGCAGAAGAATCATCATGACGTCAGGGGTATAATTGAATTCCCTATTTCATCTAGATTTACTCTCACTATATTTAGATATCAGTATTTAATTCAAGCCACAATTAATTGATAATGAACACTTGGTTTGTGGATTATCAGAATTTATTTTGCTACAGGTAATTAAGACAAGTCAGAATGCCATATTTATCAATTACAAAATGTTTCTATAGAAATGGCATTAATCAAAAACAATGACTAGGTCTGTCTACCCAAACCACAAATGCATTTAGTCAAAAATATCCTGTTTCTGTAGACAAGCTGGCATAATTCAAGTTACATTTGAACCATGCTGAACATTTCTCTCGCGTTATTTCCGACATACACGATTCTATGGTTCCTTTCAAGATGGACGATATGTGAGCATGGAGCGTCATTCCCTGCGCAGCTGCAATTTAATGGTAGATAGTCTCACTTGTATTGATGGTTCACTCAATTTCCTCTTGCAGTGAGCTTTTAAACACGAAATGGCCATCTCAGTCATATTTAGAAATGGCGAATACTGGGAAAAGGTTTAGTTTCATGCTCAGACAGCATAACCGGCGGCTTTCGATGTGCGGGAGCGTTGTCAAACATCAAAACAATCTCCTCGTTCTCAAGTAAAGCAGAAATTTCCATAACGAAGTAATTGAATATTTTTTGGGTCATTCCACCGTCGAAAATTTTGTAGTGCACAAACCAAACTTCTCGAAACTGCAAGAACAACAGTGGTGTTTCTTCTCGCTGCCCACATAATGAGCGAACCGCACGCTGTCCTCTCAATGATCGTCCTTGACTTCGACATGTCCATATATTGAATCCACATTCATCGAGATAAACAGTAGATTTACTGCTACAAACAGGAAGAAGACATTCCATGAATAATTTTCTGTTTGTTTCAGTTCTTTGGTATTCCAATCGAAAGGCACATTTCGCAGAAGCTTTAAAGTCACAAGTTTTCCGTCGAGAAAGCGTGATACAGTCATCGTGACAACATTGGACGATTTGGGAATTTTTCATGTAATTTTGCGACAGCTCGAGTAAAGTTGCTGTAGGCTTCTCCTCGACGAAAGATATTAAGGCATTTAGCATATGAGGAGTCAGAATGGACAGAGAACCTCCTCGGGTAAATTTTCTCGCCTTCCAGTTCTTTGATATCTTTAAATTATTCCATAAGCCGTTCGACGATTAATTTGCAGGGTATCGGCAATAAAAATAAAGTCACGGCTTTCATCAAAAGCATTTATAAGACTCTCACGAGCTTCGGCGGATATCCGCATGTACGGCATCGTGCGAAATGATTGGGTACTGATAACGCGCTGCTAATATCATTGTGAAGCGTGCTAATTTCATTGAACATAGCAGATCCAGTGGAATTCACAATTAGAATGCGTCACACGGGCGCTAATGTCATTTCTATAAATAGCTAATAATAGGGATGACGCTGAAATAACGTCAGCAATCCTGTGCGCCTCTCTTCCCTCGCGTGCTAATTTGACTGAACAGCTTGCTAATTTGACCGGGAAAAGGTATAGTTGCCGGTGCAATGCATCGACTTGTGTTTAATAGGTGGTGGTGGTGTATAACAATTGGTATGTTTTAAACTATTATCGTCCCTCTTAGGTAGGAAGTACCATGCTGCCTATACATCATGATTCCATGTAGCATCTCCTGGAAAATTATGTCATTTTATCCACCAGACTTGTAACGGCATCTTTCATTTCATCATCCTTATCAAAACAAATAAAACCTTTAATTTGCGATTAAGAAAAGTCGCCAAAGCCAATATCAATATTAAAACTGAATGCGAAGAATTGAAAAGCCGTAATTTCTAATGCTTCAATTCTGTCTCAACGTTCGGTTCCTTCAACCTTCTATTATTGTCGCCTAAATTTTCATTATCACCCGATTTAAGGCATTTACGAAGTAGCACTGCAGCCATCAGCTCACTATGTAGCTCGTGGAAAGAATTGTCCATAAACAGAGTCTAGTACGATTTACAATTTGTCGGAAAAAGGGGTCGACGTTCCCCTGCCGTCAATATCAGGTGGTTGGTATAGGGCTGTGCAAGAAGAGCTGGTGATGACAGATAAAATTCTGAATATGTTAGACAACGTTGAATTTTGCACTCATTTCTATGGCAAGCGATAAGATGGAGATAGACCCCTGCGCCGCAAATTTTAATCGGCGTGCCGCCGCCGGTCATTTCTTCGGTGTCGCGCCGGCGGAGACATTTTTCGTTTTATTTTATGGATTAACTGTCTCCACTGCATCTCTACGTGGAACTTAGGAACATATCATTTGTTCCTGAGAAAAAATCCAAATATACCTTCTAGTTGGGTACAACCAAGAGAATTGCCCTGCATTCTGACAGGAACAAAATTGTCGATGAATAAGCTTGTATGGGTATCGATCGGTCAAGCTATAATATTTTCACTTGGCTAGAATTCAAGTGTAGGACGTGCATGTGTATTACGTGCACTGTACAGTAATGAAGCCGTGATGTCATACAAATAATTCATCGGTTACTCAACTTTATATAAGGGTACATACGTGTCGTATTTCTGTTAATTACACAAAAATCACAACTGTTGTTTAATTAAGAACCCTTAGTTGACAAAAAGCAGCTTCAGTGAATTGTGCCGACTGGGTAGGCTATATGCATCACAATATTTTCAGATGGTGAATATTTAACGAATTCTTCTGTACTAACTTTAATCAGTAATGAGATTTAGACTATCCGTTTTTTCCGATTAAATGAAGAATAGCGAATAATAGGCCTATATTTAGATAATAAGGAGAGATCCTACTGTTATTCTCATGAACTCAACAGATGTACGCCGAAAACGCCGCCGCCGATGAAAAGCATGTCGGCGCAGGGGTCTAATGGAAAAGAATAAATATCAGCTAATAATATTTCAAAATGAAACGTGCGCACGCTAAATCTTGGTGTTCTGCATTGCAACAATGGTAAAGATGATTTTGGAGCAGTTTGATGTATGGTTGTTTGTGACACTGCCTCCTACATAGATTGCATTAATGTTCATGTAAGGCAGTTCCAAGACAGTGTCCCAAGATATATCTTTTGTTTTGAATAGATTTTGGCCAGACATTTAAAATACAAATATTTTGTAAAGAGCCAAATTTTTTGATCGTAAAATATTTAATTATCGATAGCGATATATTTCAGCTGCCACCAGCAGCTATCTTCAGGCAACTATTGAAGGAATATCGTTACAAGTAAAATTTGAAATTTACACTGATTCAACTGTTGGATGGGAAATTGAAAATAGAAGATTGAGATAGATATAGAAGTGCAAGAGAGAGAGAGAGAGAGAGAGAGAAGATAAGAGAGCTATGGGGCAGGTAGTATCGGGTTACATAGTACCGATAGCAAAACTATGACCTGACTGAGGGGAGAGAAGAAGTATATATAAGCATTAGACACAGTATAAAAATGTGAAGTCAAATTTAGATGGATGGCAAGTATTCAATGAAAAAGAAAATCACTGTAGCTATTCAGTTCAAATAGATCGTTAATTTCAGGATTCATTTTCTTGATGTAATACGCTTCACGGAGTCTGAGATTTGTGACGTTCTTGTTTGTGACATTTTTATACTGTGTCTACTGCTTTTATATACTTCTTCTCTCCCCTCAGTCAGGTCATAGTTTTGCTATCGGTACTATGTAACCCGATACTACCTGCCCCATAGCTCTCTTATCTTCTCTCTCTCTCTCTCTCTCTCTCTCTCTCTCTCTCTTGCACTTCTATATCTATCTCAATCTTCTATTTTCTATTTCCTATCCAACAGTTGAATCAGTGTAAATTCCAAATTTTGCTTGTAACGATATTCCTTCAATAGTTGCCTGAAGATAGCTGCTGGTGGCAGCTGAAATATATCGCTATCGATAATTAAATATTTTACGATCAAAAAATTTGGCTCTTTCCAAAATATTTGTATTCCAAGATACATCAGTTAAATCCAATACATAACTAGCAATTTCTTTGCAACAAAGTATAACTACGTAAAAATGAATGCAGGATAACAAGAATACAGATCTCGTACATTAGAGGGCCTGCATTTAGATTACTAAGCTTTATTTTCATATGCTTTAGTGACTTTAAATGTTCACTAAACTCATCTTTACAGTCACTAGCGATGAAATAGTGATCCCTAAGAAGTTTATAGAAAGAAGCAATTGAAAACATATTTTGCACTCATATTATGTTTTCATTGTCTAATTCGATTGCACAATAAACTCTTATTTTTTATGTAGGTGCTAGACAAAATTGTTGTGAGGGCTAACTTCTGGGGGAAATCTAAGTTATTTTCAAAGGAGTAGCAAAACATCATTTTCGTTCACTTGAATGTTTTTAATGAATTAAGATATAATCAGCTGAGCATTTGCAAATTGACAAACGAATAATGAAGAAACATAAACATAGGAATCATAAACTGGCTAATTAGCTGAGGAACATTCGCAATTATCAAACATGTTGAAAACGTAAGAATTGCATGCATTACACAACAAATAACCTCATCCATATTGGAGGACATTTTCAGGCCTGCTATGTTTCCGTCTCACCTTTTTGTTATCTTTATTTTCCTCCTACTACCAACTTGATAGAATCTATTCTTTTTTCAGGGACGGACATTCAAAACTGTGATGCTTGGACTCTACTGCACAGTTACGGCTGCCGTTGCGTTTTCATTAGTTATTATTGTAGCAGTTTATTGAAGCTGCTGAAATGATGTTTGACTATTAATCCTTCGATGTCGATACTCGGTGTGAATGTTGAAGCTAAGTGACAGACCTCAGAATCAGTGCTTTTACCCATGTACTTTTATCTTTTATAATTAATTTACTGAAATCGATATTCTGAGATCCTTCCTGTGTTAGCTGGACTTCCTTCATATTGCGCAAAACTTATACTTTCCTCAATTTTGCTAACATAATATTTTGTTCATTTTTTTTCTTATTAATGATATGAGTCGGTTGATGTGCTCGCTGCTGATGACTATGAAATATTTCAGATATGAAGTTGCTCATCCTCATCGACGGTCGTATATTGAACTGAAATGTAAAGCCAAATATGCTTGGAGGAATTGCAATTAGGCCTACAGAGCATCCTGATCTGACTGCTCTAAAACTATCGTTTTTAATAATCATGTATTTTTGTGATTATTGCATGACATTTATTAAAGTTTTTATTAACTTTTGTTATCATTCATACATACCTTGTATTCTGCAACTATTCAATAGCATGCATTTGTATAAGCCGTTTTTATTTTGTTATACGCTTTTAGCCTGTATTGTACATAGGCCTTTTAACCTTATTACATAATCATAGAATGTCGATTTTAACCTTCATATAAGTCTAGTTGCAGTTTTTGTGTCAACGTTCCGACTGATGACTCTCTGATTCTTATTTCATTTTCAAATACATCAGTAATTTCAAAACTTGTTTTTGATATATGCAAATTACGATTTGAAAAATTACAAGCACAGCACATCTGAAAAGTATCTTACTGAGCTTAAATCAATTATTATTAAATTTTGCAACTAATCAAACGTGTGGCTTTGCGATTGAATTCGAAAGGCGCCATTGGTGACCAAATCCGCTATGAGAGATATGGTGAGATAAAAACGAAAGGAATGTACCACAGACTTCTACCTCAGATTTGACGCCTACTGTAAGACATAAAGTATTCACCCTATCATACGCATAGAAAGCACAAAAATGAAAAAGGAAGTAATCTACCACAGAGGGAAAACACTAGCTATAAAATCTTGTGAGCACATAAAGATATGGATTCCTTCGTTTGATTATGAGAGCCTCTATAATTTGAAAATGCCATACCCCGCGCACTTATTTATCACGGAAAACTTTCTTCTGTCATCAGTCGAATTCGAAAGCATCACAAATTTGGAGATGTCGAGTGACACTGCTGGATAGAATATTTGTCGATCTTTGGGGACACTTAAATGTGGTTTATCAAGCCATTTTGGGTCGTGTTCTGGCAATCTCGGTCGAAGACATCTTATGTCGTCCTCCCAATATTACCTGTATCCACAAGTAGTCTACATTTAATTTGGTAAATCACGTTTGAGTTTGAGAGGAATGTCAATCTATCTTAGAGAGCGAATCGGAATCCGTCGAGGAGACTATTCTAAGTTTTGTATTTGGAAACAACTTGAAGTCTGCCAAAAACTTCTAAATGAACTGGCACTTTATCACCAATAATTGGAATCCTCATGAATATCTGCCTTTTCTCAGGGCCAAAGCATTTCAGTTTCTCATGAATTCGTGTAATGTAATGTTTTGCAATAAAGCATGCATGCTTTACATATCTTCGATAAAATCTGCATGTATCTTCAATTATGTTTTGCAACCTCAGTTCAACAAACCCCATGACAGTATTCGCGAGAATGGGTCCCAAGCAATTCCATTGCGACAATCGATCTGTCTTATTGGCCATCGATGAGAAATTGCATGTTGTGCAAATTGTCAAGAAGCTCACGTGATAAATCCAGTAGAACTGAACAAGATAGTTGAAATTCTGCGATTGTTGAGATGATTATGTCAATTGTTTGATTGTCTGAAACATTGGTGGATAAAGATTTGAAGTTAAACGAGGATAGCAACTCAGCACTTTATGTTTCATTTACTTTCGATTTCATTTAATGAACTTGAGTTGAGACCCAGGTGAGACTACTATGTGAGATATGCAATTTTTTGCACTTCTGGAGTAATGTACGCGAATTTGAATGATATATGATAGAAATACAGAAGAATGAAGATTAATTTGCAAATCCACCATATGTTATGACAACCTTGGAGAGATGGTTTGTTGAATTAGCATTTTGATGGGAATTAACAGTAGGCCTACTTTGAATTAGCTCAGCCTTAATAAGATCATCACAATTACTTGCCACTGAAAGAGCAAAACAATCAAAGAAACTGATCATTAACTTAAAAAGATGTATGTGGGTCCACATTCATATTAAAGAAATGACGCCTTACGTGAATCACAAATCATGCCGATGAAATTTGAATTAAAAACATGACATTTCAGCCAAGAAGTTCTCAATAAGATCTCAACTTTTCCTTGAAGACTTGCAGGGACTTGTCGAATTACAATTCAGCTCCTGAAATTTCCTTGATCATCAGCTTAATTCCCCTTAATTAAGATGCTACTTGTTGGCAGATATGCATTCCATATCCAGCTTGTTTCTTGCTTCATCTCAGAAGCATAATTAAACACAGCATCTGAGAAGAAGCTTTTTAGGAATGTAATCTCCGCAAAAAACTGAATCTCTTCATACAAAAAGTTTCACTGTAGGTACCAAAAATATACAGGGTAGCCCATATAAAAACTCCGATAATGCTTATAACATCGCCATATTATAAAGAAATGAAAATGATTGAGCTGTAACTGATATGTTTTAATTTCTGCTAATTATCTGTTTATCGTGATCAAGCAATCAAATATTTTACATGACAAGATCAACAAATTAATCTAAAGATCAATTATCTTTTATAATGTTGACAAATTGATCACGCGAGAAGAGTGTGCGTCTGCGAATCTTTAAACGAGTTCATGCGCTTAAATTTGCGATTGCTTGTCAGATTTCATTTTGGCTATTCAACACTCATGTCTTCATTCCAAATCATGGCTTTCACAGTGAAAGAACGTGCGAAGTGCGCAGTGTGGTTGGCCTCAATGCAAAGTTTCGATGTAGCGGAGGCTTCGCAAAGAATTTAGTAATTGACATGACGCAATTCCTTCGGGGAATACGATAAAGATATGGCATACAATTGCTCTCTAATGAGCACAGGAAGCCTATATTGAATTCGCCCCACCAACGAGCCCGAGCACGCAGGAGTGAAGGATGGATCGCAGCAGTGCAGGAACATTTTGAAGATGATCCGCACACTCAACTCGAAGAGCACGATCGTTTCCCCTGGAGATGAGGTACCTACATTTTATTCGATCAGAGTTGTCAGAGGAGGACTTCGCAAACCGTCTGCTACCGAAGAGGTGCAACGCATCAAAGAAGATCAACTGCGTCTTCGTGCTTCAGGCGGTTCGAAATTGGCTGGACAGGAACTTTCATACACATGGATTTGTCGATGAGGTCCCGAGTGCGGGCCAGTACGTTCCCGCGATCTAACTTCCTGTGACTTGGGGCTTCATCAGGCCAAAGTTCACTGCACTCGTCCAAAGGACATCAAGGAATTGAAGGAACGAATCATCTCTGCTTTCGATGAAGTGACAGCCTAGATGTGACACAACACCATGCAGGAGCATCGTGGTCGATTGGCAAGAGTTATCGAAAATGATGGACATCATGTCGAAATGCGTACCTCATGACTGACTTTTTGATGTTGAAATGTTTGGAACATAAATGTCATACATGGATTAACATTGTGTGTCATTTTGATTGACAATTGATTAAAAATTGCGAAATTATAAGCGTTTTGAATCGGCGGTTTTTGAATGGGCCACCCTGTACATTCTCTGTGAGATGCATACAGCAGTTGCATGTTTCAGTGATTTCAATCTTCTAAAGCTATCAATTGGTGCATAGCCGAGCAGATGAAACTTCATTCAACAAATAGCTGCTGTTCATTCTGGTCGCCGCATAGACATAGGATACCAGCACTAATGTCCTAGTTGTTGATGTTGATGCTCGATGTCTATGCCAGTGCCAGTCTGACTAACTTGAACAAACCGAGAAGTTGGATTTCTATGGGGTACACGATGGAGGCGTACAGTGGTTGACAATGGTTGGTCGGGGGTCTTTGTCAATGTGCTTGGTAAATATTCACGCTTATTACAATTTCTCCATTTGATAAAATAGCTCAAAATTTGCCACCTGGTGTCAAGAATTTCAAGTATAACAGGTCTCACGAATTTGATTCTTCTCGATATCTAGCAACATAGACTTAGACATTTGTCTGACCAAGAAGAGGAAATCACCATTAGCAAACAACTACTGTTCATTCTAGTCCCACCAGCTTGTACAAAGCTGAGAAGTCGAATGTAGCTGGAAGAAGGATGGTGTTTGAATGTACTAAAAATAATAGTGCTACTTATACTCATATCCTTGACTCAAAACCACGGTTAAAATTCCAGTATTCAGAAGCATCTGACTTCAGACGTTGCTACAATTTGACCAAAATAAAGTCATGCCAACGCCGACCACGCACTTAAACAGCAGTCGCGTCGATTTTTCTTCATAGACAATTTCATCAAGCTAAGATGCAAAGATTTGCATCAAGAACATGTCCGACCACGATTTCACACATCCGACAGGACCAAATTTTAGAGACGAATCTTTAAATTAAATCGTTCTAGTTAAGGTTTGATGGTTTACCCTAATGCAATTGCTTATGAAGATTGAAGAAAATTTTCTTGTAATTGAGTTTAAGTGCTTGGTCGGACTGGTGTTAAGGTCGGATTCGACCGAGACACCCGACCAAGCATTTTCTTTTTTTGTTTTAGTCATTTCATAGTCTAACTACAAGCATGAAAAATCTGAGACTGCAACATCCGAGCAGACCCAGCGTCATCCTCATCGACCAAGGAGCAAAGTAGAATTGTATTGGTCTTGATGGATTATTTTTGTCCAGTTTTCTTGCGTTAATGTCAATGAATTGAATTCAGCTACCATTTTATTTGCGATGAATGACGTTTGGTCAGATGTGGTCGAACTTGATTTTGTAGTCGGGTTTTGCCAGAATCCTTTAACTGGTGCAAAGGCGCAACAGGCCTCTGTACAGCACAGAACATACGTTTAATAAAATTGTTCAAGTTGAATTATATGCCAAAGTAATTTGTGTATGTCAAATCATAGTGATAAAAAACTGAGTAAATTCTATAAAGCAAAAAATTTACAATGTCGTTAGGCACTGCACGTGTATTGAAAATGCAAGTGTTGATCAGTTCTACCGAATCTGACTTGGATAGGAGTAGCATTTGCCGTTTACTTATTGTTTTGGATAGTTTCATTACTGCATAATAGATCCAACATGTGAGTTGTGATTTTCCGAAATGCATGACCTTTTCATGTCGATTGAGTGACTTGTCTACGTTTCATCACTTGACCTAATTTTCCTTGTTTTTGCGTACAGATATAGGCTTATGAGCTGTCTTCTGGCACTCGTTCTACGGTACTACTGCAAAGTGGGGCTGATTTCGGAGTTTTGAAATTTCCGTCAAATCTTAGATTACTTTTAAAGTAGAAAAAGTATGAACAGTTGATAGCCTATCAAAATTTGCGTCCGCGCTATTTCAATATGTTTGTGAAAAATTATTTTTTCTTAAAGTAGATTTTTCTCAACTTTGGACACTTAATCAGATAGAACGAACGATTATGAAAATATCGACAGGAAGCATTTGCATTTTACCGTGTAGTACTAAAGTGACTTAGGAATGTTAATAACAAAAATTTCACCGTATTTTCTTTCGATTTCGTCGCACTTATCTGTAAAAAATCCGAGAGGAACATTTTGCTGATGTATGACGGGGTACGTGGCAAGCAGGTGTAGAAAGGGTAGGATGTCAAAGGTCTGTTTATCACTTTTGCTGCGACTAGGAGTGTCTTAAACAGCATTAGCCTTGTGAATGCCTGAAGTCTTGATAGAAGACAAAATTGATGCTTTATGGTTTCAGTTAAGTAAAGTATAATTATGTCGGCTTATTTACTGTCCAAAGTCACTCATTTTGTCCAATATCAGTCGGAAGACTATGGACAGACATTTTACAATATTCGAATAACTATTTTGACAAGTGCAATAGATTTAAAACATTTAGGTAATTCTGAAGTATGCTTCATGGAAATTGCATATTGTATTACTATGAAGTGTTAAGTAGCGGAACCATTTTTAAAAGTTCAATTTTATGTGGGTGGGGAGAGTGAATTCAATTGAATATTTTGATGACATGAAATAACAAGAATCGGAAATATTCGCTTTGTTGGTGCCCATCTGTTGATAGCCCGTAATAATGAAAACGACATAAACTGCTCGGCGCTTCGTCCGTTCTCTATGGGAGCGCACACGGAACTGAATGAAATCACAGCGTGGACAGTTGCAAAAACCGTCAGGACAAATACTCAGGCTGGCTGGCATTACACACAAGATACAGAGGACAATAGTAGCAACGTCACATCTCAGATCAAATAGTGAAGTTTAAGTTAAAGACGGAAGGTAACGGAATCATAAGATGCGCAAATAAAAGTCAAAGTTAATTAATTAAATCATATTCATTGCCATGACAAAAAATGATAGTAATACTGTTAATACAATGAAATAATACTGCTAACTAAAGTGCAATACAAAAATCGAATAAAATACAACAACGGAGTAAAATCATAATACTGAAATATGCAAGGAAAAAAATTGAAATCAAAAATAATAATAATCATAATACAAACAGAGGAAACAAAAAAAGAATCGGAAATGCCATGAAATTTTAGCTTGTGTATCATTATATCATATTCCACAATGATCGGTCGCTCAAAAATCGTTTGAAAGTGGTAGTGTTGGTGCAATGCTCAGATTTCTATTCTGTCCAAGGTCAACCCATCTTACTACCGGTAGGGGAGGGACATGCAAGGGGGAGGGTCATTCAATATTGGCAACAAATATGGACATCATAAGTAGGCTTGATATGCGAGGGTCATTCCATACCGGTTAGACAAATGAACGTGAGGAACCTCAAGTTTCTCTCGAACGGTTGCATTTATTTGCTGAGGGTCATGAATCCGATAGAGCACACACATTTCCGCCTAAATATGTGCATGTGTTTATAGAGATTTCAGATGGAAATCTTTTTGTAAATAACATTTTATTTTAAATTTTCCACTTCAATGGTGTGTTTATCATTTTCACAATCCCAAGTCCTAACTGAAAAAGACATGCACTGCCTGTCCTATTTATGTGTTGCAAAATTTCCTGGGCATTTAGGTCCGTTTGGGCGAGGATGCTCAAGATCTGGAGCACAAAACAGCTTACTGCGTCACAAGAAGTGCAGTCAAGTTGAGCCAGACACAGAACTGCTGCGTCGTAAAGAATGTATACGACAGTGGGGCTTGCTGTTGGTTAAGTAGTCTTAGAATTGGAGGCTGATGATAAGTTACATTGCGATTCTGTGGCACTATGCAATCCAATAAGGCGAATCATGAAGTAGTCAGTTGTTGTGAAATGATCTGCTTCTTTTTTGTGCAGAAAACAGGTGTAAAAATCGAAATGACCAGAACATTTATTGGTGGATAATTGATTTTTTGGTAGTCTTGTTGTAAACCACTAAGAGAACAAGCGTGGCCATGGACAAGTTATTGAGTTTTCACTTCATCAAAATGGTTTAATAGTTGGCCTATCAGAGGCAAAAACAATTGAAAATGTTGTTTTTGACATTTTATGACATTTCTAAAATAGTGTAATTTTTTGTTAGGCCCTATTCATTTGACACAGCAATGATGCTACAAGAATTTTATTGAAATTCCATATCGATGTCTTGGATTCTGCTTCAAAGTTGTCGTGCATGTTTCTATGTGTACTTCCATGACTGTACAGCGAGGATTTGCTAATTCCACCGAGAGGAAGATATGAGAGAAACTTTGCCTGCATTTGCGCTATGAAGCCAGACATCACTATGGTTTTAAGTTCATCCATCCTATTGTTGAATTTTGTGTTCTATATACATGGGCAGTTCCACCTGTTACGAACAAATTTCCATTTTGTTTCAATAACATCAGAAATGTATGTTGCCATCACTTGTGTGCCTAATTGGCGTATAGCCTACATCAATAAAGAACTGAAGATGGTTAATGATTTTGGGTTTCAGACATTTTTAGATAATCCTCGTTCATATTTAGGTGCATGTATGTGTTTGTTTCTAACGTACGCTATTCGGACGAGGATAAAATTCAGAGCTCGAATTTTGCATTTGCTGTTAATCTTAAAGTTGAAATGTTCTCCAAAACTAACTTGCTCGGGAACTCTAAAATATCGAACAACGGAATTCTTCATGCAGTAATACTCACATATTGATTTTAGGCCTTTGTTGCGAGCATTCGGAGCTTTTCGTTACAAGCATCCGTATTTGTGCGATGCAGTTTCAACACAATATTACATGATCTACGACAAGCATCAAGGCTTTGTAGTCTTCTACGCTTCGTTGCGCTTTGTTTCTTATCTTCTATAACGAAAAATATGACAATCCTCACAACGATGTTAATTTTTATCAATGGTATGTTCAACATCAGTAGTCTGGTTAATCCCTTTAGGTTTTAATATGTTAAAGTTGGATTGTTATAAAAAAACATTAAGGCTTGAATATCAGTATATTTAGAAAGAGCGTCCCATTCAAATAGAAAATCTTTCTCCTATCCATGATTAGTTGATCATGACACAGCAAAACCTTATTCGTTCTTTGTAAACGAACTTCGTGGGAAGGAAATACGAATGCATTCCAGTCAACTGATTTTAAGTATTTCAAACATATTTCAATGGATTCAGGTGCAGACAAGGCCTTGCTAGGAAAATTTTGCCGTGACCTGTATCAGGGGATGATTCTGCTCTAACAAGCAGCCTATTCCAGGAATGAGACAATTTTCTGAAACAGTATCAATTAATGCACCACATAAAGTTCGTGGAACATGACATAGTTTCTCTCTATACCCATCACTGCATTCCCAATGATGATCTGAATGAATAACTCCTGGAATAGAAAATAAATTTTTGAATATATCTGAGGTTGCAAAGAGGTGTTTTAATATTGTATTTTCTTGATTAATCAGGAAAAATGCTTATTGATTTCTTACTCATCATTGATTCGTTTCAGGACTCTGCATTACTTTCTCTCATCCAAAATGTGACAATAATGTTACGAATAACCTTAATTGATTCCCTTAAACATGTGCTCGAATCTGAATTTACATTATCTGCGTTGCATTATGGTAAGGCCTACCGATGTCGAAAACAAATTGAACGATCTGTTGAAGTTTCTCAGATAGGGCTACTTTGATTTTTTCTAGGAGAAGTAAGCATTTTTTTATACATTTCAGAGAAGAGCATGTAAATCCAATCAGAGAATGGTATGTAATTGAATACCTGATCACATCTACTAATATCACTGTATATGAACATAGAACATCGTGCATGAAATCCTTCTTCCTCCTGTTTATGACTGTGGCCTTCTTAACACTAGCAATTAATTGAACAATGTTACCGCTAAAAATGTCAAACGCATTCTGGTAGACTAACACAAAAAAACACTAACTATTACAAGGCGTTTAAAATAGATTGATAATGACACTGTCTAAAACTTGGATTATCAAAGAAATGCACCCTATGGGCCTACAAGTTCATGCACAGGTAGACCCATTTACCATGTATCAAAGATTATGTCGAGAGACTGACAGCTTTATTGCAGTGTTTCTTTTGGAATTTTGATGGTTGGTAGATAGTGTCGTATTCCTGAAGTGATTCCTTGCAGCAGATGATGGTTTCCAGGGATTCGTCATGGTCTCCAGGACGAACTTTTTAGATATGATGTGCATGCCGTAGTCGGGATTCTCATGCGGCAGCTATTACGCAATTCTCTCATATGATGGAAAAATTCATGAAAGCATGACTTCCCGACAAAAAAGTTAGGTTACCTGAATCGAAATGTTAGGACCGTGAGGATGTGAAATAGTACTTTCGTAACGCGGGGTGTTGCGAACATACGAAAGTACAGTTAGCTGTATCTCAAACAAGGAAGCTCAAATTAGCATAACTAGTAGATAGCTGAAATGTTGAACATAATTTATTCGCAAACATGTTTCAGCGGCGTTGATGGACACCATCATCAGTGCAAAGAGATAAAAGACAATAAAGGGTCAATTTTAATACAAATTTGCAATCACTGAAAAATCAATAAAGTCGAAGTGGCTCATTGGGTTTTGTTGTTCAGTAATTGATTCTTGTTGGTAACAGATTTGATGTACATCGATTCAGCAGTTTTCTTGTATGGCGTTTTTATCATTATTTTTGAAATTTTCTTTCTTCGGCGCATGTTCGTGCATTGAAATCTCGGATGGTGGTCTTCCTTTTAGGCGTTCGTTAATTCGTTTGTGTAAATGCCGACGAGTCTCTCCGAAGTAGCTCTTATTGCATATCTCACAGGTATATTTGTAGATGAGGGAAGAGCATTCGTCAAAAAAAGAATTTCATCTTTATTTTTTTATAAAGTTTTGACTTTTCAAGGTGGTGATGGCAACATTTAGCGTAATTTTTTCTTAACTTCTATTTATTTGCCTGACTTTGTGTTTCATTTCTCTCTAAGTATTACCAATGAAGGGTCATTTCCAGTACATGAACAATTAACATTTAGAAAATCATACTGTCCAGATTCCTACAAAAATAATGCTAAACAAGCACTATTCAATAGATCACAAAAATTGACTGGTGACCCATTGACCGTGAGAACAATAAAATTTCGTTCGTGAGATCTTCATGTAAAGATATCACCGGAAGCAAATTGGAAGAATATTTGCAAAAAGTCCTAAAAGAAAAAATGAATGAATATTGGCAAATACTTGCCTCTAGTTCATAGTAAATGCAGGGTGTCCGCGGTCGAGAATAATCGGGAAAAGTCAGGAATTTTAGATTGACTTGGCGTCAACTATACATTTGTGTTTAACAGTATATAATGTATATATAATGTTTTATGTATTTTAATGTATATAAAAGGAACATTGTGTCAACCAGGTAACATAATTCAGTTTTTCTGAATCGTGCGACCGCTGCGGATCTTTTGGATGCCTTTGAAGAAGGTTAGGAATCCATACCCTTGAAGAAAGTAACACAAATTTCTATGGATGGACAATCCGTTGACCACAAATTCTAACGAGATTTAAAAGCAAAAATTGAAGCGTCTCCGAATTCACCATGCTTGGTTGATACAGGCAGTTGTGTGTTGTATATCTCAATGGATCTTTTCAAAGTAGATATTCGGAAATTGGTGGAATATGTGTATTTCTGAGAAACATCTATTAGCTTTTCAAAGACTGTCCAGCGCGACGAGCTCAATGTATGAATGTTACTGATTCAGATGTGTTCCCCTTGAAGTTCTGTGCTGTGAGATAGTTAGAAAATGCTGCTGTGGCAGATAGGGCATTGGAAATCTTACCATCTCTGAATAAATGGGTTGATTTTAATGGACAGAAATCAAGTAGTGAAGTTTTTAAGCATGTGAAGGCTTACCTCAAATGACCCACTTCTTCCTTGTAAACTTGATTTCTTCAAATCATTGGCATTGCTGATAGAACCTTTCTTATCCAGATTTTAAAGTAATGAACCCTTACCGCCATTCATGCACGAATAGCACGAAGGATATCATGCAGTCTTTGCTGTCGCTCTTCATGGACGCTGAATTACTTTCTAAGCTAAGCGCATTGAAAAAATTGCGAAGCTTGATTTGAAGTGAAACAGTGGCCTTCTTTTGGGTCGCAATGCTGGATTTGGTGTAGCTTCTGTTGTTAGAAAACTTGATGAAATGACAAAAAATCTGTTTTACACTGAGTGCCGTCGGCTGATTCCACGGTGGCTCAAAAACGGATTGAGCGTTTGCCTCTGAATTACAAATTTGTGATAAATTCCAGTGCTATTTCACCAAACCTGTTAGGAACAAACGTCAGTCTCCGAAAAACGTATGCATAAATTGTTGTAGATTCTGATGAAACAAAATCGAATATCGCCAGAAGTTGCTGATTCCGCCAAGCTACAGGATGAATAATAAAAAACGTAAACTCGTCTTAATTGAATTTTTGTGGCAAAAGGGCCTTCATTGAAATTCATTTTTCAAGGTGGGAAATTGAAGTAATGCTGTTGTTATATTATAATGTATATATTCGACCAATATATTTCAACGGCTAAGCGTCGTTATCATCAGGGCACATATTATGAAAAGAAACTATTCAACAACATGAGATCAAAATTTGAAAAGGTGAAGATGCAAAAATAGATATTTGTAGCACTGGGCTGTGTCTTTGAGAAATCATAGTTATGCGAATATACGGCAATAGCATGCAATAGCAATGTGTTTCTGAAACTAAAAATAAAAATATATAGAATCGGATTTACCGCAGGATTATGGCGATGATTATTCCCGCTCACGGACAAAGTAAAGTGCTTCCTAAAGAACATCGTATACCAATTAACATGTAAATCGTGTCAGCATATCTACATCGGCAGCACTACGAGAACTTTGCATATTAGAATAAAAGAACATCTTGAAAATAAAAACTCTTCTGTATTCAAGCACAAAATCACATGTAAGTGAGACTTCAACATTACAATAATTGCCAGTGCAACAGACAAAACTAGCCTGCGACTTAAAGAGGCAACAATGATTCAGCGCCATAATCCTGCCATCAATAATAAGCAAGAATGTGAGGAATATAGATGCTTCTTGATTGACTAGAACCCTTCATTCATTTCACCTTTTATAATCTTTGATTATGTCGTGATTTTAGATTTTATGAATGTTTTATACTTTTCATAAGTCTCTTGATCATGTTTATAATTCTGCAATTAATTATTTATTTAGTCAGATCAATGTTTTTTGCAATCGGTACCATTTAACCCGGTTCTATCTGTTTCATGACCGTGATCGGCGGTAAATCCGATTCTATATATTTTTATTTTTAGTTTCAGGAACACATTGCTATTGCATGCTATTGCCGTATATTCGCATAACTATGATTTCTCAAAGACACAGCCCAGTGCTACAAATATCTATTTTTGCATCTTCACCTATTCAAATTTTGATCGCATGTTGTTGAATAGTTTCTTTTCATAATATGTGCCCTGATGATAACGACGCTTAGTCTTATTATCGACCTTCGCTTCGGCTAGACTTATTGACAAAAATCGGTTGACTTTTCACTACTCTAGCAATGAATATGTATTTATTCACAGTCTCGTAAAACATACGAGTATCTAGAAATTCGCCATTGTGCTTTCAGTTTGCTTCATCTTAGTTGGAGTATGTAGCTGTTCATGTAGCAGATAGCAACGCCTTCCTTTCTGTCGTGCATTCTCTCTCGCTCTCTCTGTGATTAGTTGTCAAATCCGTGTGTTGCTCTGTAACCGATTGTGTTTGCATTGTATCTCACGGCTGCAGTAAACGCTTTACTAGAAATCTGGTCTTCTCTCGTCATTACACTTTCCATGGTTTGAATGAAGCTCTAGTGACACCAAACATGATTGTGTGATATATGGATCATTAATTTGATGACTTGAATTTGAATGATAAGAGTTAGAATATCAATTGGATATTTTCAATAGGGGATCTATCTTTTCCTTTTGTTCATTCTTTTCATACTTCGAGAAATCATCATTTTATTCATTCCTTTCATCATAAGGTTGTTTTTAAGTTTCCCAGCACCATTCGTTCGACTTTAACCAATAATTGTTTGTAAAATACTAATCATCACATTTAATTATTGTAATGAATTGACTCTTTTGTACACTCTCTGATGTGGTTTCGATTTTTTTTCAGAGGAATGGCAGGTGACAAGAATTGTGTCACGCACGGCATAAATAACTCGACTTATGATTCACATAATGGTATTATTCGTCAGCCATTGGGGAGCCCTTTTCATAAACGAATGATTTTGCCGTGGTGGCAATGGGTGAAAGTAAGTAAAACGAGTTTTCATAATGATAATTTCGTCTATACGTAACTCATTGGCATCACTTGAATAATTCAAAAGGAAAAAATCTGGAAATGTTCTTAAAAAGGATATGTAAAATGAGACGTCAGCATTTTGATAACCTTCATTTGTATTAACGGATATTATGTGGTCATATCATATGTTTTATGGCGATACATACATGCCTTGGCGTATGAAAAAAGGTGAAATTATTGGAGCAATAATCAGAAACAAGCTCAACCAGGAGAACACTTTGCTCTTGAGATAATTATTGCCAATAATCAATGATGAATAAAGTAATCAGTTAGTTTTCTTGCATTATTGAATCAAAATTGTGGTATATTCTAAAAGCCATTCGACACGCGATGTAGAAAATGATGAAATAATAGTAATATACAATACATGTAATAGTAAAATGATTTAATAATTATGTCTACGGTCTGACCGCTTCAGAATCATTTAACAGTTTTTGAACTTTGAATATGTTGTATTTATAGCAGATTGACTCTGACTTTCTATCCCTCACGCTAATTATTGATGGGGACACTTAGGATTTAGTTGTCGACATTCAAGAGAAAATATTGAAAAATGCTGTGTGTCAAAGTAAAATTAAAACTCCTTCACAACTTGCAAATTAGCAAAATGCTCTAATTTAAACTTGAACAGTAATAGGTTCATTATTTCCTACATTACGTGACTTACTGCATATTTGAAATGCAATAAACATGTCAGTAGATACCAGCATTTCTTTATGGCAGAATGTGAGCATAATTTACGAGCCAGTGCATATATTTTGTACTAGAATTTAAGCATTGTTCCTTGATCTCAGTAATCTATTGAATGCAAAATCGAGTTAATTAATGACAAAAGCATTTTTTAACTTGAAGAAAGACAAGCTTTCCATGGCTATTAAAGATAAGACTCGCTTCATAAGTTCTCATGATATTTTATAATGAAAAATACAATTTTGTGCCACAGTGCAGAATTAATAAATTTCTCACATTCAGTGCACACTCAGCTTCAGACACTCAGTGTAATTTCTTTTTCTTCAACAAAGGCTAGGCCGAAGAAATGGGGATAGATAATTGCACAGTCGTAGGATATCGTGAATTCGAACATTTCATTATAAAATAAAAGAAACCCGAGCGATGATAACGAAAGAATCTATTAATAATGCGTGTGCCATACTTTTTAATTGAATTATGAGTGCACCGTATTTCAAATCTAGCCGTAATGTCGGCAGGATTGTTTCCAATGACGGCAAAAATCTGTGCTGTGTTTTAAATTGTTGAGGTTCGTGTATTATGTGATACATTATTTCTCTAGTTTAAAGCTTAGTATTGCTATTGATGGCAAGATCAAGCCATATAATAATGTCTATTACCGATCTACATCAAATTCATTTTACCTCAATAATGTCTGCATACTGTACACTACTACAGGTAAACACTATAGGCATGAGTGACATGATTGATCAAATTTGTAGTCATTTTGTGAGTGCAAAAATACAGGGTGAGTCATAATGTGCGCACCCTGTATATCCCAGCCAGGATATGATCAGTGTAAAAAAATGGATGGTCCTTGCATCAATTATTCATTTGTTTGAAAAAACCTTTTTTTATAGTTCCTGGTCTTGAATCTCAGATTTATGCATGCAATACAACTTCATGTAATTAAGTTGTCTATGGCAGATAAGCATGTAACAACCTTACCGTATATTCTTCTACATGAGAGTCTATCTCGAAGGTTTTGTAGAGTTCTTTCATATCTCATATGATAGTGAACCTTAAGTTACCACAATACACAAAGTAACATAAAGCGACTAAAACAAAAATATAAATTTGAAATTAATTGCACCATTTGTCGATTGATATCGTTGCACATTTACTGCGATGCCTCCTGAAGACATCAAACAGCAACAGCAGAAAATTGAGGTCCCTGCCCATATATACAAGGTTTGACTAAAAATTGAGACTATTTCTGAAGATCAATTTAATGGATGACTTTGCTATTATCGATTATGATTTTGAGACACATGGTGATTTAGCTCATCATTTATCAAAAATGTGATGGAAATAAATATGAGTACCTTTCTCCAGCTCATTCTGAAAAATCCTACCATTTTAAGTGCAACGAGATAGAAAAATTAGCGTGCATAGTGTAAATTCAATCAGAAATGGTTTCAGTTGGTCATATTTTTAGTCAGATTTTCATGGAAATCTACCAAATTTTGTTAGAAATTATTTTAATGGGGCATTCAGCTGAACGGTACATTCATTTAGCCACATGATCTCCACCATAATCACATAGCGGCAATGGTTTTCGGACCTTGGTCAAGAACTCCTCTTGAGAGATTGAAAAGTGGTCAAACAGAAAGAGTTTCATTGTCATATGGAGCTCAGAAGTCATTGAAAACGTTAGCACATGTTCCGCCAAACAAAATTCGTGTTTGGGTGCAAAACATTCGATGCAATTTCTAAAAATGACCGTCGGTAATGCCTCGTAGCACGCACGTTTGCATATCTATGATAATCAGCGATAATCATGTGATATGGTAATCGGAGAAATTCAAATTTTTGTCAGACAATTGCTAGAACGCTACTTTACCACGGCACATCGAATTTTAGAACATAGATATATTATTTCATCTTCTCTCATGAAAATCTCAATATTTTTTTAGTCACACCTTACAAACAAATTTGAATGATAAGCAAGTAAGCACAGTTAAGTTCAGCTAAAATAGATTTTGATGTTTTACTGCAGGTCTAGAATGAATTAGGTGAATTGGAATTAACAACTACCTTCTAAGTTTAAACAACGAAACAATTATAGGCCTATGCCTCAGTTTGTCTGTTGTTGTTTGTCATGTGGTCGTACTTGACATACGAAGTCAATCGACTAGCTGCAATTAGCTAAACCCAAGACTAATCAGGAAGCAAAGCATCAAGAGAGAATGAATAATTTAGTAAGATGATATATCGAAGATATTCGAAAAGCCTGGATTCCTCACTTAAATGCTTGTTTTCATATACGCAGTATTGTATTTCAATTGATTAGGCTTGTCTATAATGGTTTTCTAAACATGTCAAAGGGAACATTTCTGTGCTGTTCTATGCCGAGCTACTTATAAATGGTTCAGTCTACGTCTAGTATTTTTTTATTTTCGATAATTGAGTTAATTGATTGGATAAGTAGACGTCGTTTTTATAAGAACTTCTGCGGCCGATATGTCTCCCTTGATGGTTATTGCTTTTATTTGCGTAATGTGACTGTTTTAGTGTTTGCGAGTACAACGGTGCGAATATGCGCTCACACATGTTCCTGCTCGAAGTGTTTTTGAATATAATTCCAATAAGTAATTGATTATAATTGTCATATGTGATTGAAAAGACAATCTGTCGACTAGCAACTTGCTTTGCAGTAAGTGAAATTCTCTCGTTAGCACTCTAACTGACAGCACGATTCATATGTTTTCTAACTAGTCATCAAAAAAGAAGTTTCAAATACTCATGTACAAAAAATCTGGTAAAATAGTGTTTGTCAAAAGTCATTTATCCTAAATCTTCGTCATTCAGAGATGATTTTTGTTCAGTTGACCACGTCTCTGAATAGTATGACACATTGTATATTGTGACTGCCTTTTTTTGTTGGGTGTGTCTCAGAGAGTGCATTATCATAACTGCTGAATACTGTGTCTCTATCGTTAGCGATAAGAGTTCAACAAGATGTCTGTTTTGAATATCGCGTATATTATCTGGCAATCGTATATTTGATCTCTCCTTCCTTTGTAGATCGCAATCATGTCATTCACAATTGTTCCCATTCGCATTTTGGCTTTAGGTTTATCATTATCAATTACGTGGTTTCTTTCATATTTGGCAACATCAACGTCCGACAAGCAGAAACCATTGAAAGGCTGGCGCTTGTAAGTTCATTTTGGTAGACAGCAGTAGATATTTGTAAACATTTGATAGACAATTATGCCATGTATGCAATCTGTTTCATAAATCGTTGCACATAATATTTTATTAACTATACGTTATTGTAAGCAATTAATGCCCTCTGTTGTTTGTTTTCTGAACAACATAATTAGAACATTTTCTCCTTTTTTTAAACATAACAAAACTTTAAAGTCACTTCTTCCCTTATGGGAGTTGGACTATGCTGGCGTGTTTAGACTTAGCTGAAGCGTTTTTTTAATTTCATTCTGGAAGTCCTTCCTGCCAACTTCCAATGATCCCTTCGGGGCTCGACCTCATGACCAAAAGATCACAAGGCCAGGCACTATCTCACAGAGATGATTGTTTTAACTCGCAAACTGCTAATGATGAAAGGTAACGACTTGAATTTCATGGCTTCTATAAGTCAGCAGAATGTCCTTTGAGTGTTAACTGTTCTACTCTTCTGCGCATAAATCATGCCAATATGATAGTGATGTCTTTTCTTACCGTGAGTTTCCTCAATTTCGTTCTTGGAAATTCTAATTATCGCAAGCTGATGATGATAATTGGTTCTTCAATAGTTGACCCGAAAATTTTGAAATTCAGGGACTTGAGAAATAAAGGAGATTTTGATTTAGATTTGAGTAGCTGAAGATTCAAAAAACACTGAATTAATTGATGAATTACATTTGCAGAAACATCATTTGAAGCGCACTTCGTCTAGTAGCTTCTTTTTCTTCTTAATCAAGTGGAAAGTGAGAATGAGAACAGTCGTCTCTTTATTTTACTGTATTCGAGATTTCAAAGTAGTTTTTTTCAAAACATTACACCAAAGAAGGAAATTTTCTTATTTTATCACTTTATCACATTTTGTGATGAAGAACAGTTCAATACATGACAAGATACATTTGAAGTAATATGCAGGGTGTCAACTCGATCCTATATTCCTATATTTTTTCATTTATCCTATATATCCTATATTTATCCTATATTTCGTTGAAAGGTCCTATATTATCCTATATTTCTAAATTGAAAACCAATCATGATGGAGTTAAGGCATTTTTTCACGATTTATGTAAGTATTAATGAATGAATTGAGCCTTGATGTATAATTGCTCACATACTCGTACTTGTAGGATGAATGATATTATAAAAATTATTCTAATCGATGTTTGTATGCAAATATTGAAGATGTCATAACATCGTAAGCTGTAAATATGCCTTTGAGCAGCTAGCCGTGGACTTGTTCAGCTTGTTCAAATACTCTGCAGCAAGAAGAGAAGATTTCAAAGAAATCCAACTCGATTTGGAACTCGAAATTCAGATGTTCCATCAACATACTAACACACGCTGGTTGTCAATCGGTCCAAGTATTCGACGGATCCTCGATCAATGGACTGGAATATGTCAATTCATTGATTCATTGCAGAAAGATTCGAAAAGCACTCCGAAGAGAATTGCCTTTAGAAGAACAGCCACGGCCCTTGGACCACTGAAGCAGGCAACACGTGTTCAGTTGCACTTTTTGGATTGTACTGTGAAGATCTTCGAAGAATTTTTGAGACCTTTTCAGTCAAAAGAGCCAATGGTTCATCGATTATATGATGATATGTGCGCACTTCTGAAAACTTTGTTTCTTCGATTCATCAAACCTGAAAAGCTGAATGGAAAAGATGGAGTTGATTTAGCTTCTGTCGATCTTTCTAGGTCTCACCAACTTTCTGATGATGATATTTCAATCGGAGAACCCGCCAGAAAAGCTCTAGTAAAGCTAACAATGGACCAGCAAGCCAAGTCATTGCTCGGTATGCGGGATTGTTTTTGTGCAATAGCATCATATCCGAAAACCAGGCTTCCCCTCGACAACAGAATTTTAATGTTGAAGATATCGCTCACGTGGCTCGAAAATTTCACTTGTCTGACTCAAACATCGTGACAGTCAAGGATGAATGGAAAGTATTATGCTTGGGTGATGACATGAAATTATTCTCATCCATTAATCGCGTGGACCATTTCTGGCGAGAAATTTTTATGTTAAAGCGGTCCGATGGTCAGCCCAAATATCCTTGTCTGACTGATGTAGTCAAAGCTGCTTTGGTTATTCCACATGGAAATGCAGATGTGGAAAGGGGATTATCTGTAAATAATTCATTTGTAACCGCAGGGCGATCTCTGCTCAGTGAGACAGTCATAAACGGTGTCAGAGAAACACAAGACGTGGTACAGTTTTGTGACCTGAATTGAATCGACCAGAAAATTGCCCTTGACAAAGAAAATAATCACCGCCGCAAGAGGAGCTCATTCGGAATACGTCATGAGGCTGGAAGCTGATCGCAAGAGGGAAGAAGAAGAAGAAGAGAAGCAAAGAAAACAAAAACAGAAAGCTGAGATAGAGGTAATTGAGAAAGAGCGGCAACAATTGAAAGAAAAACAATCAAGCCTCCAGGAAAAAGAAGAAAAACTTCTTTTAAAGAAAAGAAAACGAATGATGCGCTTGCAGCGGCACATGAACTTTTGAGTGATGGAAACAATAAATTGAGAGATGCATTGAAGAATGGAAATCTTCAGTATGCGGCAACTGCACACTTGATGATAGACAATGGAACTCAAAAAACAAGAAAATTGACTACTACTCTCGAGGAAGTGAGACATAAGCAGAGAAGCTTAACTAACAAAAAGCGCAAACTCTTCGATAAAAATCTCTGTCTGCTGGAATCGGTCAAAAACTTCAAACCCGGTAATGCTGAATAATGGATTTGATTGTTTGAAACACAGATTAGTGAAATAACATATTATTTTGATAGAGTGTATTTCATAGTGACTTTCTTGACTTTCTGTGACTATTTTTCTCAATTTTGTTATTGGTTTAACTACCTGGGGATGTCCTACATTTTGAAAACCTCAATTTGGCATGTAATCGTTTTTATAATAATTTTTTAGCTGAGGAGAGTATCTTGTGGTCACCATATTTGTTATATACTCGTTGTTATGTGGTCACACCATTCGAAATTTTTATTCAAGATTTGTTAGTTGTGACAATTTGTAAAGATTTTTTTATCGTTCCATTGTTGAAATTGTTTTTACATTTATTTGTTAACTAATTGTATGAAAAATATGTTTGTGGAGGAACGGGATGGCTGTGAGGGGTATGGTGGAGGCCATCAAAAAAATGAATAAAACATTTGTGTACAATGATGTGTGTTATTTTCTTGAGATGATAACCGATTTAGTCTTGACAACTTGATGAAATACTCTACAATTTATGATCATTGACTTATTAAATCGAATTTGAGGTGAAATACGTATGGTGCGGTCACAGAGATGGATTCGTCTGTCGATGTTACTCTTCAGGTGACGCGTTTCTGTCTCAGCCATTGTATACAATGGAAAAAAGAGGTGGAGAGAGATACGTCTCCCTTTGGCTTGCGTGATTGGCTAAGCACGCCCACTGCGTGAGGAAAGTTGTATCAGGGAACACACGATCTACCGTTTTTATATTGAAGTCTGAACATCTGCCAAAGTGAACAGTACCTGTCTTTGACTCAATGTTTCTCCGTGATAAATTCATCAAATGTAAATATTATTCACATCGTTAGACTCCTCACGATCTGTATATGTTAAATGCGGTGTCAACGATCTAGTTCGTCATAATTCAGACTCTAATTTGCATTACGTTCAGTGGAAAAGTGATCTTTCTGCCCCTCGGAAATAGCGCTAAGCGTGGCCATCAGCATTATAAAAATGTCACCTCTAGACCAAACAACGCCAGAGAAATTTATCTGTGTGGGTGCGGCAATATAGAACGATATCGACAATAAGAACATTTAGCATGCATCTAATTAGGCATCTTGAATCGATCATAAAATGTGAGCACTCTATATGGATCAATTTCTGTAAGAACAGCAGTGAGTGTCAGTAAAAACAAACTTGATATTTGATAGCAAGTGATCACAGCATTTTCGGTAATGGTTACTCCATCCGTCCTCCATTCAAAGATACTCGTGCTGCATTTGGAATGTCGTCCGGATGTCGTAGTTGTATGACTGATTTCAGTGCGCTCGAGCTAAAGCGGTTCATTTTGATACAGCATTTATAGGATCTATATAAGATAATATTATAAGATAAGATATATTGCAGGATATCCTGTTGATTTAATGAAACAGACGTGTCAACTGCTGATATAAGTACTAGGATTGACACAGCCCTTTAGGTAATTGCCAAAAGATTTGATGTCAAATAGTTGACTGACTGGTAAATTATGCGGGTTTTAGTACATACTGTAGACCTGCTATCGCCTGACATGACTCAGTGTCAGAAGTTGGTTATTGGAGCATCGAGAAATGATCCATTTAGGTCATCCACTTGGTTTTTCATTCCTCAGTGTCTGCAGACCACAACATACTTGAAACAAGCTTCAGCTATGTTTAAGAAGAAACATAACAAAATTAACTTTTGTATGATGTAAATTTTGTTGAATTTTAACTATTGCTGAAGTGAGAAACTAGCTATAATGTTTTGTACAAGGATTTATGAAATGAACTGCAAATTCATCAGATATCTCATTACTTCATTTTGACTTATGACAGGATTGGACACACAGAAGGTATTTTTTGTATCTCCGTTTTACACGAGTGTATTTGAAATTGGTGTGATTAACTTTGTGTGCACTATTTGAATTGACGAGTTTTGATGAATTAGAAATTCAGCTTGAGGAGTGTCAGATGAACGATCTTGCTTCTAATAACATTGCAGCGCATAGGAACATAACAAAGCTGAGTGTAATTTAATCAACTGCTTCAATCTAAATATGTAAATGTGTCGTCATTATATTTTCTCGTCAGACTTGAAGTGATAACAAGACGAAGTGAATTTTTATCTTTCAATGTGACTTTAACGCTGAGTGTCCTACACATCTCAAATTTCTTCAAACTATATATGAGTGCCTAAGAGGGGTTTCATGTGATAATTGTTCTTACTAATAATTATATTTTGCTACGTGTCCGGTAACAAAATTTATAATCACCGATGAGTTGTTCTATGTTAAAATCGAAGAAGTGATTTATTTACTGCTTGCAGCTATTAATTCATAATCATGAAAATTTCATTGAATCTCAAAAAAAGGCAGATATAAAGCACACGAGAATTTCAGCTTCAATTCTCACTTAGAGTAAAGTGCAGTTATGAAAGCTTTATTTCGCTGAAGTACATGTTTGAAACTAATTCACTTTTTTGCAGTAGCTTAGAAAGGGTTTTGCAACTAACAGAGTTGGACATGCTCTTGAGGACATTCTTGCATACTCCTGTAATGTTGTTTCTTTAAATTAGCGAACCACTTTGATGAGGATGAATGACATGAATTGTTTCAGCGAGTCATGGGTATGTGATGATTATTATCGATATTACTCAAAGTTAATCTTCCGCAACTCATCTGATCAAAATTCGAACCGAACACGAGTCTGATAGAAAGCTAGTCTAACACTCTGTCCACAAGGTGAGTGTAAAAGTAGTGTTTATGGAAAGAGCGCTTGCTTTGCTTTTTTATCTGACTTGTGTTCAATTCCTGGTCAGATGAGTTGAGGGAAATACTTCGCTGTCGTCCATTTAGACATCTTAGTGTCATCCATCACTTCCATGTATATTAATCGCAATTGTCGTAAATTGAGTAATTTTTGGTAAACTTACATAGATAGTTTGTTGGGCAACAGCTGTGAACGAAGACTGAAAATTTTCGCTCGGAATATTCCAGAGTCACGATATAATAAATACACTCAAGCCGCGGTAGCATCCGTAGAGATGTTGCAACCGACAGGCAGGTCTCAAGCTTTCTCAGCGGAAGTTGCTGTAATTGACTGGTTCCTATACAAATGCATGTATATTCAATAGATGAATATAGCAAATATTTAGGATTTTGAAACATCATTTTAAGCCGAAGGTGCTAATACTGAGTGACTTTAGCAATGATGAATGCGATCACGTTTTCCGTTTTTTAGATTGAATAAATGCCAACAGTTTGGTAAAAGTTGAGAATCTTGCTCCTGACAGCTTGGGAAAGAACGTTGTAGCTGACATGGTTTTCAACAGCGGTTCCAATAATTTTCAGACACCGTAAACAGCAGTAGTATTTAAAGATCAAAATCCTATAGAATAAGAAAGGTGACCGCGCGCGAAGCAGGGTTTTAACCATCACCCTTCACTTCAACTAGAAGAAATACCTCAATAGACTGTATGGAAATGATCATGCCTCAACAACACGGCGAGTAGCAAGCTCGAAGAAGTTCACTGCAATACACATTATTGATTATCTCGACTACTCTGAGAAACTCGCACTGATTTCAAATGGTGCCTTTAAACATTGATAAATGTGGGGTTTTCTTAATAATTGGTGTTTTCACCGCTGAGCTACGATGTTGCTTGCTGACTCGTGTATGATGCATCGGTAATAATTATGACACCGAAAGGCGTAGTTTTGTGGTAGGCTAATTTGTGGATCATGCGCAGCCAAGGGGGCATGTTCTACTTGAAATAAAATTTGCTGACTGCATTCTAATGACTGGAAATAAACAGAAACTGATGAAGTGTTAATTATGATCATCATAGAAAGATCTTCTGCCAAATCAATGATCATCTTAATAGTTGAAAATTGCTTTCACCGACTGCGAGTAATGCGATGGTTGGTAATATTATATATCACACTATTCTGATCTACGTTTCGTCGCGCTAAATGGTATTTTATGAGTATATGTCTCCTTCAGCATTTGTTTTCAATTATAATGACAATCTTGGTCAAAAGCCATCATTGGCGTAATGGGATGTAAGCCTAAAAGCCCTGATGTGCTAAGTGCGACTTCACCATAGACAAGTAACTACCTGTCTAGCAGCTGCCTCACAGTAAACTGATCTTAATGGAATGTAAAATGAAGTCCTGTCAATAAACTGATCGATATCTAGGCTGCATGATTGTTGGGTCAGTGTGTCATCAGTCTCAGTATAGCAGATCAACCATCCTCAATGAGTCAAAAATCGATTTTTTCAATTTAACTAATGGCGAAATGGAAATAATATTTTGACAGTCATGCATTTTCGGATTTTGACGATATTAATTCTATCTACAAATATTTACCAAGGCTGCTATCACTGTACATAAGACGAATAAGAAGATTCCAAGTGGGGATCGATGCTTCCTAGAATATATTGTTTATTAGCTGATTTATCAATCTGGTGCATGGAAGTTATAGGTATCTGAAATCATCGACACACCGGATAGGACAATCATCTCGTCCCGTCTTCTTAGCACAGAAATGAAGTCTTTTGTATAATGTTGTTAATGATTGGTTGCTTAAAATACTTTTTAGAATAGAGAGGGAAGAACTCATTCGTTAAAATATATTTTGAATATTCCTAGAAAATATTCCTTGATCGAATCTGTATTGAAGTGAATAAAATATGAAGCAATTCACGATATGTCTGTCGTGTACTTGTTATACATTTATTTCAATTTGCATGTAGATTCGCCCGAGGAACCACACTCTGCTTTCCTTCTCATTTTATAAAATGATACTGACCGATGTCAACCACAGATAAAACTGGCAGCGAAGACACACCGACGAAGTTTGGAGGAACCGTGACGATAGCAGCATTTTGAAGGAATGCTCATCAATTCACAAGTGATCAAAGGCTGTTATGAAATGGTTTACTATTTAACCATTTCATTTAAACTCTACTCACTTATTCAGGTCCTGTCAATACTGTCATTGTGTTTTTGATAGGACATTTTAGAAACGGATGCGCTAAAACCAGAGTTGGTAATTATGTGGGAAAAACTAGAGAAAATGGGAATTAATGGAAATATCAGGGTTCGTGGGAAGCTTGCTTTGCTATCAATACTCATTACTAGCCGATGTATTTACATGGTGCGGGTCCACATCTCTATACTGGCTGTTGCATCATCCAACTGCCTAACTTTGCCTTTGTCTACGATTGTCATAGGATTTACTGTAAATAGATGTGATTTCATCAGCTTTATGTGACTGATGCGTAAGGCATACAATCATGTTTTTCTTGATGAAACTAATCATTTCATGGTAGTCTTGTCTGTTGTCGTCATCGGAATATACCTAATAATTTTAGAATGGATGTTTTGTAAGAATTAAGTTAGTCAGCTTTGATTTAGTCATAATGAGAAGAGATAAACTATTAATGACAAATTATTATATATTATATAATTATATATATAATAATATTATATATTATGTAAATTATATAGAAACATAGACAATGTTATCAAATTTTGCCATACATGAGAACGGATAAGTAATGCTTTAAAATATTAACTACTTTAGTTATCGAGTGTTTCAAACAGCATTGCTTTTAAGGAATGTATAATTCTAGTCGTATATTTGCATGCGTATAATTGCATAACTTTGTTCTTATCTGTGCATAATAGAACACATCAGTGTAAATTTTCAAAAATTGGATTACTGTATACATTCTACAACATGCACATTAATCATTAATCATATCGTAATTACTCAAATCTCAAATAAACGAATGCGATGCTTTTACCTGAATATGTTTCATCATGTATTTTGTGTTTCATAATAAGTAAATCTGGTGCATGAGAATTTCAAAACATTTTCATGTATTATCAGATGCGAGAAATATCCATATGTTGCAGATTTATACCTAATCGCCTAAATCTAAAGATTGCGCACGCTTAACAAGGACACCGTATATGCGGTACATGTAGTTTGGCTTTTCCCTTTTCTGTTGTCACAAACTGTAAAACAGTTGGCACTACAAATCTAGATCTGTGGTTGGCACGCGTGTAAAGCGTCTGTTCAGATCACAGTGCCTCAGATCGGCACGGCGTCGTTAGGGAAGATTTGACGTCATAGCTAAGAATAGAAACTGCAAAGTCGTTGGCACAAAGTTCAAAACAGTTGTCACTATACTCGATGGTTATCGCAGTGCAGTTGAGTGATGGCCTTAGTTGAAAACAACGAAGTGCGATGGTAACTCAATTTTGAACTATCACTGAGCGGATTGTAGCTTAAATAAGAAACAACTATGATCTTTGGTTCATCGCTGATGTTTCACATCTCGGTGATCTGTAGTCATGTCGCGCCGAATATCGAATTTCGATACACAGCATCTTATCAGTGCCTATCAAAATGGGCGAGAATTGTAGAATTAACTCGGGGAATTGGGGTTAATCGCAGGTCTTCTTACCGTAATCAAAATTTTCTGTCGACAGTCTACAGAGGCGCGTTGAATCTTTGCCTCCTAGTTGTGGTTGTAAAAAATACTGACCATAGAAAATGATAGAATATCTTGTGGCATTCATCCAAGAAAAGCCAACGGCTACTTTGATGGAACTAAGAGGAAAACTTGATGTCTTTCCACCCCTACCAACTCAACTTGGCTTGAGCACGATCTTTCGTGCCCTCGACGCTTTTTTCTTAACTCTCAAGCTTTTGAGATCAGCACCGACGCAATGGAATGCCGCTGAAAATAGGGGTGCAGCGGGATTTAGTGGGATTTATAGAGTTTGCCGAATCATCATATGAAAGTTCGGTTTATTCTTTTAAAGCACAACCATTTACTAAAAACGATGAAAATGCTGTGGTAACGGTGTTGCAAGTTGGTTTAACTTCGGTTCATGCAGTATAACCGTCAAGTGTTCCGTCGATTAATATTATAGATAGAAACAACCTCCGCAGACTACTCGATGATAAGAAGCTGTATTATGCACGTAGAGTACTCTCCGTATAAGCGGGACGGTTTGGAAGCGAGATTTCTCTCCGCTTACCCGGAGTTCCCGCTCAAGCGGAGTAGCAAGGTTCGAGCTCATTTTAACGTGAATAATTACCACGAGCTCCCAATATTAATCCGTTTTCAGGCTGCAGATAGAAAAACATCTGTGTATATTGCATTTGTTCTGAATATGAAAATCAATTTAATATATTTATTTGTTAAAAAATTGTAAAACACGGAAGTATAGTTGAAGCCTATTGGTCAGCAGTGAAATCAAACTTCCATCTGAAGAAGAAAGGAATCTAATTACAACTGTTGTTTTATCTTTCGCTACTCGTGGGATTTCTGAGACCCTGTTGAGTTTCGCCTTCTCTTCTGTTGGCTCGTTGACACACTGCGCTGTGGAGTGGTGTAAAAATGAATTCTTAGGAATTCTGTATGAATAGATGAACAGCAATTGCTACCAAAAATAGATGCATGCACTTGACTCCTTCGAAGTGACCAAAAGAAAAACAAAAGCTCAAAATAAAAATCTCATCCTTCTCAAGTGGAGCAGGGAGTGATGATTTTATGTTACGCTGTACTGCCTCAGTGCATAAGAACAACAAGTGCCAAGAACACAAATACGGATTTTGTTTGAAATATTAACGAAAATCACTTAATACAGAAGTTCAGATCCAGTTATCCTCAGAAAATTGATAGTCATCAAAAGTGAAAAAAATTCTTCCACTTAAGCGGAGGGTTCTACATGTGTTGAAAATGTTTATTGACTTTTCTCCCACTTATCCGCACTGCACTGTCTGAGTATGCGCATCTACATTTATTAGCAGACTGATTCTATCCCCGGAGTGGTAAGATGAATTTCATACTAAATCTTCAATATATAATAGTCCGGGAACAACTGACACTTTCTTCCCAAATTCTCGCACAAAGGGCTTAATAGCATGAATTTGTAGATCTTGAAACGCTGAATACAAAGATCAAATTCTTAAGTGTCACAGCCGGTCGCTTTCGGTTATAGGTAAGGTTAAAGGATTCCCATTGGAATCCAATGGTAAAATTCTAGAAATATCTATGGATTGTGAAACACTTGGAAATTTTCGTATATTTTCTTTTGCAGAAAAGAAACTATTTATCAGAATGCCATGAAATTTGAATATGATTGAATTCAGAACATCAGCTTCGATATAAAAGTTGAAGTGAGTCACATGATTCAGTATTTGATGTTTTAGAGCCTCTACAAAATGAGCAAATTTTATGTTTTGACCTAATTTTGGCGATTTTACTCATTTTGTAGAGGCTCTCAAACATCAAATACTGAATCATGTGACTCACTTCAACTTTTATATCGAAGTTGATGTTCTGAACTCAATCATGTTTCAAATTTCATGGCATTCTGATAAAATGTTTCTTTTCTGCAAAAGAAAATATGCGAAGTGTTTCACAATAATTGCAGTGCATCCACCATAATTGAACGAACTGTCTATGCTATTTGAAACAAGGGACACGAAGCGTCGAGTGTTTTAAGCAAGGAGGTCTAGATGGTTTTAAGTAGCATAGACAGTGAGTTCAGTTACAGGTGGAAGAACTATGCGGCATTATATTTCCTGCATGATATTGAGTTCTTGCACTAGTGTCAGGAACTGCAATATTTCATCACAGATTGTCGATGCAAGAGCCACTTTTTAGATGTACTGATAAAAATGCAAATAACTGCAATATCATGCTGGAAATGGATTTCAATGAATCTAAATACTTCTGGATTTATTATGGAGCTTATTTACTTCTTGGAACATTTGATGATTGTAGTAACAATCGTTAGAATTTTCTCGACAATTTTGCAATCTAAAATTCAAAGATCTCCAGTCATGTAGAGTAGTAAAATAAACAGTGTCTACAAACGATATACCTGCCAACTTCCGTTCGTTTCATGTCAACAGTATCAATGCATCAACAATGTAGATTTTTCCAACTTATCTATTGCTATCCGGAGTAAGTTTAGTCAACGCCGATGGTTTGGCCGTGAAGCAGATTGATGATTCATCAGTATAAATTGAACACAAATCCTATATCGCTATATGTTAATGTATGCTTGATGTTTTTTAAATGCATCATCGTCTTGATTTTAGTTCAGAACTTCAGGCACACAATGATGAAAATGTTTTTATCAGGAAAGTACTCGATCAATTTAATGATTTAATTGCCTAATCATCAAGCTTGGCATAATTATCCTGAACAAAGCGACTTGATAGATTGACTTATCCTTTGATGACGATTCTGTAGATGGCACCACAATTTGTACGCTTTCAAATCTGAAATCTAAATAGTGACATTCAGAATCGAGATTACCATATTTTGAAGAGGTGCTAGTCAATTACCTATTAATGCAATGAGTGTTCAATTCTATCGTTGCAAATAGTGGTATCACTTTCAGTGCGATTCCTTTTGAGTTGAGCTCACATGGAATTTCAAAATTACATTCAGGCATCAGAATACCTATGACAATCAAAGAACAGTTCGATTTTGTTTGCCCGTGTAGAGGATTCTTCTAGAGTCCAACGCTTTCTTGAATTACAAATATTCATTGGTTTAAGACTATCTACATTCATTAGTAAGTGTTGTGTATCTTCAATACGTGCTAAGACTTCTGAAATCTAAATTAGATTAGATTATTTTTGTAACTTGTAACTCATTCAATCCTTCTATCCATGAAGTTGAGACTTCACATTTGAATTCTGAGTATCAGAGGAAATTTTAAGATGCTGTTATCAGGAATAATTAAGTAGATGACTTTCCGTGTCTTCTTTTCTACTGCGATTGTATTCGGACGAATATCATAATGCTTGAGTGTATCTTTGATCGTTCATAAAGATTATCTACACGCGCGTCTAGGATCCTTCAGATAATGTATCATTTGACTTTAAGGTAGCATCACTTCATTTTGTCTCAAAGCGTTAAGAGGATTTAGAGTCGTGTAATGTTGCATGATGCATACATAATATTAGTAAATGGTTGATGAGTAAATTTTTATGTGCAATGAAAATAAGGTTTCACGATAAATCATAAAAGTAAGTGCACACACACGCACAAAGCAGTGCAGACTAGTTCTGAAACTAGATCTGGGGAACGATAGCGAATTATTCACGTATCTGGAAAATATTTCACGTTTTGGAGTCTCATGGAGTCAAAGTCAGCTCAATAGAAATTTGCTGTATGTCTCTCAGCGAGGAAAGTTTAAAGACGTAACGTTGTACTTTTTGTTCTATTTCGCTTTCAAGACATTGTCGATATTCCTTACAATGTGTTGCTGTATTGTTGTAAAAATCTTGAAAGTTGTGCATGAAATCAATGAAATGCGTGTTTCATGCGAGAATCGTCAAACTCTGCTGAACAATTCTTGCTCTAACTTCCATACATCGTCCGGTTTCTGTAAGCGTTGAAAGCTGCCTTCCAATTTCATGATTTCGGCGGACATATGCGGCATGAAGGATATAGTCAAAGGAATCAATGTATTCATTAGAGCTGGTTCTCTCGGAAACATTATTTCGTTATTCTCATCTGGCGAGTACTTTGCCAATACTCATAAACTTAGATAAAGAAGCAATTATGCACTTTTGTATACCATGCATCAGCTCTCTCAGCATTATTTGAAGTCAATCAAATACGCGAATCGGGGAATTTCTTCTGTGTTTATTTATTGAAATAAATTCCAATTCCGCACAAATCTCCTTCGAATCTCCCTTTGATGCAAAATCAAGGGGCTGCATTTTCCAGCTCTTCGCTGCTAAAGATTGGTTCCAACCATGTTCATATTCGAAACAGTCTGTCTCCAACTGGCCAAAATCTCAATGCTCGCTCCGCTGCATATGAGAATGGATTTAGATCAGAGAGCTTCAGCTTGCGGGAGTCTGGTATTATTTGGCGTTTCAGTCGGCAAGATGATGGTTGGCATACTGACCCAACCTGGGCTGACCAAAAATTTGTCAAAACACTAACAATGCATGTTTTCAAACTCCTAACTATGATCGCACGTAGCAGTATTAACAAATTGCATGTTTTTCATTCACATGTTCCTGATTTTTTCTCAGTGACTGAAACATGGGCTAATGGAAATTACAATGACTCAGTTTTTCAAATCCCTGGCTGTAAACTGTTCCGCTCAGATCGTGGCACCCGCGGTGGCGGCGTTCACCTAAATATTACTGAATCCCTTAAATTATCCCTCTAGGATCTCCATGACAGCTCTCATTTCAAAGACAGTGTTTGACCTGAAATAACATTCCCCGAGAAGTCTGCTGATGTTATTGGTGTTGTTTACCGTCCTCCTAACTCATCAGAAATAAACGTCTTCCACCCTACGCCAAATAAACGTCGATTGTCTGTTATTCCACCCTTTTCACAAGGCCACGTCACTGCATCACCTTTTGAAGCTAATTTCTGGAGATTTCAACTTCCTCATATCGACTGGGAAACGTCTTCTTGTAATCAAGAATCAGTTCCTCATTTGTACTTTCAAATCTGGTTTTCATCAAACTGTTCTTAAACAACTCGAAAAAACTCAATCCTGGATCTTTTGTTCTGTTCCTCTCCTGACCTTGTTACCAACAAATTGATGTTATTGAGCCTTCAGCCTCCTCTAATCACAATATGTTTTTAGCATAGCTTTCGCTTACAGTTGACAAGAATTTCAGACAAATATCATCACCCCAATTGGATTGCAAACATGCTGACTGGAATCTGCATTGCTCCCTCCTGTACTCAACTGACTGTGTGCAACGTTTCGTCTATAATGATGTAGAACAAATATGGACATCGCTTCACTCATCCAATAGCGAAGCATTGGATACCGTCTCGCTTAAAAGGATTCTTCAAACTCATACAATACTATGGGAAACCAGCGATATTCGTTCTACACCTTTTTTAACTTCTATTTAAAATAAGTCAAGTTCTATTTAAAACAAATCAAGCTCTAATTAAAGTAAGTTCAGTTCTAAGAAAAATAAGTCAAGTTCTATTTAGAATTTTAAAATTAAGTAGTTTTGAATTACATGTATGGCAAATAACAATCCAATGTTAGTTATTCCATCGAGATTGTTCGCTTTGCACCGTTCTTGTGATAACTAATCTAACATTTATTCTAAGGATTATCTGCACATGAGATATCTATGGCTATGACCTCAATCAGCGCTAACTTCTCCATTGTTGTCTTTTTCTCATCACACGAGCTGTTAATAGGATTGCAAAAATCAATGCCAAACATTGGCGTCATTGGTTGATGAATCAGTCATTTGACGAATTGAAGACAAATGAATGAAGCTGAAAGAAATAGCATCGACTTTAAACAGAACTGCATTAGGCTACACTTCCAACCCGAATATCGTCTTAGGTACCTCGTATTCATCATTGACAAAGCGATGATGGATTTAAGACCCCGCTTGTGTTTAAGAGTATGCAATCATGTTCAAAAACATTTTCCTTCTTGCATCTCTCTTCACGATTTACCAATGAACGACAACGTCAGTGTATGAGATTGTTGCAGTAGCTTACTAATGTTTAAATTACGAGTAGTCAGTGGAATAAAAATGTTTTTGATCAAATTTGGGTAGACTTCAGGTATTCAAGATGAGAATAGGCGGGCCAACTTATATGATTATATGATTACCATATTTTTTCTATCTCACACAAAAATGACGTCTATCACTGCAGTCGGTAATAGGTATAATCACCAGTAATTTTTCAAAATTGGGAAATTTTAGCTGAAATGTGCTGTCGGGGAAAGATTCCCTATTATCAATCATGTAAACGGTATCAAAAAGGAAATAATTCCGTATATATGATATATATATATATAACTTATCTTAAATAGAACTTGACTTATTTTTATAGAGGTTAAGCAGGTGTAGTGAAATTCAACACGGAAGAGTAGCACACATAAACTTAGAGACTCGAACTGAGGATGATTGCAAATCAAGTAGCCATTTTTCCAATCTAGTAATACAAGCAATTCCTAAAGCAGTACGCAAGTTTGGATCGTCTTTGGCAGGAAGCAGTAATACGAAACATCTCTGTAAATATGTTAAGTCTAAACAGAAGATTAGTGTCGTACTGTGTTAAGAGTCATCGAAAAAAGCAGGAAAGATCAAGTATCTGATATTTAACTCTTGTAGTATTCACACGATGAAATTATTTCAATGCTGAGTCATGTGCGTATATATATATATATATATATATATATATATATATATATATATATACAGTAGAACCTCCATATTACGGACACCGTCGGGACTGCGCCTTAGTGTCCGCATTTTAGAGGTGTCCGAAATATGGAGTTACCGGTGATGATACGAACATTATTCGGGGCTGAGCCTAACTGTCCGTGATACGGAGGTGCCCGCTGTATAGAATGTCCGCAATAGGAGGTTCCACTGTACTTGTATTTGATCTTTTATCTGCACTTACTTGATTATCCAGCATCGATCAATTGTCACAAAGATTACTATACATTTTCAGGTGGATTAAGTCTCTCTTCTGTATCACCGCGAGGTGTGTTTACTTTTCCGGAGGATTTCATTGGGTAACTTCTAAAGGACATCGAAGCTCGGTTGAAGAAGCGCCAATACTTGTTTTGGCTCCTCATTCGTCCTACTTGGACTCATTGATTATCGTCTATTTAGGAATGTGCTCTGTCGTCGCTAAAGAAGAAACCTCAAAAGTTCCCATCGTTGGCAGTAAGTATTTACTTGCAATTCATAACTTTCTGGCCACTGGGGTATCTAGTCACTATTTCAATTTCTTCAACTACGAGTGTCGAGTGCAATGATAGAATTTCCGGCGGCATCCTTCTTGAATCAGTCACATTTTTGGAATTTTGATGACCAAATTATATGTTTCTTTTGCATTTATTTATAATTACATTCGGTTGTATCAATGGATGAAAAAGTGAACTTTATCATGAAAAATAAACAAAAGGAGTGCATTTTCAATTATTTTTCGCGTTCTTCCGATTTTCCTTACAAAATCGTCATTGGCTTTCTTACTAAGCTATTAGCGGTATTTCAGTAGGCTCTCAACACAAAATATCAAAATATTCACTTAAATTTTTCTGTAAATCATTTTTGAAAAGGAAAACTCATTCAAAAAAAGCCTACATTTTGGTTTCGTTTTATTCATTTTGTTTCGAATATCATCTACAAGTGGCGCATGTGTAGATAATAGCCATTGGCTGACATACAAAATGCTCATTATGCTGTATGTATGTGCTGCACCCACTGCTTTTGTGAAGATGCTGGGGATGCTTTTCAAACTTTTCATAATATGCTTCTAATAATTTTCTTAAAAAGCATGGCCATGGGGAAGATGCACGTTTTTCGTTTTTACCAGCCTAGCTGCATCTTAAGCAGCATTTCTCATGCACGTATTGTGTTAGGCCCAATTTTCTTAAATGAACAGCCATCACTGAAGGTCAAATAGTTGTTAAAGACAGCACCGAAGAGGCGCAGAGAGGTGGCAGCAGTTGAGAAAGTTTGCGTCAAGAAAATTTGTTTCTAAAAGTGTTACATTACTTAGTAAGGAATGACAACAGCTTCAGTTATCACAGGTATACGTGTAATGTTATCTACGTAAAAATATCTTCGCTGGTTGATGGCACAGATTTATGTGTAAAAACTCCTACTGTACATTCAGTAGGCTACATCAATCATGCTGTACCATCTTATAACTTCTGACATTTCAATTCCTCTAGATGTGTCGTGATCGGATGAGTTTTCCGCAGACGATGACCACAGATAGACAGGAGCTGATGGGAGATGTCTCCATTTATTCGTCGAAAGACACATCATTCATGACTTCGAATAGTTCATTAATTCATTGATTACTGTGATGTCAGATGAGATGTTTTGCAGTTTGCTACAAAAACCCATAATGATAGTGGTATTATGCATTTCAAGAATACAGAAGTTTAATCTTTCCATTTGTTCACACGTAGCATTCTGCCCGTCTCTACTATGGTGATACCTGCCTATCTGATATTACACAAGCTTATTGAAGAGTTACTTGATATCGTGTTCATACTGTGTAGCTGTAAAATTGACATGAAAATATGTCTGTTCTCTCTCATCGATGGGATGATATACACATACTTGCTGATCGTTGAAGGGTTATAATGTTTCATTTTTATTTCTTACAAAAGCAATATCGGTCTCTTTGATGTTCTTTTTCATCTCACATTATGTCTGTAGGACATCAGTAGAAATAGAATCCCATAAAAGCAAAAAATACGAAATTCAGTTAAACTGTCTATTCAAAGGAAATTTGGGAGGTAGATTTGGCGATCCTTTTGATGTTGAAGTATTATTCTTTAACGTAATGATGGTGGTATTCAATAGGCAATAAAAACGAAAATATTTATTCATTCCTACCTCTATCTACATATGGTCGCGCATTTCCTGCTGCCAATAATTTTTTTCATGTCTTTGAAGAGACAACTGCGCTTCAAATGCTGTTTAAATAAATGGCAGATTTTCCATTTATACGTAGGCAGATATGACAAATTGTAGACCCTGATATTCGTTGGAACACTACTACAGCCCGAGTTTTATCATGAAATTTCTGTATGATATTGTAAAATATGGCACTTCTCTCCGGTGCCAGGAAGATGATCAACCCTGCAGTTCTTCCAGATTGTTTGATGACTTTCAAGCTATGCATATGCAGCTTTGATGATATAACGCCCTATTTTATCAAAGTTCATAGCAAATAATAATACACAAGTGGGAATTAATTGCAACATCCTTTCTCCTGTATTGACTTGTAAAGAATAACATAGGGCAGTAATTTTATCTCATTCCTTTACGACATGTTTCGCCATCTCTCTTCATAGCAAATAGACAGGGTGACAAAGTGGTGTGTCTCTATCTTATAAAAGGATGCAACAACGTAGTGAATATAAAAAGGTCTAGATAAAATTTCGAAGTTGAAGTTACATGCAGACAATAAGACACATGAATAAAGTCAATAGATGATAAACAAAAAAACGTTTCCACGGCAACTGTAGACTGACAACTGTCTCTTTCTGTTGATAGAGATATGAGGCCAATTTCTTGATAAGAAATACTTCTGATAGGCATGGATGTCGAAGATACTGGCACTGATAAAGGATTTCAAATCGTCCTTTACAACCGGGATGTGGTTGAGGGCATGCCATGAAGTGCCCAGTGACGCTGTCATCTGGCTCCACTTTCGATCAGAGTCTCTGACGATTTCCTTTGTTCAGCCAGTCGGGGATGTGTTCAGCAAAGCGTTTGGAAGATGCGAACTCCGTCCTTCTGACGTATCTGCTTCCACAGAAACACAAGATGTGTAACATGGAGGGATCGCGGTTCTTTGCCGTCCAACAAACGTCCCTCGTATACATTTCCCTGGACTGAAACACGATGAGTGACTTCACTTGAAGATAGCTTTCTTCAGGCGTTTTCTTGTCTCACCTTTCAAAGGCAAGATCAGTCTCAGCGACTTCTTCCTCGGGCCGATCATTTTTGGCTTCTCTCTTTTGTGCTAATTGGTGAACCATGTTGGTTGGCCGTTGCTCTCGAGAATGCGCATCAACAGCTCTTCCTCATTTCGTAAATTGTCGTCGCTGTAGATCTGCATTGCACGATTGAAAAGGCACGTCACCAAGTTCCTTTTGTGGGACATAATTGCGAAACTGTGGAAGGATCGACCTATGCAATCCCTCCATCATTTCTCGCTTGCTGAGATTTCTCAATCCAGTCCGCACTGTACCAGGACATCCAAGAAGGCGAGTCGATTGTCCACTTCATCCTCTCTTGTGAACTCAGGTTACCATGTCCATTGTCCATTCTTCAATACTTGCGACAGCTGGTCGAGTTGTACACTATCCTTGTAAAGGAATAGATGCATATTTTCCAAAATCCTCTGATAGGAATCGTGAGGGTCAAAAATGCAATGAAGGAAGTCATACATAATCAGTTAAATAACAAAAGAAGACAACATGAAGTCAGAAAAAAATAGAAAAAACCATTATTGTGCAAGCGAATCATGGTGATGGTGAAGGACCTGTCTCTTATTAATGAGTTACATTGCGGCATGCGATAAGATTGCGGGTACGTGTTGATTGCTGGAGCGATGTCGCAGTGGATGCTGATCGTCAATGGCGATGGACATGAATAATTTAGAGGCCAAAATTAGTCGACGACAATGCAGTGGAACGAAGTTCTCACATGTGCAGCGCGGTGATCCACAGATAATGCAGTGAGCTCGAACATTTTCAGAATGCCGACTTGGTTTTGTGTTAGGTTGACAAAACGAGGTGCTGAGTATTCTAGTACACTCCGAATAGATCCATTGTACGCCACAGTGAGATCTTCAAGTGAAAGGAATGGCTTGAGTCTTCCCAAAATGGACAAACGTGAAGAAGCCTTTTTTTGAAATGCACTTCATGTACAACGGACCGGCTGAGAGTTTGGTCGAGCATAATTCCAGGGAACTTTCACTTGTTTGCGCAGTTAATTCGGGAATACAAAGATGGTCATAACTTTTCTTCTTTGTAGATGCTACAAGCACGGGAGCATCTTTCTTCTTTTATAGACATCAGATTCTCATTAGTCCATTCTGAAATTTGGGTCATAGCTGCGATTAAGGGACTTGTGCCATTATTTCTCCGTACTTCCCAACAACTAGAAAATCGTCTGCATATTTAGTCAGTAATACATCATTGAGTGATAGTATCCGGTCCGAAGCAAAGAAGTCAAATAAAAGACGGTCGAATGAAGAGTCTTGAGGGACCCAAGAGGGATTTGTAGAGAGAACATGGCAGGCTAGTCGCGGGCCTGTCATGGCTATATACTGGCTGGTCGTGGCCCAAAGGGCTACCCATCGTACATCCGTCGATTTGCCTCTAGACTGTGCCATTAAACTGGAACCGGCAGTCCCTTCGTGCAGATGCGTTCTAATTTCTCAAACGAGCTCAGCGGTATTGGTACATGAACTCCTTTGTCTTGGATGATCTCGATCACACCCATCAGCGTGTCCTCTAGCGGAGCATTCGTGAAGAGCGACGTCACATCCAGGGAGGCCATCTCTGTCTCCTTTACGTTGAAAGTAGACACGTTATCCCCGAACTCAAAACTGTCTCCCTCTGAGTAAGCACACCCGATCCTCCACTAGCTTGAGAAGATCGTTCAACCACTTTCCTGTCAACTGCAGTGGGTATCCGTGCATTTTGAGAATGGGTGGTAGCGGGCAGTCGACTTTGTGTATCTTGGGACATCTCCTCATTTTTGTCATTAGGTTACCATTTGCTCGTAGGTATTGGCAAATCGACGACGAGATGAAGGACTGCTTCTTGAGATCCTTGAGTATCTCCTGCAAATGCTTTGCCACACTCGTCATCGACGGTTCTTCATCCTCATCAACTTAATCAACCGTCACTCCACGACCTTCGTCTGGGTTGAGAAATCTTATACTGTGGCCTTGTTCGAGATTCTTCAGGGCTTCTTTATTAGCTCAAGAGGGAGCGGACGCTTCATCACGCTTGTAGCGGCGCAGTCCTCTGATGAAGCCTTCAAACTAGCCTTCAGTCGTGCTGCATCAAAGTTTGGTCCTGACCAGTAGACTATGTTGCTCGAAGAACAGCTCAAATTCCGCATCATCATGCCGTCACTTTTCCTTGATGCAAAGCAGAAATCTAGTCCTCTGCATAAGGCTTGCTTTTGTATTGTAGTCAGCGGTACACCAGAGACACCAGAGACATCGCCCTCAATTACAGCCCGGACCTAGAGGACGCTTTGAAATCTTCCGACACTGCCAGTATCGACGACAGCTTTGCCTAGTGGAGGCATTTCTTATCAAGATGTTGGCACCAGACCTCTGGAAAGAAAGAGACAGTTTTGGAACAACAACAGGAAAGCAATTAATATCTGTCTAGATTCCACCTACCTTGACCACATGCGGACCCTCATGCATTTTGCACTGTTGTAAAGAATGTAAAGAAAAGTTGCTAGTCTAAATAGATGGACAACATGAAATGGAGGTTAGCATCTCATACTGACCATTACGAGAGACCGGAACCTGAAGAATAATTAGGTGGTCTTCCTAAGAGTGTTTTGGGTTTACAAGGCGTGTTTCACACAACCTACTTTTTAAACATTCCCCTAACAAAGGAGAGGATTTCGAAGAAATAGCATCTGATAAAGTTGTTCCCAAATATTCGTTGGTGTGAAAATGTGTAGGTAAAATGCATACATTCTGATTCCAAAATACATGCTTTACTTTACGTATGCGATATATTCATTGCTGAACTTCAACCGACGACCCATTGGAGATTGCACGCCACACGTCGTCATATTCAGCTGTTGAACGCTGAGTCCCCCCACGACGGCTGCCTGCCATGCTGCCTTGTAAAACCACTCTCATCAGTTGGCGTCCTCCTTCTCTGCACTGATGTCCGTAGAAGAGCAGTTTCCTCTTCCGACTATGATTGAGCATGTAGCGAGTTGTTCAAAGATGCCAGCATTAGTCCGGTGTTCTCTATAGCTTATACGTAGCATTCTTCGCTAGGACCAAACTGCTGCTGCCACGATATGTTGTTCATATGCTGCTTTCAGTGTTGCCCATCCTTCGGCACCGCATGAGAGAATTGACCATACAAGTGTTCTCACTAACTTCATCTTAAGCTTTGTTGGTACCGCTCGATCTGCCCACACAGATTCTTATTCGTACATCTACTGTGCAACTTCCATCGTTCTTGATTGAACCAAGGTATTTGAACCGCTCCACTTCATCAATAATCTCCTCTGATTCTAACCGGTCGATACTAAAATACTGATGTTTTCTATACTGTAAATAATTGCATGCATTTTTCCTTTTTGCATCATGATTGGGATTCGGTAGTTTGATGATCAAGAAAACAAGTTCTTCGAATCCAATGTTATTTTAAAAGAAAAGTACGAGTAAAATTTACAAGGCGAATTTTCGTCCCTTCACAGGTACACGTCTCCAAAATAGTAGATAATAGCTAAAGCAACATTTTATATATCGATGGTAAAAACAAATCACACCCATTCATCGCTGTCATTCTTCTCTATTGTGTATGTTAGGCTTCATCAAACAACCGGTGGCGCCACTTCGTCTGCTTCATCACCACCTTCGCATTCTGCCTGTCGATCAAGTGATCCTCGCTTATTGAATCAGCCAGTGCCGATTTCTCTGGCTGAACCAACCTGCATGCCGCTCGGTGCTGTTGTGCTCGAGTGTGGAGACTGTTCTTTGTTTGACCAATGTAAACTTTCACAGTCCCCGCACCCGATCTCATACACGTACAGAATTAAATAGTTTGTTTGTCTGCTTCGGTTTGCTAGAAGTGTGATTTATTCGAAATCGACGGCACATCGAGGAACCTATTAAGTGAGCAAAAAGGAAATCCTAATACCTTACAGAGATAGGAAAAAAGTCGTGCGTCGCTTGCAGATTAGTGTGAGTTCAAGCAAATTGCTTCGATTGTCACAATTCCTTCAGATTCGAAGAATTCAGATCATTGCGCACAAGTTTTCTCCATAATGTTGGCCCTTCCGATCATTATTAAAGAAAGTAGCAGGCGTACGAAAATTAGTTCACTTGATGATTTCACCATCGTCTTCTCACCATTCCTTACTGCATAGTGCATACATTGAATCGAATGCCAGAGGATGTGTGTTTTGGTGTGTGCGAAGTGATATCACAGCACGCACGCATCTCTCACTGGCTCTGGTGTCATCTGCTGACAGCTTATTGTTTGCCATTTCCAATAGCAAGCGATACACGAACTATCCATTCGAGAAGGAGCAAGCTGTCTAATTCTGTGATGTGCCATTTCGATATTAAGGTTACATATAACCAAGGACGTCTATATTTAGTACTATGGCCAGGACGCAAGACAACGATTCACTAGGGAAATTAATGTAGGCTGGTTTTCGGGAATTCCCTTCCTAAGTGACTGGTAGTAAATGTATTGTCAATCATTGCGGTAGGCAATCAAGAGGGCTATGAAAGATTAGAGGGAAGATAGCACCATCGGACATTCTGCTACCTATTGTGTTCGACTTCCTTCGCCGTGCGTTGCTATGACAGCGTCATCGATTGCAGGCTGCAGTAAGGCTTCGTCGAGGAATATTTGCGCGCTGACTTGGTGAGATTCGTCATTGTGTTTCACCGACCGACCGAATAACTGCTTGTGTGTTTATCTGTTCAGCCAGATTCAGACTCGATTCAGCTACTACATACGCTTCCCACAGTCATGCCCAGGAAGTGCTCTGCCGGCTATTGTAAGTCAAATTATGACTCGACCAAGGAAAAGGTTCCGGTGTACGATTTTCCACCGGAGGAATCTGAGCGGAAGCGATGGCTTGATGCCCTCCCCATTAAAATTGACAGTGACGCGCTGGCCTACATCAGCATCTGTTCAAAGCATTGGCCAGATTTTGCTGAAATGATTCAGACTACCCGATTCCCCCCGCCCGCGTGACCCACCGTCTATATTTCCGAATTGCCCCTCGTCAATGATCAAACCTCTGCCAAAACCTCGGAATTTACCATCAAGGAAAATAGAAGCAGCCTCAAGATCGGCCATCTCCGATGAATGGGATGATTTTCAGCGAAAAGATCAACTTCCCGAATTTACTGAATTTTTCCAAGTCATTCAAAGATCGGATATCGTACAATCTCACAATTTGTGTGTAACTTTTGACTCTCGCGGTCTTTTATCATTTTGTCGCATTTTCGAGGTGAGATGACTGATTACTCAATTCATATTTATTCAAATTATCATGTAAAAGCGCTTCGTTTTCGTGCACAAGTCGATGTACGAGATCTAATGGGTTTCCAGTGTCGAGTTGAAACTTTTTCTCAAGTTGAAGCTATTGTCAACAGAGTAAAAAATACTGTACCTGACATACCTTCATCTATAGCAAATTATGTGAGTGAAATTCAGACCCTGCTTGATTTGTGTGGAGATATTGATTGCACTGATCGTCAACGATTTTTGTTAAGACAGCTACTATGTTCAACAAGCAAGAAACCGCATGAGTTTTCAACTGGTATATTGAAAACTGCAACAGAACTTCTCGTAAATGGGAGAAGGTCATATGAGGCATTTAGACGCATTTTAACACTGCCTCATCATAGCACAGTTTCAAAATATTTCGGTGGTTCAAGTAAAATAGGCACTACTGAAGGAGCGCGTGAGACTCTAAATTTTGTGTTATCTAAATATTCAGGTTTACAACAAAAAGTGTGCATTATGTTTGTGAAGTGTATATAAAAGCATCGGTAAGGTATCGAGGCAACCACGTCGTAGGCTGGCAGAGGATGACCCGACGAAAGTAGCGAGGACTGTTTTGGCTTTTATGGTCAAACCATTAATGACATCAGAGAGCTTTGTTATTCGCTTGGTGCCAGTCTTCTCGTTGACATCTGACTTTCTTCAGCATATTTTAATCAATGTCATTGACGTCATATCTGAATGCGGAGGTGATGTATTTGCCTTGATATGTGATTGTGCTGCTATCAACAGAAAGGTATATAAAATATTACGCAAATCACCAGAAGAACCGTGATCGGTCAACACCCAGTTCATTCACAAGAATTTTATTTATTGTATGACACTGTGCACCTGATGAAATCAATGAGAAACAACTGGATATCGGAAAAAACTAAAGAAATAAATATTGAACTTGATGGTAATGAAGTGGTCACAGGAAAATGGTCCGATGTCATAGAATTGTACAAAAAAGAAAGCGGTTAACATCGTACGGAGGACGAAATTATGTCACGAGGCATGCTTTCCCTCATCTTTCGATCTTCAAAAAGTGGCTCTGGCTCTGAACGTATTTAATGACAAGACGGTAGCAGCATTGACAGAAGACTCAAAAACTAACACCGCGAAATTCATCTCCATTATTTTACAATTTTGGAAATTGTTAACGTGAAACACCCTGAGTCACACATTTATCTCAATGATTCTGATAAGAAACCGTTTCAGATTTAAAAGACCAGCGGTTTGTCATCATGAAAAAGCTGTCAGAATCCGTAGCAAAAATGCCGGGAAATCAAGGAGCGACCAGGATAAAATCTTTTACGACAATTACTCGTGACTCTTTGGTTCAAAGCATAAATGGACTTATTTCTCTTACTAAAAAACTACTAGAAGATAGAGCTTGTCGATTTGTTTTGCTCGGGATGTTTCAAACTGACCCCTTAGAGGGAGAATTTGGGATATACCGCCAGAGCAGTGGAGGGAATTATCTGATAGGTTTTGAACAGATACTAAGTACAGCTCAAAATCGAAGGCTTGCTTTGTTCGCGAGATTGGCTGATGCAAAATCTGAACTTCAAACGAATCAAATACATCCTACTGCTGATTGTTGTGAGTCTGATGTAACGGAAGATGAACTAGAAACAGTCGATAATATTTTTCGCTATGTCGATATGTTAACGGATGATGAAAGGAATGCGTTGTTTTATGTATGTGGCTATGTTGAATTTTAAATTACGAACATCCGAAGAGCTTTCTGACAGATCGGATACTAAAAGCACAGAGTATGTTGAATCTTCCGATTTTACGCATTTAGTCAGTAGAGGAAAACTTACGTTTCCATTAGAAAAATTGTTCAATTTTTCTCTTATGTGCTACGCTTTTTTTAAGCAGCAAGTACAGAAATGCGCTGTTAGATGTCGTCAAATGTTTATTGTTATCCACGACTGCTTTTTTTGTGATGCTCCTATAACCAATATTGAATCTGTTTGTAAAAGACTGACAAACATATTTTACAAAGGATTAGTGACAATGAAGTCTGATTTGTTAAAGCAAGAAGACAGAAATGCCATGAGGAAGCGCAAATTCAAAGTGATGTGATTCAATTTTTCTGTAAGGTTCACCATTAATGAGTTTCAATGAACTAAACATTTCTGTGCTATATGTGTACATGTTTTCTATGAACGTTTAAATCTACTGATATTCATTCCCATCATTATTTGTGAATGTGCATACTGCATCTTTTGTATCGTTAAGTGGATATACAGAAATATTATTAACATCGATGTTGTTCTTTTTGTTTCGTGTTTATGTTTTAAAAAGTTGGAAAATTCGAAAATACTTGAATGGACGGGAAATCATATGCTTTTTACTCTTGAAATAATGTGCCATTTCCAGTTTAATTAAAAAATTAGTAATATCCTATAATTGTGTTTAGGTTTCATTAATTGGAAGAAATCGTATATTACAGAAAAATTATGTTGCTTTCAGTCAATTAATTAAATGGCTGCAACGAGTAGGTAGAAAACTTGTTACTTATTGTCGACACGAATAGAGTCGTGAAAATGTAAAATATCTGGCTTTTATCATGTCTTTTGATGGTGGATACAAATAGAAATGTAGCAGTTCATATATCCGCTGTAATTTTGTGAAAGTTGATATTGCACTGTTAAGTTCATTTTAAGAGTCATCAGCAAGAGTTTTTGATATTCATAAATAATACTATGAAAGGAGAACGTTTTAAAGAGATGCTCAGTTTCTTCAATCATTCATCAAATGCAATAAGCTTGATTGATGGACTCGGATGATCATTTTGCTATTACTTAAATGTAAGATCAGAGGTAGCAATAGTTCAGCGAGGCTGAAGCATCAGCCAACAACTCCGAATTTAATTCCCATGTCCAGTGTATCCGTCTAACTGACGTGGGTTGGTCGGTCGGTGAAACACGATGACGAAACTCACCAAGTCAGCGCGCAAATATTCCTCGACGAAGCCTTACTGCAGCCTGCAATCGATGACGCTGTCATAGCAACGCACGGCGAATGAAGTCGAACACAATAGGTAGCAGAATGTCCGATGGTGCTATCTTCCCTCTAATCTTTCATAGCCCTCTTGATTGCCTACCGCAATGATTGACAATACATTTACTACCAGTCACTTAGGAAGGGAATTCCCGAAAACCAGCCTACATTAATTTCCCTAGTGAATCGTTGTCTTGCGTCCTGGCCATAGTACTAAATATAGACGTCCTTGATATAACCCTTCCTTTCTAGGAAGCTGAAGCGCGCGCAGATGAATCTAATTCTGTGCATACACGACTGTGCGGGTACAATCGGGCTCCACGGGATCCTTCACAAGGCCAAGCACCACGAGGATAAGGCCAAAGAGTTGCTTGGTCAAGGGCCATGCTGTGTGCTATGATCGTGGCATAGATATTTCAAATATCTGACACGTAGCATGTAGTATGATGTAAGAAATATACATTGAGTAACTGGCAACCTTGGCGGTTTTACTGGTATAGCTCGTGGCGGCTATACCTGTTCAGGCACGAAAATTCGCCTTGTAAATTTTACGTCTCTTTTAAAATAGCATTGGATTCGAAGAACTTTTTTTTCTTGATCACTGTTCCTTTTGTGTTTTTCTCGCGCGCAATTGGACGTGATTTATATTCTCTATTTCAGAATTATTTTTGTGACCGCCCCTTATACTGGAGAGAAGTAACTACTTCAAATTCAAGTTAAGTGGGTGAGATGCGTAGAGAATTACAATTTCTTTTACTATTCTCATTCTGAATTCAATTTACTTTTACCGTGAGACGAAGATATTGCCGAAGAAATCATCTCACAATTCCATTATCGATGCGACTACAATATCCACTTGAGGAATCACTGATTCTGATTCGGGAGTGAGCTTCAGATCGTGTTATCAACCAGTAAAAGTACAAAGCTTGATCGAATATTTGAAGCGATTTTGAATGTTATTGTTCGTTGATTTGATTAATTAATTAGTCTGCGAATGTTGAGCCAGTGCACTTGAATGCGACATTTCAGGAAATCCTATTCAAATGGGAATGCCATTCCATGGAAGTGCTGGCTTCATTCCGATGAAGGACGATCATTAAAATGCCTCATATTTGATTCCAGCAATAGTTCTTGCGAAGGATGTTTTATTTAGGCAGTCTTGCGCTTGTGAACTATCTTCAATAGTGATTTATTCATACATCAGGTTGCATGAGGACTGCTTCATTCACTTCAGCGATTTCGCAGTTGTTAGATGATGTCCGCGTTCAGATGGATGAGAAATGTCAGATTCTTCCGAACTTAAATGGTACAGCGATAATTGCCATAAATTCTGTATGAATGCAATTTGATGACTGTGAGTGAACCAGGCTTTTATGCAACCGGGATACCGGAACACCGAACATTCATGAAGTTTTACATCTGTTACTTTCAGGATTTTGGATGAATTTGTACTCATTATATATATTCTACTCATTATTTGTATACTCACGAGTATGGTGCAAACCTCCAGTCAACTACACTAACAAAACGTGTGACTAATTGTCTGACTGACAGTGGAAATCAGTCAGTTCTCTGACACCAGCGCTGATACAATTGCCTTTAATCAAAACCTCGCAAAGTCGAAACCTCGCAGGTGAATATCAAAATACAAAGAAAAGGAAGTGAACTGAAGACAACAATTCTTCTGCGCTCACTCATTTGTGTAGGAATGAGTAGCATAGATGCCTCGTTCACACTCCTGACTAACATCCATTTACTGAAAAAACGAAGGAAGACTTCAATAACCTCTAAATGTAAAAGATGGGAACTGAATTGAAAAACGCTCAAATTTAGCACCGTTTAATCAACGCATGAAATTCAGCGCGCGAATGCGCGAAAAATATGACTCGCCGCAAAATATTCATCGGTTATGGCCTGAATTTTAAAGGTTAATTTTTTAACGTGACCTCGATTGCATGTTCGTTGGAAGAGAAGTCATCCTATGTGACCCTCAGCAATGAAAGTTGTTGAGTCGCGGGAGATGAATGAAAATACATGAAGACGTAATTGGTGATCTGTGCGTGAGGACAATAGCACAGTAGCAGGATGGAAGCGTGCATGCAAGCGTCAGATTTTAGACGCACCGATGAATAGGACGGAGTGACTTTACTCCTTATAAACAAATGCGATGTGCCATTTTATCTGACGAATATCGAATAAACCGGCCTCCCTTTCGCTTTCCTCAAAATGATCTCAATTTCAATAATTTCGCATTAGAATAATGTTTGAGACTTTATTGGGGAAGTACCACAAATTGGAACCATTACGATGTACAGAAATATCTCTATTGTCTTAGTTTCACACAAAATATTATCAGATATGTGCTTACAGTCGCCAAATGCATGTTGCATTATGTTTATCACGATGGTGAATAAATGAAATATGACTTCAGAAATTGTCAGCAGAATTTGATGGCATTTCTCCTATTGTAAGGAAAGTCTTCCATAAAAAGAAAGACACTTATTGCTATAATATATAATAATATAAATATAAATATAATAATATTACAAGAAATAATCTGCTGAATTTAATTAATTGTTATGCATTCACATCAATTTCTATCTGGAAAAACATGTCCTAACACTAGAAAACACTCGATCACTTTCCATGACTTGTTCAATCGACGATTGTTAAAACTACCGGCTCATCGCAAAGCACCTTTAGTCAGCGACTCGCAGCGGTTCATACTCATTGGGAAGATCACCAATGACGTCATTAGGAACTTTTGCATCGCTTTTGCGCTTTGACGATGCGGTTTGAGTGGACTGATTCAAGCAGTTAGAGTCAGACCTTCGATTATATACAATTAAAATAGAAACTGAAAAGCTTCCGAAGTGCACCTTCTAAGTATTGAATTTTCAAGACTTTTATGATTATGTGCTTTTTTTATGTTCAGTGCGAAAAAACATCGGTGGCACGAAAATCCTGAATTCATTGACTGCGAACACAACATGTCGATATTGCTGATTCATTCGATTTTTGTTGAAGATTGGCAGTGAATACACATAACGAATTTATCGGACAACTAAATATCCCATGCTCTGCTGAGGACGTATTTGATCTGACTCATCACGCCATGTTCTCGACTTGCTAATTGTTTACAAATCAGGCATTCATCATCCTTTGTGAGTGTGCGCCTCGATATTTATCTTGGCTGTTTAGCAGTTCAAAGGCGAGCGGAAAATTCATCCGATGTTAGACACAGTGTTCAGCTGATCATGAAATTACATTATCACCAAAGAATATCATGGATCATCTTCTAGAAGTATTGTCAATAAAATTGCGATATGATGTTCGATAATCATTAGACGAAAATTAGGATTGTTCTTCTTTCTGCTGGTACTGAATAGGTAAAGAAAGACATTGATATTATGGGTGTCGTGTCCCGTAGTCCTATCATTTTGGTTTGAGTAGGGAGTCGAGTCCTATAAAATGACTGGAGTCCAGTCAGTCTCCGGCTAGAATCATCTCGATAAAGTCACCTTTTGAATCGTCATAAATACTTACAGGCAATCCTTTTCATTTGATGTTATATTGATAAATTACCTTTGTTGCGCTAAAGATTTAAAAAGGTAAATTGGGACTTTTTGAAGCAATAGATACTTATGCAGTGCCATCATCAAAACAATTTAAGTTTGCATTTTCCAATCATCACATCACTTAAATATGTACAATATATTGAGCAGAATTCAATAACACGGCAACACGATTTCTTTGGTCGACATTTGTATCACTGGTTGAGCGCAAAGTTGACAGGCAATACAATGGTGAAGATGGTTATGAAGACCAGAGTTATTGTAGTAATTTAGGAATTTATTATATTGCGTACAAACGTGCGCGGCAGGAGCTTATAGGTCCTTACATCTTCAGCGAAAAACATTTTCTTCCAATTTTTACAGGTTCCTCATGAAATATGCTAAAATTGTCCACTTCTCGTGCACAAAGAGTATTTTTTCCTGCGCAGGTGACTTTTTCTCCGTTCAAGGATTATAAGTTTCAGTTAATCAAATAAGGAATAATAAACAAAATAATTTTATGCTGCAAGCTCTTTATGTATCATAAATTTTGCTCAAGAATATGTTTGTTTCCGTGTTTATGGACATGGAAGACGTCTCGTCATGTCCGGACTTTCTCTATCAGCATATCGAATTTTTACCGACAAATATTGACAGCCATGTTACACATCTTCATCAAATTTCTGCAAAATGTTAAATTTTCAAAAAATGTGAAAAATAACAATTCATGATTTTGAAGCTCGAACATGTGAATACTTCCATTCGACACGCCTGTATGTAGGGCGTCAGGAAGATTTGCATCAAATTTCGAGCAGAAATCAAAGCAGAAAGACGAATCTCAACGGGATCTCGATGCGGTGATGGGTTGAAAGTCTATTCTGACTGATAATGACCTATTTTGCTTTCAGGCCTAGTTCTTATGACTCAGCCGGTTCTTGTTAGTCGAGAAGAGCGTCATTCACGAAGGAAAACAGTTGGAGAAATCCAGAGAAGAGCGAAAAGTAGCGGTAGTGGTTGGCCTCAGATTGCCATCTTTCCGGAGGGCACTTGTACAAATCGAAGTTGCTTGATCAAATTCAAGTTGGGAGCATTTATACCTGGAGTGCCTGTGCAGCCAGTCATCATACGATGGCCGAATAAATTGGTGAGTTCAATTTCGCCACCATTCATGTTGGACGTAAAACCTTGGAAATATGCTTAATGCTGATGATCTTGTTTCATTTCGCGATAAGCTACTTTTTTATGTTCCCTCGTCAGAATAGTTTGCAATTGCCGTCATTTCTGCAGAATCATGCATTCATGCAGGGGTGGGCCGATGTGACAATATGTGACATTCTTTCATCTCAAAATAAATTGTGACATAATGTGTATTTTTCATTGTTGGTGTGACAAAATGTGACAAATATACGTAACTAGAAAATAATTTGACAAAAGTAATGTTTTTACGGTGGTATGACATAGTATAATGAGGTTTAAACTCACAGAGGAGCATCAACTTCGTCTGAGTGAAATAACAACAACTTTATTCTTTGACTTTGATTTGTACTCGAAAGATGTAAGATAGATATGCTTCTCTGTGCTCCCATTGGTGACGTGCACTTCCGCCAGGTAAATCGTGATGCTACTAGTTCGCTTGTTTAAAGTTGACTTTTAGCTTGATGGCCCAATTGCAACATTCATTCCATGTGGTCATGCGTTTTTCGATTGTCATTTCCAGATCGCAGTATTCCTTGCGAAGTTGTAGTTCTGATAATGCGCACAATCCAAGGAAAATAACAATTGTAACAAAACTCGGTGTGATATTTCTTCGCTGAAAACAGAATTACGAGTAAAAGTGCTCTTTTTTGTGCGAATTTATATTGTCTGTGAATTCATTTTGTTGAATTTATTCCGAATACGTGCTTATTGTTTACCATCAAAATGAATTTAAGACATTAAAAATAATCATTATCGCAACCTTTGAGTGTAATTTTTCACTTAAAACAAAAATAAAGGTGTTAAAGTCTTACCCATGGTTTGTTTCGCTGTTGCCACATATCTCGGGGCAACTGTTAGATATCTTAAATGGCAATTTCTATGAAACTCCTTATATGACAAAGAGTAGTAATAATAAATTAAAGGTTTCTCGATCTTGTCCCATTATAACGCCGCTTGATATGCAATCATCGATAGGGCAGAAAATAAAATGGCAATTTCGATAGCTGCCAATTTCCTGGACATCATGTGTCAAATTTTGTACATGTGTTTCCATCATCATGTGACGAAATGTGACATTTATGTCAATGGGCATGTGACAAAACGTGACATTAACGCTCATCGATGTGTGACAAAATGTGACAAATCTTGAGTATCAAAATGTGACAAAATGTGTCACAGATCCAAGTGGGACGGCCCACCCCTGATTCATGTAAAAAGTGTCATGTTCTTTACTGTTGAAATTTCTCCAAATGCATGCGCACATTATACTAATTACTGTGTATGTTAGCTGGATGGAATTGGTGGTTTCGATGAAAAATTGCTGATTGGGTTTATTGCACTAAACACCCTTCGTGGCCATATGTACCATGGAACAGTTAACTCAGGATGATTTTTAGGAAATTACAAGTACATCTAATTTGTTTAATCTGAGTACAGATCTGATATCACTGGCGATGGCGATCTCCGCGCAAGGTTATCATTCGCTATGTAGGACCAGTTTTTTTATGAATCTATTTATGATCTCCGTCAACATAACACCAGTTTGCCTATTCAAGTATTGCCTCCCGCCGTTGACTTAAGGAAACTTTATGTATGCGGCTGTGTTTACAGCAAATAAGTGCCGCATGCACATTTAGAACAGCAAAGGACACAAGTCAACAACTCATAGCCCCTGACTTGCATGCAATCTTCCAAAAGTCGTTAACTGCGACCCGCGCATTTAGAAAATCATTATTTTAAACTTTTAAAGACATTCAGAATCATGAAGAAATGCGATGATTTCAATATCAAGCAAGAAGATAACACCAACTGTCTGATACATACTATTGCTATGTTGTGATGTCGAGTTTATTTCCGGAAAATCACCAGTTGTATTACAAAAGTATGTCGCTAAATTCAAGCTTTCGGGGCTATTATCGCTACACACCTTGATCATGCACTCATAATACAACTGGTGATTATTTATAATAAAGTTTAGATCATGAACAACCCAGTTATAAGAATATTAGATATCACTGTTGTGTTATGTAATCGTTCAATCTATGGAAGCATTTTTTCAATGCGTTCAAAATACTTGTGCGCATACGAGTAACCTACTTGCAGTTCTTTAAATGCATGATTTATCTCTGATATCATAAATTACGTGTAGACAGCACAATTGCATGTAGCAATATTACACTAGCCATGTGCATATACATAAGCACAAAGTAGAGGTAATTCGTATGCATTCGCCATCTAATACTGCCGAATTTCATTTATCCCATTGACATGTTGTCACTCTCTTAAAGTTGATTAACAGAGTCCCAAAAGAGTTAATCAGAGATTCCTCGAGTCCTAGCTCGTGAATTTGCAATTTCAGTTTAAGTGGCAATTTTCCGACAATATAAGTGACAATGTGCAATATTTCTTCCCTTTAATGGAACTGGAATCTAAATGTAAATCATCACCTCGTATTATTTCGAATTCCATCAAAATCATTGTTCATTTACATGCGAAAATCACAGAAGAAAGACGCATGAAAATCATTTTTCTTTCTTATAGCGCAGAAAACCATTGCTTTGCTACACTGAATGCCGCTAATTATGCTGGCCTTCGGGTGGTAAGTGATTTTGGCATCATAATCGGATTGATATAGAACTAATGAACTTCAGACAAGTGTATGTAAGCACTTCGTTGCCTACGACTTTCATGCAGCTAGTTGGACCAAAATAAAGAGGGAGACTGATGAAAGCTATAATTTTATGGCCTCTATATCTACTTACAGCCAATCCGCTTTTTTTGGAGCGACTTATGTTTTACAAAAACATATTATATAACAATATTCCGGTTTCTTGGGGGCACACACGCTTAGTTAGGGCAAAATTTTTTTAACATCCATGCCCCAATTAAACGGGAGTGACTGCACATGGCATCTCGCATTAGTAAAGTGTCATCATGTTATCACCATCAATTTAGTTTCCTAATGCTTCAGTAGATCGCGTATCAGTCCACGTTACCTAGTCAGCTTGCAGTGTCGAAAACTTGATATTTCTCACGCTTAGAAGATCTGAGCGAGTTATCCTCGATATGTCGGAAGCAACCCAGACACTTATGAAAGCCATCAATTTGCAGAGGCAATTTCCAAGAAATCACTTGCAGAGCTACTTGACAATTTATGAGGAGCAAGAACATAGTGCATTATTGTTAACCCAAGTTGATTCCTAAATTATATTCAAAATTAAAACTTTTCTTCGAATCTTTTTTCAAATGGAATTTGCGGACGTTCCATGGATCGCATGAAGACGGGAGAGGTGCCATTAGAATCGCATTGATTTCCTCGTTCTTTTGATCATAAATTTTTGCCGTTTTGAGATCAATATTGCTACAATGAAAGGGGTAAGACAGTTTTCACAAATTGACATTTGTCTATTTCCTTAGAGTGGCCGTTTGCTTGGGATGTGTTGAATATTCACCCGTCGGGACACTCAGCCTCGTAGAACTCATTTTTAAAATGCGGATTAATGGCATTTGAGCATCGAATACACAGTTGGCTAAGTTATTGTAAAATACATAAGAAAAATTGGAAAATATTTGGCTTTGGCATTGAAATTGTTTTCATGGCTTTCTCTCAACATAAATTAATGATGAAATTGCAGCGACATTAATCCCATGGTTGTGTACCTTTCAATTTGAATGTCTCAACAAACAATGCTATCAAGAGAATGTATGCCGAATACTTCACTTCCTCACCAAGTTGCTGGCTCATCATCTTAACTACATCTTCCTGCGTTATTGCGAGTATTGAAGCAGTTTCTTCCCCCTTTGGAAATTAATTGGCCAAGGATGAGGCTTCCGCACCCGAGGCGCGGCGCACTGGTCATAATTGCTGGCTGTGATAAAAGGATCAGTTGCATTGGCATGTTATGTTGGTCTCTTCACTGATTGTTTCTGTAATCTTCACATTGAAACTTATTAGAGCGGGAGCTGAGGGGGTTTGGGTGCAACGAAAAGGCGCCCAAGGTTTGACAACATTTATTGATAGGTGATAGTCACCTAGTACAGGAACCGATCGTCTGCCGGGGCGCAACGATTGCGTTCACCCCCATATTAACAATATAACCCCCCCAAAATTTTGTACTAGATGCAACATTCTGGCGCCCGCGAAATTCAAATTGGATCTTGTTCCCTGGTATCCAAGGGGTACGGAAACCGCAATGACAGACGTTTTATCGATTGCGTTGCCCCCGGCAGACGCCATTATAGCCCCCGTCCCCAAAATTTTGTACTAGATGCAACATTCTGGCGCCCGCGAAATTCAAATTGGATCTTGTTCCCTGATGTCCAGGGAGTATGAAAACGTCATTGACAGACGTTTTATCGATTGCGTTCCCCCCGGCAGACGCGATTTAGTGCCCCAAAATATTTTAGACCTGATACATACACGTATATGGATACATGTATACCATTTCTGCGCTCGCAAATTCAGGGTGAAAAATTCGTTATGTCCTTAGATTTCGTCTAATGTTTAATGTACATTTCCTTGTACAAAGTAAGTAATTCTTATGATCAAATAAGACGATACTGCTGTTTTATGCGTACATTGAAAAAAGGAAAACAACAGATTAAAAACATCCTTTATTTCATCTCAAAAACTAGGACTTGAAGAGTTCCGTGGTAAAACTGAATAACAAAATATCTTTGAATTGTTTCTCATTATGTTTACGGTTGTCTTTTGCTATAAAAACGTCACTTCATGTAGTATAACAAGTTCTTTATCACGAAAACTGGTGGTCAAAAAATGTTCAAAATCATGTACACATATTCAAGTACGCCTATAACAAAATCTGTAAGAAGAGAAACGAGTTGGGCGCAATGGTTACTGAAATAACAATCCAAATAGGTCTGTAAATGGTCTAACAATCTGTAAATGGTCAGAGTAAAAGAATCTGGCTATAACATTATGTAAAAAGTGGAAATTTACATGTGTACAATGTACATGTATTAAAAAAGAATCAAACAATTCTATACCTGATTAACATAATGAAAATAATTACGTCATATTACATACAATAGGCTAATTGTGGATACAGATGCTTTTAGTTTTATAAAGAAGAGTCTCAACAAAGAACGTCTTTGGTTTACAGGAACGTAAGGTAGTTTGTAAATGCTTCCGATATCAAACAAATGCTACTTCAAATTATCATTCCAGTTCATCATCTGTGCTTTCATCACTCCATCTTTCGTCTTCTTGGTCAGAATCATTGTCATTGTTGTCATTGTCGCCATTTTCAGTCAGTTGTGAAGGCAAGGAATCGCCTCTAAACCAATCGATGACTAACTTATCACCAACCTTCTTCCAACCGCTCGTCAACGGATCAAGATCCATCGTTGGATTAGCTGTATTCGCCCGTGCCCACAATGAGGTTATATATTTGGTTCGCTTCACATGCATGGTCAGTGCATTACGGCATGGAGGCAGGAGGGCACAATCGATCTTTTTGATGTTCACTAATGGCTTCGAATCAGAGCTTCTGCCACTCATGCGTTTGAATATATCGTATCGAGCTTGATTTACATCTTTTGTGTGCTGTTGTCGACACATTTCACAGACGAATTGTTCTATTGTTTCCATATCAGGTTCGATGTTTTCATCCGTCAAACCGGCAAACATGTTGGCGTATTCGGTTGACTTGCACAGCATTTCTAATTATTTGATTTTCCCTTTTCGAAAGAATGATGACGTAAAATCGCATCCAGTGAATGCGTGGAAACCCAACAGAGAGATACAGATGTTGTGTCCGATGTTGTCCAAGATTTCTGCAATATTGCTCACATTGATGAATCGTCGGTTGTTTCCGGAACCGCAATCCATGATGAGTTTGCCATTCAATACGATGTTCATTCTTTTTGATTGTCCAATCAAACCGAGTAGTATGATAAGAACGTCCGTGTCCGATGCCCGCACCATAACTCCATCGTCAGGCAATCTTCGGGTGACATGGAATCCGCTTCCTCATGTTGGACTTGAAGTTCGAGGGGTTGACATGATCTCACCTGGGATGCAACTGATGTTATTTCTACACATGAACCACCATGGGAGACAAATACAGTCTTAGAACCGATGATAATAGCGTTATGATCTTTCTGCCATTCTTTTTGCCACATTCTATCAATGGCATAAGTCGAGTATCTTGCTTTTGTAGTATGGCTTGTCGTGTAGATTCTGCAGCTTCTTTAGTCAATATCATGCTCAGTTTTTCTTGAACTCTGTTTCTGACCTTGCGCGATTTCCCACGGAAGATGCATTCATGAGATACCAAGAGCCTTTTGAATCAGTTTTTGGATATGCTTCGGAATCATTGCTTCTTGTTGTTACTCGTACACTCGGTTGCTTTTCATTTTCTTCCTGTTCTTCTGGTTTTCTTTTAACGGCAGTATATCTTCTATAGCATTTCGTGTGGTAACCGAAATGATAATTTGAAGCAGCATTTGAATGAGTATCATAAGTACAAAGAGTCTCAGTTACAGCGTTCATGATATCACTTTTCAATAGACTTCTCAATCTAGCTGCCTGAAGAATGGTGTTCCACATACTTTCTGAGAACAGTCTTACTTTGTCTTTGCTCGATTCTTTGCAGATGATACATTCTACAACAGAAGGCAACGACTCGGATTCTGTGTCATTCTCATTCTCAGGGATTATCGGCATGCTGCTGCTTGTAATGTGCGGCAATGCACAGGACTGTTCACTTCCTCCACCTTTATTCTCTCTGAGCTCTTCCATATCTCCATTCTAAAAAAGATTATGTATATTTATGAAAAGCGAAATTTCTTTATTGGAAATACATCTATATCATCACATGATACATGGACGCTTCTATCTAAGTAGATTTCCTCTCAATAATAATAAATTATTATCTACTATCTAGAATACACGCATAAGTTGCAAAAATGAAAGAGAACATAATCACACATGATTAGGACTGTATGATTGTACACTATGTACACGGATATGATAAATATCATTTGCATAATATGATGAAAGCAAAACTTAAAATTCACAGGGATATGCTAACGGATATTAATCATATCCCACAGCTAAATTTTTTAATACATTTTGTTTCATTTAGCAATCTCATTCATTTCAGTTTCAGTACTTAATGTTTAAAATCATAAAAAATCAAATGTTACTCGTCAAAATACATAAGAATTCACCCGCCACCCAACACTGGGAGGTCGATCCTTTCCCTCCACTGCCGGAGATGTCTGGAACTCCCTGCCCCCATCCCTGCGATCTATTGAAGACCGAGCTACTTTCAAAAAGCAACTGAAAGCTTTCCTCTTGGACCGCATTTAATTCCTTGCGCTTTCATCTTCCACTTATCCTTGTATCTATCCACTTCATCTTCCTGTTTCTATGTCAACTGACTCGCTATCATGTACAGTGGCCTTGAAGGAATTTTGTCATAATGTCACTATAATAAAATTCCTTGAATCAAGAATTAGTGTTCATGATTAAACTATGCTGACGTACAATCATTATCAGTTCGTAGCCGTCTAATACGTAATCTACGATACAATATGTATACTAGATACAATACCTTTCGCCTACAGGACGCGGGGATGACTATGTTAAAAAGGCGATTACACACATTTAAACCTTTCTTGGGGGAGGGGTTGAAAAGCGATCCGTAACCGTAACATACATTTACAACAAAATGATCTGACATCATACTAGTGATATGTCATTATCCAACCGGTATAGAATCCATGTCTTAAACCTACATGTACTGTCGTAATTTTCGGCTCATGAAATTCCGATTGAAACTTTGTCAAACTGAAACCTGCAAATTTACTGTGATTTACAGTAAGGGTTGTCCAATACCATAGCGTATATATTGCTTGTACTGAATAAGACAAGCAAATTGTATAATAGTGGTAAGTACATGAACAAAATATAAAAGATCATAGTGGCGCTTCTCATAATTTTGTTTCATTTATTCAACACAAAACGTCGAGAAATAATAAATATGCACGTAAAACTGTTAAAATTCCGTAACTGTCTTGCGGCTGAAAGCTTGGATACTTCTTATACACAAGTCGTGTGGTCGAACCCACTTACAAGAAGTCATTAAAGTCAAAAGTTCAAGGATCGAGGCACGATTCAATGTCGATTGTATCACTTTATTGGCGGTTCAGTCTTTTCTCTCAATTCAAAAGTATGGATGATGCGGCAGAAAAAGGAATCCCGAATCCTGAAAATAAAATCATAGGTCCATTGTAAATAACGATGAAAATTAAAATAATGTGTTATTCAAATACACAGATCATAATAGCATACTTGGTGCCGCTCGAACAGCGACGCGGTCATCAAAACAAAATATTTGTTTTCTTAGCGTCTGCCGGGGGCAACGCAATCGATAAAACGTCTGTCATTGCGGTTTCCGTACTCCAAGAACACCGGGGAACAAGATCCAATTTGAATTCCGCGGGCGCCAGAGTGTTGCATCTAGTACAAATTTTTGGGGCCATTGGGGTACTATAATGGCGTCTGCCGGGGCAACGCAATCGATAAAACGTCTGTCAATGATGTTTTCATACTCCCTGGATATCAGGGAACAAGATCCAATTTGAATTTCGCGGGCGCCAGAATGTTGCATCTAGTACAAAATTTGGGGGACGGGGGCTATAATGGCGTCTGCTGGGGGCAACGCAATCGATAAATCGTCTGTCATTGCGGCTTCCGTACCCCTTGGATACCAGGGAACAATATCCAATTTGAATTTCGCGGGCGCCAGAATGTTGCATCTAGTACAAAATTTTGGGGGGGTTATATTGTTAATATGGGGGTGAACGCAATCGTTGCGCCCCGGCAGACGATCGGTTCCTGTACTAGGTGACTATCACCTATCAATAAATGTTGTCAAACCTTGGGCGCCTTTTCGTTGCACCCAAACCCCCTCAGCTCCCGCTCTATATGACCTGATTCAACTCAAACAGCGCATCTCGAATCCAGGTCCTTCGCATGAATGTGGGCATCATCTTTGACTTCAGAAGATTTTCTAACTTAGGATATTTCCATACTGCTTTGATATTGAAATATTATCAACAGTCGTGAAGAATTTCTTTGGTAGCATTTATTTTACAGAATATTGACCCCTAGCACTGTAAAGGGTAACGAATGATGCTTGAGGTTACAGAATTGAAGTCTTAAACGCCCTTGACTGCCTTAAGGATCCAGGTCACGTAAATTGAGTCTCACCTATTAATAAATTAATGATAAAATAACAACTTTTCAATTCTAATAATGAAGACAGGATGGCATATTTTTTGTAGCACTTGACACTAACTGTAGAAATTACAAATACACTTGAAGACTCACACCTAAAATCGTAAAACATACTCGCGAAAATATTCTTATAAGCATTGACTTTAGCCGAACCAAGCTAGAAAGTATATGTTTTTCCGTCCGTGCGCCATCTATATACAATGAACTTCCTGCTACCATAAGACAATCTTAAATTCCTAGGTCATTCAAGAATTTGTGCTTTGATCATTATTTTAAATTTGTAACGAGTTAACTTTCATCATCTTTTTCATTACCAACTGATCTTCTTATCTTCGTTATTGTTACTTGATATTTTTTGTGTGAGAGCGTTGCTCGGCCATTTTGTAAAAAGGATTCTTCCTAAAATGCTCCGAGGATAAATAAAGTTCATTATTATTATTACTTATTAAACATCATTGACCATTATTTGGAAGAAAAATACTTTGTGTATGCAATCGTTCGTGCGGATGTAGGCCTATTTTTATAACCTTTTTTGCGAAGAGCGCCTCAATGTCGGTATAGAGTTACAATGTTTACTTGTACGAGGTTTCGGAAGTCATGTCAATGAATATCATTAATGAGAATCATTAACGATAATTATGCGTGCGTGGCTGCGGAGTCAATTTTCATTAGGAAGAAAAACAATTAAACGAATGGATGTGAGGGGAAAGGCATTTTTTGAGTGTACATATACTTTTGTACTAATCCTTTCTTACAGGTAGATGATTATAGTGATAGATATAAATGCATCTTATGTCGTTCACATTTAAATTTCATATGCTCTTTGATGTTTGTGATGATTGATTTGGTTCATTTGTACGTGACCAAAACTTTCGAAACGCCGCCCAAGTAAACATTGTACATGTATACCTATATTGAGGCGATTTTCGCAAAAAAATGAAGGCACGAAATAAAAGGTGTGGCCTAATATCTATAGCAGATACAGCACTACACGAAACGTGATGGCATGCGTTGTTGCTGATAGGGGAAGCGTTGCTTTAGAAATGACGATGTTTGTTGGATGATTTTTGTAACGTACAATACATGTATATTGTTCAAAGGGAAATTTTCAGTAAAACTTCCGCTGTCGAGTGAAGCAGTATACGCACGTAGCTTTTGAAATGTGTGCATTGACGTAATTGCTTAGCCTACGATCTCCCCATGCTCCCACCAGTCTGCTCCAACGGCTCCAAGTTCCCCTATTCTGGACTTGGCGTTCCAAGGTGTTGATTGGCAGGCCCGTGTCCGTTCGTATTTGTTCCATCCATCTTTTTACTGGTCTTCCGCGCGGTCTTGGGTTGGAGAAGTCCTGCCTGAATGCCCTTGAGACATAGTGATTTGACGATCTTCTCGCTACGTGGGCGAACCAGCTTAGCCTTCTCTTCAGAATCACATCTACGATGGTAGTGTTCATGTGCAGGTTCCGTCTGATGATCTCGTTCGGAATACGGTCTCGGATGCTTGTTCCGTAGATGGCACGTATACACCTCGTTTCGAAGACCTCCAGTTTTCTTTTGTCTTCACTTTTCAGTGTCCATGTCTAGCATGCGTAGATGGCTATAGGTATTATGGGGGCTTTGTACAGTCTGATCTCAAGAGTGCGGCTGATACGACGCTCCCACCAAATTGATTTTCGCTGACGGCCAATGCTAGAGCTGTCCTATTTATGATGTTAGACGAGGAATCAGGGACAGCGCTGACAAGAAAGGTAAATTCGTCTACGCTTTCAACTGGCGTCCCGTTGATAAGAATGCGATCATTGCTGGATGACATAACTTTGCATCGGTCGACGTTGATCTTCATGCCCCACTTTTTACATGAATTTTCTATTTCTTTTCTGGACAGCTTTAATTTGTCGACGATTGCTGAGATAAGAGTAGTATCATCAGCGTAGTGGATGTTGAAAGAAGAAGAGCTACCTTGGCTGCGGCAGGATTCTAGGGATCTTGCTTCTGTCATCACAATTTCTAGGAAAACATTGAATAGGGTAGGAGAGATCAGGCAGCCTTGTCTGACTCCTACATCAACTTTGAACCAATCTGTCAAATGTCCATCTATAACTACTGCACCTTCGGTTTCCTTGTACATGGATTCTATTATTCTGACTACTTTCGGATCAACTCCAATAGCTCACATCATTTTCCTAAGCGCTTTCCTCCACACTGTGTCGAACGCTGCCTTGAAATCAATGAAATTGAAGTGGAGGGGACGTCGGATTGCCAGGGAAGGGCCCTGCACGAGGTGCAATCCACCTCCTCACCCGGGTAGGTGTAGCAAAGCCGATCCCTCAACAACTGCCCGAAAGAGGACCGGGGAGCCGTCGGGTTTATGGTGGACCGGTTGCCTGTTGCCGCGTGCTGCCTGGCGGTCCTCATCCTCCTGGCGGGAGACATCGAACTAAAACATTTGGATCAGCAAAATTTCTTCCGGCTGGTCCCACACCAAAAACACGAACATACTCTGGAAGACCATACGCACACTGAACGACGAGGGCGGTCCCAAGAGCGTCACAATCAACTTCTTCAACAGACCTCTTCACCATAACCGTGATATCGTGAACGCCTTTAGCAGGCAATTCACCACGCCCACACCTCACAAAACACGAAAAGAAAAAAGAACAATCGCAGACGCACACTCCGCCTCACTACCACCAACACAAAAATCATGCCTGACCAAAGAGAACAACCTATCTCAGACTCCGCAAACAACAACTCTCTTGGGCCAGATAGAGCACCTCAAACACCTCGGCCCCACTGCCATCCAATACCTAACTGACATATACACACTCTCTCAACACCAACCACTGATACCCAGCATCTGGAAAACTACCAACATTACACCAATTCCAAAACATAACAAAGACATCCACATTCACACCTTCTCTTCTCTTCTCTCACAAAAACAATGGAAAAGATCATTCTCACTATCATGACAAAATTCGTCCCTTCGTTGCCTTTCCAACACGGTTTCAAAAAAAGAACACTCCACAACCACCGCACTTCATCAATTAAAAAAAGCGCCATCACTGCTGGCTTCAACAACAAAACGCCATCCTTGTCAGCAATCAATAATGATAGGTCTAATAGAAAAGTTTAATAGGATGCGTCAGAAGGCCTTCCCTGGCATAGAGGAGATTAGCAATCGCTCTGTACCGGTAGTTATCGGGCTTTACCTTGTCACCTTTTTGTGAACTGACGCGACAAGCATGCGTGACCAAACTTTCGGAGTCTTTTCTTCATCCATATCAGATTGAAAATTCTTTCCAGCATGTCCAACATTGGTTTGCCGCCTACCTTTAATACTTCTGCACTGTTATTGTGTCTATTCCGGGTGCTTTGCGATTTTTCAAATTCCTATTAGCTATTTCAATTTCGTCCCTGTTGATTCGACCAGATTCGGTAGACGTTGGAGTGGATCAGGGATATCATTTTGAGCAGTGACTCAAGGTGGGCGACATCGCTTCCTTGGGGGCGATGCTCAGTTGGTGGGCGATGACAAAGATTGACACTTAAATACTTAAATTAAACATTTAGGGCCAAAATGTAGATTCATTTCTAAATCTCATGCGAGTAGTGAACAAGACGTTCAATTCTCTAAAATGCTGACAGAATCGATTTGGATGAAGATACCTCCCTGCGCCATTACAATCGGCTGTTAAAACAAAATCTACCAAAAATCCGACGATGTATCACAGCATATTTGGATTTCGGATTCACTGCTTCACCTCATGACGTAACCCGTCGTATGTGTCTCCTTTGCGGATCCATATTCTCAAACGAAGCTATGAAAACAAGCAGATTGAAAGATCATCTTACTCGAATGCATCCAAATGAAATGAAAGCTGCTTTCAAAAAGTTGCAAGAAGCCAAGGACAAGCAGCAGTTACCTCTATGGCTTTGTTCGATTTGTCTTCAAATCAGAAATTCAAGCGGAAAGGCTCTGCTCAGAATCTTCCAATCGACACAAAAGGCAGTATGGTATTCAATGCAGCTAAAACATTGCGAAGAGAATGTCATTCCATTAAAAAACGTCATTCAATGTGATACGGATGGTGCCACAGCAATGATTGGCATACACCAAGGTTTCATTGACTTTTTGAAAAGGGAAATACCAGACGAGATAACTAATTGCGTTATCAAAATATCAAAACGCTTATTTCTCAAATTGAGAACACGAAAATCTGGCAAACAATGTTACAATTACGAATATGACAATGTTGCGGACATATTTACAGATAAATGATGATATCTATTAGCAGACAAAAATGATTGGAGAGAATAAGATAGCTCTGGAAGGAGAGAACACTGTCATTGCACAAACTGCATTTGAATATAGTGCTATTTTATTGTAGCGAGAAGCACATGGATGATATTTAGAGGAGACATTATAAATATCAATAAATATAATAAGAGCGGCCTAAGCAAATTCTACATACTTATTTAGTAGGAGGTCCGGAACAGAATTTTATTTTATTCTCGCATATTTACTGAAATCATACATACAAATGATGTTGAGCAGCTGAATTTTAAAGGATCTTACCTGAAATGGAGCGTTTAATGTTGAAGCACAATTACATTGCAGTTCCAATACAATGTTCCGGACCTCGTTGACTGATCCAGACTTCAGTAAGTTCGACTGATAGCATCATTGCGTGTCTCGGTTTTATGCAGTTGAATGATATTCATGCAATCATTCGTTGCTGTAACAATGCTTTAGTTCTGACGTCATTTGCCGCATTTATGATTTTGCTTAATTTCACAATACCTCCTATATCAATTTTCTGAAGTATTCCATAGAAAGCTCGCTTTGTGATATTGACAAGAAATGGTGTTATTTGTGACCTTATTTTACTATGCATTGAACATTTACAGATAGAATGAAATACAGTTTCTATTGTTCCATCATTGCAGATGCTACATATTCTGTCTTCGTATTCTAATCTATTTCTGTAAGCTCCTATTCTTACCGCTAAATCATGATTTCCACACATCATTTTCAACAATGGTTCGATATCTTTCGGTCTTGTGTTAAACGTTAAATGTTAAATAATGCTTAATTGTAGTCAAATTAAGCTGATTCTAAGTAGTTAATACCTTTATCATTTACCTTTTTTTTACTTGTCTAAATAGCTAATACCTGTTTGACTTCTTTTAGCGTCATTTATCCATTCAGCTCTGAAATGTTCTACTAATCTAGTTTTAACAATATTCTTGTATTCTTCAATGTTGATAACATCTATTGTTCGATAAGTCTATGAAACTTGTATATAAGGTATGCTTATAACTCTTATAGATTTGCAATGCTTCTTTAATTGCATAAACATTGTCCAATGTTGAGCTTCCTGTTCGAAATCCCGTTTGGCAGTAATGAGTGATATCATTCTCTTTGATCTTTTTTGTTTAATCTTTCATTTAGAATTTTTGTTATTAATTTTTCCACATTAGAGCTTAAATTTACAGGTCAATAGCTAGTTGTAACATTTTTCCCGCCTTTCTTGTATGTAGGTACTATCCAACTATCTGAAAATGGGATTTCTTCTTTGTTAGTTAAGAGTCGGTTGAATAGTATTTGCAGTATAGGCAATATTTATCAGATGTTTTCAGCATTTCTGATACGAATTCATCGGGATTCATCGATTTCATTTATCTTCATTTCTTCATCTAAAGTTTCATTGAACATTGTATTTGAGGGTTGCGAAGGTTCTGTGTCTATAACGCTATTATGATAATGAAAATGTTTTTCAGAATTTTATCTGGAGGTTTCAAATTGCTTGTAACATTAGTTTTGTTCTTATTGCTAATCAAATGCCAGTATGTTTTGTTATCATTGCTTTCTTTAGCAACTAAAAGTTGCTTTAGATTATCGTTTTTCAATTTACGCTTTTCTCGTCTTATTTCCTTTTGTAAGTTTTTCCTCAATTGTATAAGTTTATTGAAATTTTAATCGGATTCATTTTTTCATATTTTCCAACTTCCATTCTGTAAATTTTTCTTAGTCTTGTTATGTTCTTAGAATATTTAGACCTATGCACTTTGCCTTTACCGTTATATGCATCACCTTTTATTTTCAATAGTTCTAGATATATTTCATTCGCATTGATAATCTTAACATTCAATGTATTAGATAGTATTGGACAATTTGTGTCAAACTTCTCGTGTCCATTTATAAGGAAATATTTTTTTGCATGAAGGCTTTGGATTTAGAATTCGCAGTTCATTGTTGAAAGCTAATTTTAATTTTATTTTTAAATGTGAATGATCGGTGTATAAAACTGAACTGCCAATTTCAAAACCAATTAATATATTTAAGATAGATTCTGATATGTTTAAGTAATCAATCATAGATTTCCTTACGACATTGTTCTGAATATAATGAAACGTGCACTTTCCTAAACTTAATATTTTCGAATATTCCGTTAGCTATAGTTAAATTAGTTCATTACAAAAGGTTAGGATGTCATTCCCATAGCCGTTGAATGTCATATCCTCTGATTTCCTCTTTGAAAATCCATACTTTTCATTATCAATCTCTAAACCAATTCGTCCATTTAAATCACCAATAATGATTATATTTTCCATCTTATGTTCAATAATGTAATCTTTGATGTTTTCATAAAAGTCCTTATCTTCGTACTTTGATTCCTTGTTGCTTCTATAGCATATCATCAAATAAATGTCTGATAATTGTTCACATGTGAGGGTTATTTTATTTGTTATAATTGTTACCATAATTTTATCAATTTTCAAATATTTTAATTCGTCTTTTATGTATGCTGATATGCCTTTGATATTTCGTCCTGATTTTGTTGATTTTTTCCGGGTAGTATGTTGATCTGAATGGCATTCAATTAAGGGGAGTCACTTTCATTTTTCAAATGTGTTTCAGAAAAACAAATTATATCTGCGTTATCCATATCCTTAATCATATCAGTATTCTTTATTTTATCATTATCTAGGTCGTTTATATTGATATAACTAATTTTCAATTCGTTAAAATTTTTGTCTGTATTTGGTTCATCGTCCCCTCCTCTATCTGTGTGTCAAGCATACGGTCTTATTGGTGTGTATTGTCTGTTGCTTGGCTGCAGTAAGCGTCTTGGTGTGTATCGAATGCGTCCGTTATGCACAGACATCATGTGGTTGTCAAGGAATTAAGCCTAGAAGAACTCCATTACACACTGAAAATTGTTATCAACTGTGTGAATAAAATCAAGGCACGTGCTCTCAATGCCAGACTATTTCGCGAACTGTGTCAAGAAAATGATGAAGAATTCGAACATCTTCTTCATACTGAAGTGAGATGGCTATCTAAGGGGCAATGTCTGACAAGATTTTATTCAATATTGGAGTCTGTTATTGAATTCCTAAGACAAACATCTGATCCATCATTCGCCGACTCCGCTGATAATAGGAGAAATTATATTGCATACTTGTCAGACATCTTTCACTTTATGAATGAAGTCAATAAAAAGTTGCAGGGATCTATGTCCACTCTCATTAGATGTAGAAATGTTATCGCTATCGTTGAATGTGTTGATTTCAGTCTCATAAACCAGGTTGTGGATGTCATCCATCCCGTGTCACCAGTTGTTGCACTGTGGGCCGACAAAGAGGCTCATTCTCCTCTGAATGTGTTTCTCAAGAGTATTTTTCTAGTATTTTTCCTATGCATTCAACGTAAAAGGAGAACGAAAACGAGACTTTCTCTCAAAGGGTACCTCTTAGGAGATTCCTTGAATATCAGACCCTTAAGAACACTGAAGATAGTTTCGGTCAATTGCAGACGGAATGCACAACAGCTGCTGTTATAGTTTTACACGACAATATTTGTTTATTTTGAAATGCCTCCCAGTAGCAAGTATTTGACATGCTTCTGGAAGTCAGTACTTTGCATGATATCTCACAATACGTCATAGGTTTAGTAAATGACGTTGAATTTTATGAGCTATGAGCCCTACGACCTCGGGCCGATAATTTTTCAATCACCCCTCGTATATATTTATGACATTGTTTAGTAGAATCCGTATTATGATCAGTTAATATTTTTCATTTAATAGCAAGCTAACAAGTTTTCATTTAAATATAAATGTAGCTTTCAATTCTCGAGATGTTTTCCCTACACTACATGTACGAGTACACTTTACGGTTACGTCGAGGCTCGGGAGTAGCCTCCTTGATACATGCTTAGGCCTGTCAGGCCTCATCTGTCAATTGATGTGTCTGCTCTAAAAGCAGTGCCTTCCTGGCTAATTCACTCACTCAATAGATGGGTCAGTGCCCTTGTGGGTAGACGGTGTTCAAGAAGGCTCCAACGTCGCTGGTTCGAACCTACTCACGACTTATGAGGCCCAACAGGCCGATACATGTCTCATGGCGGTTGCCTTTTGAGATTTGGTAAAAGTGTAATATTTATAAATTTTACGAGTTGACCGATGAAAATGAATTACCCGGGGGGACACTCGTTGGACTGAAACACTGTTATCCGACATTGATAGACGTAATCTGCAGCTCCACCTGAATGGCGGTCGCTTTTGGTGCACACTGTGTTCAACTTTATATTTCCGTTAACACCAAGTGGTGCATAATTCCATACTCGGAAAGCTAAACTGATTCTTTTTTATGGAAAGCGTCCTGCAAAGAAAAGTTATCTAACAAATTTAAGTCATTGTGCTTACGAATTGACTGAGAAGAGATACTTTCGTGCTTATAATTATGTAGAAAATCTGACTTCATCCCAATTTAGAAATGAAGCCAATCAATGATTAAGCATTTCAAAGAACACATTCTTTCTTTCATTTTTTAAGGTTGAAAATACAAAAGTCATAATGTTTTGATCATTCATTTGATGTGCTTGATAGCAGATGGTGGGAAATGATTGGTGAGACGACACAAATTCACCTAAAAAATGTGACATGCATTCACGCTTATCATCATTAAAACAAGTAGTTGATACGTACTGTATTTCACATACATGTAATTAGATGCTTTTATTTTATGACTAATTAGTAGACTAATTATTTCGATTCGATTCATCGATAATGTTTTGTAAACACCCACCTACGTGAGCAAGATGATACTCTAGCATAGTTGTTTACGGTAGAGAGACGTAACAGGCAATTTTTTTATCAATCGCAGCAGGAAGCCACGACCCTGGTTATCTCATACGAAGTTCTCCTCTTATTCGGACATTTTCGTCGTTTTCAGAAGAACCGTAATCGGATATCGGCCTGTTGATTTGAGTTCCAAATTTTCGCCTTCCGGCTTTATCTTCTTCATAAATGAAAAAGCTTCTTCATAATCCTTCATATAGCTGTAAGACGGTAATCTGTATCTCAATCAATGTGAACATATCGGATTAAGTTTTTCCTAACGAACACTGTCAACTATTATTTACAAATTCTGTAGGAAGAATGTTTGCGTGGAGATTGACATTTCACAGACGAGTAGTTATGGACAGCTAACACACCATATAATTTAATGAATGTCTTGTAACTTCATTACATGTGCATGCACGTTGAACCGATTTAGGGGTATTTCCTCAGAAATATTACTATAGTACTCGCTCTTCAGTGTGATATGAATCTTAATTGTTTTATCAATACAGCAGTCAATGCAGTGTGTGATTGAAGCATAGCTCATCACTGCGAAAGGCAGCAAATGAAATTGCTATCAGTTTTATTAGAGAATCGCGATCAGCATATTGTTTGATGGATCAGAAAGAAACTGTTACGTGGACTATGGGAGAAATGCAACGCGTTGGTCAAATGGAGAAATCATCTTTCACTCTTTGCGCTAACCTGCAAATTCCTTCGGAATGTTCGGACCGCTGCGATGGATTCCTTCAATTCAGTGTGTCCACAACCTTGAATTTGATGAAATTTGATCTTGAAAGTAAATTTGGACACCCTGCCAGATTTGAAGAATTCGGATCAACAGTTGAGAAGACAATGTCAAGTCTGAGGAAGTCATGATGCATTTATGTCCTATTTTATAATGTAATTAATTTCTGCCAACATGACAATATGACCACATGATCAAGTTAATACATGGGAGAGACAGTCAGTAATGCAATAAGCGCTGCTATGTTTCTATCCCTGTGTACAACTTTTGATTAACTTCTTCACACTCATATTCTTCCATTCTATTCCACCTTCTCGTCTACCATTTTATTTTTTTGTACCTTTAATCTTCTGCTGAGTGGTACCTTGGGTCTTCTGTTTATTTCAAAACGTAAGTGTTTCTAAGACATTTAGGACGTAATTTCCATCAAAATACAAGTAACGTGACTACCTTGTACTGACAAGTTTGTTTTACAGAACACAAACTTTTAGCCCCATGTACAAATGAAATTGTTCGTGAGTGTCATTACTCGCATTTTCTTAAAAAGTTACATCCGCTCAAGCTTTTGTGTTTTAGAATGGGTCTTAAGTGTCTTAAAAAATCGTATTCGAATACAGAGAGAAATCGTCTATGGAGAAGAATAATGTTATTCTCAATACAAGTTGCAATGCAATTATGAGCTAGTGCGTGCCCGTGTAACCGGTGTGCCATTAATCCGAAGTGCCAGACATAAGAAGCATATAGATGGCAGTAGGAGTACGTATTTGGAGATATTCTCGCAAGTTTTGCAAGAACGGTAACGTTTCCGTTCTCATGTTTTTTAATGCCATGATGTCTTGTTGTTGCTTCCTTCATACGTCAATCATCTTTTTTCGCAACCCAAATGAACTTTTGACTCTAACCTTTTTCTGTGAAGGCGATTTATGTTTTATGAATTGCTGAAGGATATAATTATGACCTGTCGTTAAAACGAATTACGTCAGAGAAAGTTCATTGAAACAATTGAAATATAGACCAACTGTGATCAGGGTTTCTGGCATATGAATATTTGATTGTCAACTTGTTCAAGTAGAAGTCACATCTGCTGTTCAAGCTTTCTATCGGAAATCGACACGCTTTTTGATTACTATATTGGAGATCATTGAACTGTTCCTCCATTGTGACATTTTCTGACACTTAGAGTGCAAAGAAGACGTGTTTGGGATCCATAATAACTTCACATTTCACACGTGTCTCTTAAAAGATTAAGTACCCCAGATGCTCTTGTGTAGACAAGCTACCGCTACATTAGATTTTAGGGTCGCATAATGCATGAGATGCGATCATAGTTTACCATGATTACATGTTAGAGGGTGTATCTCAATTTTATTCATTCGTAAAAACAGACTCGGATGAAGATTGAATACTTGAATGACGGTTTTCAGGAGTGATAATGTTTTCTGCTGACATAGTATTTTTTCATAGCTGTTTCTCATAGCATTCCAGCTATAATGATCCATTAAATGCGATCTACCTCGTTAACAAATAGTGCCAAGCTAGCTGTCCATGTGAAGGAGTTACCAATTATTGCATATTTTGAATTCCATTTCATATTTATTTAAGTTAGAAAAATTATTAATTTGCATCATAACGGTGGTGAGAGCGAAAGAATTGAGCACTTTCGTTCACCGCCAATTTTTTCACTAAGAAGAAAATGATCAAATGAATGTCAATGCGTAGAAAATTGAAGAAACAGTTAAATTGAAAAGGATTTATGTTGGCTGGTTTAGAAAAATTCTGATATCTGTCTTAATGTCCGTCCAACATTCGTATCGTATAACATTTTGCATGACCAACCAATTATTATTCATTTATAAATAAATAATGTTCAGCAAAACAGCGACATGCGCATGTTATGACAACATGATGCTTCAGTGTCTCTTACATGCTATTTACAGCTGGCTTCTTCTTCTTAAACATGATGCATGCACCGAGTACTTGCACTGTTGAAAATCTTCAACATTTCGATTTGATTGAGAACAGTAAATGCATCATCAACAAAAATGACTTGACTCTTATGATGCAGAAAAAGAAACGCCGCACTATAACGGATAGTAGCAGTAGTAGTGATGAGGTAATTACTGATCCAGGCATGGGTATCTTATTCATAAGCATCTTGAGTTTTATGGAATTTAATTTGAATTCACCACTGAAGCGACCTGCTTAACAGTTCCATCTTGAAATTCATTCATTTAATCTCATGCTTAACTCCTTAAAAGCGAACTCAGAACGCATTGGCGACCGTTTATACACGTGTTCTTGGCACAACAAGTAAATTCATAGAAGTGGATCTGAGGCGAGAGCGATGTGCAAATTAGCTGACAGGCCCATGCATCTCACAGAGGTACTCAGGAGCAATACCATGTGTACATTTCAATGCTAAGGTGACGAGACGTAGATCGATTGAGGATCTTATTGACAACCATCTCAAGGTTTTCAGTGCCGGTATGATATGAGTGTGTCGAGGGAGACCGAAAACCAGGCGAGCTGAGGCATTTTTCAGCGCTTGAAGGCGGGCAATTCCGTAATCCGGGAGACCACAAAGAGAGGCAGTACTCCAACCTTGGGAAGACGTGAGAGGTCACAAGATGAATTGTCAGGGAGCACGTTATAAAGTTATAAAGCGACGAATTTCCTAGGTTCCGAAGATTATGATTGCTGTTTTAAGATATGCCGTTAAGAATAATTTTGAAAGCAATTATCATTCAATAAGAATGGTCGTCAAAAGAATGCACTGGATACTGCCAATCTGCAATGAAAATCGCGAGTAGACCTAACGTCTGAGATGTCAATGCTGTTGCATGTTTTTATTTGCGATCTGATTTGATTTTTACATCTTACATTCGAATAACAGAATCAATATTCAAGCATTAAAGGATTACCAGAATCTAGTTTATCTACTCACAGTTACTTTTTTTATTCTTGTCAATTCAATGAAAGTGTTGATATCTACTCGATTTAGTTAATGAATTCAATAATGCATGAAGCACACACAGGTAAGGTTGAGACTCCAGATCCTGTAGTGTCTCCTAAATCATTTCTTTATGGATGTCATCGCACTGGAATACGGATCCACTAGGGAAAAGCATTATAGTCTGCTATCGGAAATTCGTTCACAAATTTCGGAAGTTGTGTTTCAAAAATTCACAAGTTTGATTATTTCACTATTTGAATTATTGTTTCAGCGTTATGCGGTCATGAGTATTACGCAATGATAGAGGGGAAATATGGCGATACCCAATTGTTACTGAAAACTTAAATTGGAAGGAATCTGACGACATACTTGCTTTTCAATTTGACATGTAGACGAGTCACAACCAGGGTTGCCAGCAGGTGGCAAATGAAGTCCTAGTTGCCGAATGAAATTCACCCTATAATGATGAGCGTTTCATGTTCATTGTTCACTCATTGAGAGAGGATCGTAATTCGATAACATGAGAAAAGTCAAACTCGGATCTCATATATTTTTACGGAGATTTTAGGACTATAATGCTGGAAACGAATGATAAATATAACTTCCGCTTTCAATCACATTCATGTTTCATTTGTTATTCAAAGTTATAGTGGCAATTAACAAAGCAATAAGATATACGCAGCGGATTCATTTTCGCATTGTATGTCAAATATGATCAAGCAAGACTCACGAGGAGGCGAATACGAGCGAATTACTACGCTGAGTCAAGGTACGGACAAAATTCCATGCCCGCTCCATCCCTACCGTACGGTGTCTGTCATATCTGAAGAACAAACGCCGATAAGGAAACAGGTAAAGTAGTTGAAGAGGTCAAACTCTGCAGTTGCAGATGTCAATCAATCATTATATTAAGGATGGAACAAATCGACAAATTGACTGACAAGTGACAACCGATATGGAGGGTGCAAGCAGTGTGTCATTAAAGTGACTCAGGCAAGAAGTAGGGGTGCACCGGATTTGGATTTTTGAATCCGGTCGGAACCGGATTTGGCCGGATTTACACCCAAATCCGACGGCCGGATTTGGTCGGATTTGAAGATTAAGCGAATTTACGTGACGATTTGTAAGGAACATATATATATTAGCTGTCCCTGAAACCTACTGTGTGTATTACGAGCTTAAGGGATCCTGACCACCAAAAAAGAAAGTGCCCACCATTTAAGATATTACATTAATTTGTTTTGGGGTTTGGGTCAAAGTTATGGTTGGGGTCAGTGTCAGGGTTGTGGTTAGGTTGGTCAGCTCTAACCTCAAACCCAACTATAACCCTAACTTAATTATAGTGGGTACACAGTAGAGCTCGTTCATTTCAAAACGAAACTGAATTCCTTTGTTACAACTTCAAACATTTTGTAGTTTATTGTACATGTATATGTGTACGTTTGTCCTTTGTACATGTTTTCACTCTAGTCCTACCCACTTCATATATTTTTAACGAAAAATATTTTTGCGATTTTATAACAAAGTATTTGTTACAGCTTTAGACTTCATATGTTTCAAAACAAAACTAACTTCCTTTGTTATAGCTTCAGACTTTGGGTGTTATTAAACGAACCTGAGTTCATTTGTTAAGTCTACTGCTTCTTTTGCGTCTTTTTAAACGACCCGGATTTCATTTGTTAGGCCTGCTGCGTCAGATGTTGCGTATTTTTAAACGAAACTGAACTTCATACTTTTTGCATTTCATAAATGAAGCCAAGCTCCTTTCTTGCAGCTTCAGACGTATTTTTCAGCGAACCCGAACTGCGTAATTTGTTGCGGATTTTGACTTTTACGTCGTTTTAAGAGATGATCAATCATGTTGTAATTTTTCTTGATAGCCTATCAATCATATTTTGATTTACAAATATTATTGTTCAATAAAATGAAGCAATGACTCTTGATGTTCTAACTTCAAGAGCTTGTTTATCAGCTTGGTTGTTCACTTTCGATTATACATGTAACAGTGGAAGTGGTTGTAATTATACATGTAGATGATAATGCTTTTAAAATACCATTTGATAAAAAAAACGATGTGTGGTTAGTCACTAGAAGGATGCTAAATTTTGATGGCAAGCGTTTCCATCCTAGTCTACACATATACAGTACGTGTGGAATACACAATACACATGCAAACAGTCATTGTACATGTATGTATTGGTACCGGTACAATTTTCTCTTAACAAAATATATTTAAGAGAAAAGATCTAAAAGTGTCTGCCCGCCAGTAAGGTAATATCTGAAAACATGAAAAGTTTTTTTCCGCCAATCATTAACGAGCTACATGTACAAGTTTTCATGAACGAGCTACATGGTACTATAAATTCATTATAAATTAGGGCTAGGTAGGGTTGGGTTGAAGACAACGTTGGTTGAAGATTAAACCAAACCAACCTGACCATCAACCCTGGCCCTAACCCTCTAACAGGCTGTCTAGTGCGTCATTTTTTTCATTTTTTTGGTAACATATCATTTTATTTCATTTTTTGCTGCTGCTGTCATTTTTTTCATTTTTTCTTCGAAATCATGCATTCTCGAATAGATTTTCGTAAATTTCCGACTACTAGCCTAGTTCAAAATTTATCCTTACAGATATCAGCTCTCTACTTTTTGGATTTTATGGTTTTGTTGACTAATGCACTGAACTCCGGATGTCGTATGACTTGATGGAGAATCATTAAACTTCCGCAACACTCTGTTTTTTGGGCTATTCATTATCTTATGGGTGATTTTAATAAATCAACCAACCACAGGAAACATCCTGTAACGAGTAACAATAAATGTAGAGTGTAGACATATTTCATTGTATTTCCCTTCGATGATTTTCCTTCTTGTCATTTCAGTCAGTTAAAAAATACCTGAGGTCAGTATTTTGTTTTTGTTATAAATGCTGCTCGGATGATTCCACTTGAATTAGCCAAACATTGACTTCGGACCTATGTTCTATGCAGCCAAGTCCGTGTATGCAACACATAAAACAAGAAATGAGAGGACAATTTTGCCCAATTATTCCAAAACATGTTTCCTGACAGCGACGTTGCGAAAAACTTCACAATGAGCAAAGATAAAGCCTCATACGTGTTCCAAGATGGTCTCGGACCTTTGTCATTGAAATGGTTGTGTGAAAAGGTTAACAGATCGGAGGGTGCGTCTACTTTAATGTTCGACGAGACAACTACAGTTCAACGAAGAAAACACATGGATTTACTAGTTAGGATATTATGATGAAGATATCAAAGAAGTTGCAACACGGTATATCGGGTCACTATTCTTCTGTCGAGATAAGGCCATTGATATCGTGGAAATGTTCAATGACATAATTGATAGCGATTTATATCGATTGCCATGGGCTCGCCTTTGTAGTATTTCAATGGACGGTCCGAATATCAACCAAGGCGATCTACCGACAACTTGATGAAAGTTTGAGAAAAAGAGGCTATAAAGGTCTTATGGAAATGATCACATGTACGCTTCATGTTGCCCACAACGCATTCCGGAAAGGCGTAGATGCATTGGAATTCGGACCCATGGTAGAACAGTTGATTTTTGATTTATTCGAATGGTTCAAAAGTGCTCCATGTAAAAGTGAAGATTTCACTCATCTTGCGGATTCGATAACTGAACAAGGGGAAGCTTTATTTATTCGCTACACCAATTCACGATGGCTTACTCTCTCAAAATCAATTGAAAGAGTTCTCATCCGGTGGGATGATTGCAAAAGTACTTTCTCAGTCCGAACCAGTCCGAGTACAAAAAAACGCTACCGAAAAATAGACGATTCGACATAATTCGGAAGTGTCTAACCGTTCATGAACAAGTTGTAATTCTAACAATGAAATTCTTGCTGGATATTGCTGATATTTTCGAAAAGTATCTTCTCATTTTCCAAGATAGTGGCCCACTTGCACACAGACTGTTTCCGGAAATGAAACACCTCTTGACAACTTTAATGCGTCGTTTGTTAAAACCGGAAATGGTGGAAATTAAGACTGTAGCCGCCTTCTTCGCATCAATGCCGCCAATACAGCCCATCATCTGCAAGAAGTTGAATTTGGTCAAGCAGCCAATGTCATGAGCGCTATGCAGTCAGAAAGGCAAAAGAAGGAAAGCCGTGAATCAATGAGAACCTCCTATATAGCTATGATTGAACATCTGCAAACAAAACTACCTATAGATTCGGAGTTGTTGAAGGATTTGACCTATCTGTCCCCCAGTTCGAAGCAAGAGAGTCAAACAGATTCTTTGAACGCCATTAGCCGACTGGCTTCAAAGATGCCGCATATCATCAAAGAGTCTCAAATGTCAGCTTTGCGTGATTAGTGGAAGCTTTATCAATCAGAAAGTATTCCTGATGAACTTTTCCGAGATAGAACAGGGAAATTGCTTTCTATCGATCAATATTGGAGTGAAGTCATGAATATCAAGTTCGAGAATAGTAATCAGAAGAATATGAACTTCTTGGTAAATTGATCAAGAGTTGTCTGTCCATCAGCAATGGTAGTGCTGATGTCGAGCGTAGCTTATCGGACAATAAGAACACGCTAACGGTTGAGCGAACTAATCTTAGTAATGAAGCACTGGTGGCCTTGAGAAGGTGCAAGGAGCATGCACGTCAATATGGTGGCTCTGAGAAAGTGTGTACGCTCTCCAAAGAGATAACGACCTCCGTACAACAGTCGCATTGGAAATTCTCAGAGAGGAAGAAACGCGAACACGAAGAGTTGGAGATCGCAAAGAGGAAAGAGGAACAAGCTGTTGAGGAGGAAAGATTACGCCAGGCATTGATGGATAAAAAGTAAGTAAAAAAAATAAGTAACGGAAGAATACGAGATCTCGCTGCGAATGTTGCAAAGTTGCAACTGGGCAACTCCATCGCTGCAAATGATATGGTGGTTATTAGAGTTGCCAAAGAATTGTACTCCTCAGTGAGTGAGGAAGTTTCGAGGCTGAGCGAATTAAATACAAAACAATCCATAAAAAGAGCAGAGATTGGATCGAAGCGAAAGTGTGCATTCGAGAAACTTATGAACAATGTTAAAAATCGAAAGAAGATGTGAAGCCATGAACTATATTTGCAATTATTCATGAATTGATTGGTTTTGTTATTCTATCACCAATGTTTTAATTTGACTGGATGTTGAGCATGTACAACTTACGTAGGTAATGTTAAGTGAGACATCGATATCTAGAGACGGTATACAGTGATGGATAATTAATGATGCATTCATTGTATTTATTAAATCTTTACATACGGGTACACGATTTTGATATGTACGATTTTTTTAACCTTAAGATTTGCAGCGTATGATCTTTTGAATGATGACTGTCGGGCATGTTGTTTGGATGGAAATGCTACAGGAGTCAATTAAAAATTTCATTATACTATTGCAATGATGAAAGTGATGCGCTATATTGTTCGATTCTTAGTGGATACTTTATAATTTCTTTCATTTTTCCGCCCCCAAAAATCATTTTTTTTCTTGAAAAATTCGTCATTTTTTCTCATTTTTTGACTTCCTATTCGGTAGACAGCCTGCTATAACCACCTAACCCTAAAACAAAACTAAGAGTTTTGCAGGCGGGCAGACTCTTAAAAAAATCCCGAAGAACATGCATGTACAAAATGGAAAAACGAATAAATTAAGGAAAACAAAAATTAATTGTAAGAAAAAAGAAAATGTAAATGAAATTTACCAAAATAGCTAAGAACAATGGTCGGTGTAATGCCATTACAGATGCTAGAAAGGCCGGATTTGCAAAAAATGCCAAATCCGGTGCACCCCTAGCAAGAAGCAATATGGTATTGAAAAGTATCTCCGTGCATGAGCAAAATTTATAAAAATTCAACTTATCCAATGAACTCCATGAACTCTGATTAGCTCTTTGCAGGGATAAGAAAAGTAAAAATGTAAAAATTGTGTAATCAGTTATGATTGCATTTTGTTGGTCACCATGAAGTAATTGCGCCAACGGCCGTTCTGTATTCTTATAATTCTTGTTATCTTTGCAGGATACGACTGTATGGACATGGGATGGACCCAATACGTAAGTGACTGATTCATCCAGCTCCTTTGCCACTTGAACTAAATAAGGCGAAATACGCGAGAATTTGCCTCAGTAAAGCATCACCACAGCTGTGAACCTTGGTACTTTGGTCTTCAATTTGAATATGCTTTTCTTGAGGTAGCGCATGTGGACACTACCTTCATGCTGATTTGTTGATATCTCAAATTATTGCTCGAAGTCGAAATAGCTAATAAGTGAAAGGTAAATAGTTCAGCCCTTTCATGGTGCACCGGTTGTTCATGCAAAGAGCATCTCAATTGCGTAGTAGAGAGAAAATTCATCATTTTAGAGGTATCACACGTACATGTATCTCGCTGTTTGATGATAACTACGGACATAGCAGAAATACATTGATTGCATTAATCGGCAATTACAAATGAATTTTATCAATTTGTCTCGCTGTTTGATGATAACTACTGATAGTAGCAGAAATATATTGATTGCATTAATCGGCTGGCAGAAATTAATTGCATAATAAATTGCATTAATCCATCAGAAGGATGGCCATTTTTCATGCAAAACTTGTGAGGGAGAGAGAACCACCAACAGAGGCGCTACTGAAGAAGTTCTACTCGATGGCGATAGGCTTCTTGTAGTAAAGGAATTCTGCTACCTCGGCGATATGCTCTCAAGAGAAGGAGGATCAGAGGCGGCCGTATCTCTCAGAATCTGTGCTGCATGAAACAAATTCAGAGTTGTCGGCAGTGCTGTGCACGAAGGGGTTGTCAAACCGAGTGAAAGGGGTCCTCTATAAGTCGTGCGTAAGACCATCAATGATGTATGGAGGAGAAACGTGGGCAACCAAGGTTGAAGATGTTCGTCGGATGTGCACTGCGGAAATGAGGATGTTAAGGAAGATGTGTGGAGTTAAGATCGACGAGAGAAGACGAAATGAGGAGATAAGATCAATGATGGTAGTAGAAAGTGTTGAACAATGTTTGGAGCGAGAGCGGCTGAGATGGTTCGGACACGTGATGCGGCGAAGCGAAGAGAGTGAACTGAGACAGGCTTTGACATTTGAGATTCATGGAGGAAAGAAGAGAGGAAGACCGAAGAAAACATGGCTGGAGTGCGTAAGAAACGATATGAGGAGAAGAAGTCTTCCAATCTCAAGCGGAGATTGGAAGGATCGGAGGACATGGAGGAGTCATCTTCGTGGGGCCGACTCCCGCCGGCGGGAAAACGAGCCTGAAAACGGCTAGTAGTTAGTTTGCATTCATCGGCAATTACAAATGAATTTTATCAATTTGTCTCGCTGTTTGATGATAACTACTGATAGTAGCAGAAATATATTGATTGCATTAATCGACAATTTACTTGGCTCTTTTCAAATTCTGAAAATGAGTTCACTGATTAGGCTAGCCGTAATTCAACTAATTAATGCGCAGTCCTGTTTATGCGAATGATTTATTCAATACGTTTAATTTCGTTTAACCTTGGTGAACATAGTTTTTCTGTCAGATTTGGTTGAATATTAAATTCTCAGTGCATCTGCAGTTATTTAGGTTGAAACTTTATGACTGTTATTGGATCTCTTCACTCAACTTCAAAGAAGAGTACATCAATAAACGCTATTCGAAATTGGCTTATCAACTTGAATATCTTAGTTCTTTGTATGAATATCCCTGTTCACCATGAACCTTGATGTTTATGGGTGCATTCGTCATTTTTTCATAAGCTTTCTTAATAACTTCTGACGAAATTTCCATGATGAGGATGTGTGCTGTGAAGATCGGAATAACGAATAATGAGGCAACCATCACCAATTGATATAGCATTTGAACTTGCTTGGTTAATAAAACTACGTGTATATATCTCACAAGAATGAAAGTGCTTCGCACAAGAAAATCTATTCATTCTCTTAATTACTTGAATTTGAAACTTACATACTTGTGATTCCCCATCTGTCAGACAATTAACAATTTACGGCCATAGATAAGAATGTTGTTGTCAGTGGAATATTGAATATTTTTCGGTCATTGGCTGACATCCGACGATCACACCAAAGAAGCAATCTACACCACCCGTCAGGAGCCATTACATCCTTGAATAGACAAGTCTTTGAAACTGTCTCCTCTTTCATGCTGAAATAAGGAGAATATACAATTGTCTGTTTTCGTTGTTAAGGCCTTTCGGTTTGCTGTTACAGTAGAATTCGCATATATCGGCGCCTCAAGGGACAGACGAAAACCGCCGATATATGCGAACTCCCTGAATTTTGAAGTTTTGTGAAATCTACACGAGCTCTGAGATCATGCCATGCATCATACAATGCATATACGTGTATTGACTCATGAATTATTGCGTTACTATACTTAAATACATGCATTGACTTGTTGTCCAACATGTACAGTACATGTACATGTAATTGTGTCTATGTATTCAATAGATATCTAAAAATTGTGCCTTTCTGAACAATGCAATCATCACGTCGAATTAAAGACTAATTATGTGAGAATTATCAGTGAGATACAGTGGCAAGCCTACTTATCTTTCCTCGGCTGCTAGATTCTACAATTTTGATCAAACCCCAAACATGATCGAGATGAATTGTAAAAGATCCAAATTTTCACATGCCACTAGAATAGCTGGAATCGGATAGTCCTAACAGAATCTACAGCCATCCGCGTCCACATATACTGTCATTCTAGTGACTCTTCTAGGCAAAACACATCACTTGAGGATTTCCAGGAAATCCGCCGTTATAAACGAATTTTTTCTGTCAGGGACAGCGAAAATGCGCCGATATAGACGAACCGCCGATATATGCGAATTCTACTCTATTATAAAAAATTATTTAATGATATTTGTCAATGCATTATCGGTGCTTCTATTCCTCTCTCCCCCCTCCCCCATATTTTTATTGTTGACACCCGCGAGTGTTGCATCGTCAACGATCTTCTCTTGCTCCTAAGTGCAGAGTCGCTCCCATCGCAAAAGCGTTGTGCGTAAAATTCCTATGGTTTGTAGAAAATTTACAACACTTGCTTTATCACTCAATGTAGACAGGGACATTAATCCAATGAAGTTCATGATCACAGCTGCACCTTGTATTCTAACTGAGTATCCAATGGACCAATCCTTCATCCCAGGGTTCAAGTAAGACTTTTGAGTGGTGTTGTGCTCAGTGACATCAAGTCCACTCTAAATCCAAGTGTGACTAAGTTTGACGTAATTTGATGAAATTGGAAATCTGGGGTGGAGAAGAGTTGAAGCACCGCATTATCTAATCTTCCTTAGGAGCGTATTTACATTATACAGATTCTTGATTTATATGATAATGAATGTGTATGAGCAAGAGTTTCAGCTTTAAGTGATTATGTTAATAAGGAATTTGGAGATCAAAACCTCATGATTTGATTTAGGTCTAGTTTTTGTTTGTCCAAGCGTTTCTACATTTTTGCACATATTTTCAAAGCACTTGCTTTAATGATGATTTCCTTTTAGCATCCTCCTTTCTCTATCTTCATTAGATTAACAGTCGTCTATTGATGATACATGCAACTAAAGGAGGAAATTGCGAAATTTAGAAGGACTGGTTCGAAGAGAAAAAATTTTCAGTGTAATATTTGGATTTCGACAAATGTAAAATTTTAGCCTCACCATGAGAATATTATCTTACCATTTTCGTGTAGTCTTCCATATTCGATAACGCAACCAAACAGTGAAAATTGTAATATGAGAATTCTGACAAATACATGCAGCGGTGGAACGGGTTGTAGATTTATTACAAACTCAAGCTCATGGCAATTTTCTCTTGTGACATGTCACATGGCACCATTATCACACCTATCTTTGAGTTCGTGTTCCCGCGCTGCATTACAGTGTAACGTGAATCATCATAAAGTGTATTTGCGGCGGATGATTGCCATATGTTGCGATTTTAGAAGCGCAAGTAACAGGAATATCTGCACTAGAGCGTAAAGCAAGTCATGTAGCATGTATCAGAATTCAATCCTTCATTGATCCATCACGTGCGATAATTATAGAATGAACAACTAAATTGATTAATCAATCAATGTCGTTTTGTTTGGGTTAATGTGGACTAGTTTGCATTGACAAAATCATTTACTCAAGAAAATTCGTCTCCCCGCCACATGAAGAGACATTGCTAAATCGTCTGTATGTTTTTGCACTAGTGTCGGATCAGGTCAACAATTTGACCCCATGGTGTTGTGTAATAGGCGAAACCCGGAGAGTTTTGCATCAAGAATTTCGCGATTTTCACTCAAATGTCGAAAATTTCCTCTTTTTAATTCAACCGCTATGTGTAGGAACATGTTTTGAATGCATAAAAGATTTGTTTATTAGAAATGTCTCCATCCTGGCAAACTTCTGGCAAATTATTATAACATTTGTGTATATCGCATATTAGGTTTTACAAAACTATGATTCTATTCTCGCAAGCAAAAATTATCAACACTAGAAAGTAGACAACATAAGCATCAGAGCCTACAAATTAAGAAACAATGACTCCTTTCTTGAAACAGAAAGTGAATGATAGAAAATGGAAAAATCTTGGTGCACTTCACACGCATGTAGTTATAAGAAGCAAACAAGTAGCTCCTCCGTTGCATTTTCCATGCTACAAAATGCACACGGGAGGAAGCTTAATACTGGCATTTCTTTCACGATTTACACGCCTATATTTCATCCTCATTCGTATTTTTAAGTATGCTGAAATGCATCGCAAAATTATTTACTAAAATATGCTTCTTAGGCATCCATTGGGTTGTGTAACAATCCTTGTACTGAATGCAATATACACTGACGGCACATAACCCTCTGTTATAGTTCGACAATTGATCGCAGTTCTCATGCCTTGCCTTCGTCAATGCTTCCAATGGTGCTTTTTCACATGTTTCTCACATATATATCGATTAAGATACTTTTTGTCGGTTAATATCGGCTAACTGACGTCGAAATGTCCGAGACAGATATCTGCGAGTTTGAATGTTAAATACTCGCATAACAACATTTGTCGTGAAAAACTGATCGTCGATATATGCGAATTCGCTTTAGAAAACTGCAAAGCATGAATAATGAAAGCTGTTTATAACTTGTGAAAATGTCCACTTTCAGACAACTCAAAATCGTAAGTTCATGTCTCAGTTTGTAGCAGCTCGAATTATTTATTGTTAGTGAATAACTATTTTTGATATAACTGAATGAATATTTGATTATCTGAATTAGAAACTTGATATTCCTGTAGAGCAGGCTATTTATAAGGACGTATCCATTTTTCTGATTCAATTCATTTGCTTTCAAGTTCTTTATGCTTGTTTGAATTCCTGTAGTACCTATGCATATGAATTGAAATAATCCCTTTTTAGACAACATCATCGCACTTCGATAATACGCATACTAACTCATATTCAATATACATGTACTTTGCACAAATAGTATGTTGAACTGGATGAATTGGTCAGTAAGTTCGCGAAATGAATATTGAATTAGTTGAATGTTCTACTTGGCTCTGGTTCCTACTGAACCACTTAAGCTCGCGAACGAAAGAAAACTTCACAAGTGCAATCTTTCATCACACTGTAATGTGTCTTATGAATATCCCTGTTCACCATGAACCTTGATGTTTATGGGTGCATTCGTCATTTTTTCATAAGCTTTCTTAATAACTTCTGACGAAATTTCCATGATGAGGATGTGTGCTGTGAAGATCGGAATAACGAATAATGAGGCAACCATCACCAATTGATATAGTATTTGAACTTGCTTGGTTAATAAAACTATATATCTCACAAGAATGAAAGTGCTTCACACAAGAAAATCTATTCATTCTCTTAATTACTTGAATTTGAAACTTACATACTTGTGATTCCCCATCTGTCAGACCATTAACAATTTACGGCCATAGATAAGAATGTTGTTGTCAGTGGAATATTGAATATTTTTCGGTCATTGGCTGACATCCGACGATCACACCAAAGAAGCAATCTACACCACCCGTCAGGAGCCATTACATCCTTGAATAGACAAGTCTTTGAAACTGTCTCCTCTTTCATGCTGAAATAAGGAGAATATACAATTGTCTGTTTTCGTTGTTAAGGCCTTTCGGTTTGCTGTTACAGTAGAATTCGCATATATCGGCGCCTCAAGGGACAGACGAAAACCGCCGATATATGCGAACTCCCTGAATTTTGAAGTTTTGTGAAATCTACACGAGCTCTGAGATCATGCCATGCATCATACAATGCATATACGTGTACTGACTCATGAATTATTGCGTTACTATACTTAAATACATGTATTGACTTGTTGTCCAACATGTACAGTACATGTACATGTAATTGTGTCTATGTATTCAATAGATATCTAAAAATTGTGCCTTTCTAAACAATGCAATCATCACGTCGAATTAAAGACTAATTATGTGAGAATTATCGGTGAGATACAGTGGCAAGCCTACTTATCTTTCCTCGGCTGCTAGATTCTACAATTTTGATCAAACCCCAAACATGATCGAGATGAATTGTAAAAGATCCAAATTTTCACATGCCACTAGAATAGCTGGAATCGGATAGTCCTAACAGAATCTACAGCCATCCGCGTCCACATATACTGTCATTCTAGTGACTCTTCTAGGCAAAACACATCACTTGAGGATTTCCAGGAAATCCGCCGTTATAAACGAATTTTTTCTGTCAGGGACAGCGAAAATGCGCCGATATAGACGAACCGCCGATATATGCGAATTCTACTCTATTATAAAAAAATTATTTAATGATATTTGTCAATGCATTATCGGTGCTTCTATTCCTCTCTCCCCCCTCCCCCATATTTTTATTGTTGACACCCGCAAGTGTTGCATCGTCAACGATCTTCTCTTGCTCCTAAGTGCAGACTCGCTCCCATCGCAAAAGCGTTGTGCGTAAAATTCCTATGGTTTGTAGAAAATTTACAACACTTGCTTTATCACTCAATGTAGACAGGGACATTAATCCAATGAAGTTCATGATCACAGCTGCACCTTGTATTCTAACTGAGTATCCAATGGACCAATCCTTCATCCCAGGGTTCAAGTAAGACTTTTGAGTGGTGTTGTGCTCAGTGACATCAAGTCCACTCTAAATCCAAGTGTGACTAAGTTTGACGTAATTTGATGAAATTGGAAATCTGGGTGGAGAAGAGTTGAAGCACCGCATTATTAATCTTCCTTAGGAGCGTATTTACATTATACAGATTCTTGATTTATATGATAATGAATGTGTATGAGCAAGAGTTTCAGCTTTAAGTGATTATGTTAATAAGGAATTTGGAGATCAAAACCTCATGATTTGATTTAGGTCTAGTTTTTGTTTGTCCAAGCGTTTCTACATTTTTGCACATATTTTCAAAGCACTTGCTTTAATAATGATTTCCTTTTAGCATCCTCCTTTCTCTATCTTCATTAGATTAACAGTCGTCTATTGATGATACATGCAACTAAAGGAGGAAATTGCGAAATTTAGAAGGACTGGTTCGAAGAGAAAAAATTTTTAGTGTAAGATTTGGATTTCGACAAATGTAAAATTTTAGCCTGACCATGAGAATATTATCTTACCATTTTCGTATAGTCTTCCATATTCGATAACGCAACCAAACAGCGAAAATTGTAATATGAGAATTCTGACAAATAAATGCAGTGGTGGAACGGGTTGTAGATTTATTACAAACTCAAGCTCATGGCAATTTTCTCTTGTGACATGTCACATGGCACCATTATCACACCTATCTTTGAGTTCGTGTTCCCGCGCTGCATTACAGTGTAACGTGAATCATCATAAAGTGTATTTGCGGCGGATGATTGCCATATGTTGCGATTTTAGAAGCGCAAGTAACAGGAATATCTGCACTAGAGCGTAAAGCAAGTCATGTAGCATGTATCAGAATTCAATCCTTCATTGATCCATCACGTGCGATAATTATAGAATGAACAACTAAATTGATTAATCAATCAATGTCGTTTTGTTTGGGTTAATGTGGACTAGTTTGCATTGACAAAATCATTTACTCAAGAAAATTCGTCTCCCTGCCACATGAAGAGACATTGCTAAATCGTCTGTATGTTTTTGCACTAGTGTCGGATCAGGTCAACAATTTGACCCCATGGTGTTGTGTAATAGGCGAAACCCGGAGAGTTTTGCATCAAGAATTTCGCGATTTTCACTCAAATGTCGAAAATTTCCTCTTTTTAATTCAACCGCTATGTGTAGGAACATGTTTTGAATGCATAAAAGATTTGTTTATTAGAAATGTCTCCATCCTGGCAAACTTCTGACAAATTATTATAACATTTGTGTATATCGCAAATTAGGTTTTACAAAACTATGATTCTATTCTCGCAAGCAAAAATTATCAACACTAGAAAGTAGACAACATAAGCATCAGAGCCTACAAATTAAGAAACAATGACTCCTTTCTTGAAACAGAAAGTGAATGATAGAAAATGGAAAAATCTTGGTGCACTTCACACGCATGTAGTTATAAGAAGCAAACAAGTAGCTCCTCCGTTGCATTTTCCATGCTACAAAAAGCACACGGGAGGAAGCTTAATACTGGCATTTCTTTCACGATTTACACGCCTATATTTCATCCTCATTCGTATTTTTAAGTATGCTGAAATGCATCGCAAAATTATTTACTAAAATATGCTTCTTAGGCATCCATTGGGTTGTGTAACAATCCTTGTACTGAATGCAATATACACTGACGGCACATAACCCTCTGTTATAGTTCGACAATTGATCGCAGTTCTCATGCCTTGCCTTCGTCAATGCTTCCAACGGTGCTTTTTCACATGTTTCTCACATATATATCGATTAAGATACTTTTTGTCGGTTAATATCGGCTAACTGACGTCGAAATGTCCGAGACAGATATCTGCGAGTTTGAATGTTAAATACTCGCATAACAACATTTGTCGTGAAAAACTGATCGTCGATATATGCGAATTCGCTTTAGAAAACTGCAAAGCATGAATAATGAAAGCTGTTTATAACTTGTGAAAATGTCCACTTTCAGACAACTCAAAATCGTAAGTTCATGTCTCAGTTTGTAGCAGCTCGAATTATTTATTGTTAGTGAATAACTATTTTTGATATAACTGAATGAATATTTGATTATCTGAATTAGAAACTTGATATTCCTGTAGAGCAGCCTATTTATAAGGACGTATCCATTTTTCTGATTCAATTCATTTGCTTTCAAGTTCTTTATGCTTGTTTGAATTCCAGTAGTACCTATGCATATGAATTGAAATAATCCCTTTTTATACAACATCATCGCACTTTGATAATACGCATACTAACTCATATTCAATATACGTGGTGTGATCCAAAATGTCCCGGACTAACCTACTTGCAGATAACCTGTGATAACGAATACTACTTCAGATGTAAATTTAGGTCTTTAAGGCATGAGAAATATGGTCGCCGAAATTTTTCCGGTCAGTTTTCTATTTTTAAAAAATATTTTTACATTTTAACATGAATTTCTGTATTTTCTGAATTGATCGAGATCCGATTTGTCTTATTGTTATAGTTAGATTGATTTTGATTTGTACCTTATTTGACGGATATCTTTGCCATGAATATTGCACGTCTTTTGTTAATTGCTTCATGTGTTACGATATCAATCAGTGAAGTTCATTCAGCACGCATTCATTAAGAAATCCGTGTCAACGATGGTTCTTTGTTCTATCAGTTTTCATGATGGATGTGACAAGCGTGTCTTCAGTCGAATATCGCAGTGTGATACGATACCTCCTGATCCGCGGCTTCGCTAATGGTGACATTCTAAAGGAATTAAGCCTGGCATATGGAAGCAAAGCTCCATCGAGAACTACTGCTTATTTCTGGATAAGCGAATTTAAACGCGGAAGACAATCTGTGGAGCAAGATTTTTCAACTGTTGGTCGGCCGCAGGAGATTCCGGAAGAGAAATCGAGTCAGTGCGATGAAGTGATTACAGCACACAGAAGGATAACCATCCGTGAGTTGTCAAGAGAGTTGCGAATCAGTTATCACTCCTGTCATGACATCATCGAAAGACTTGGATATCGCAAACTGGCATCACGTTTTCGTACCGAAGTTTCTGTCACCTGAAATGAAGGAGAACAGACTTCTGGCGGCACAGTCAAATTTGGATCTCCTCGAAATGCACGGAGATCAGTTTCTGAACTGCATCCTTACAGAGGATGAAACACCTTTAAGTTTGTATCTGCCTCAAAGTAAGCGAGAATCTGCAGAGTGGCGAAAATCAGGCGAGTCTGCCCCTTTGAAAATGCGATCCGGAACATCACATCGCCGGTCGTTGATGCTGACGGTCTTTTGGAACGCTTCGGGAATCCAACTGGTTGACTTTGCGGATAAAGGAGTAAGAATCAATAGCGAATATTATTCCAATCTGTTATCTGAAGCGAGGAAGAAAATAAGAAAGCCACGAAACATTCCCCTCTACTTGCTTCATGACAATGCTCCGATTCACACCTCGCAGGAGACAACCAATGCCTTAACGAGAAACGGATTTCAACTATTGAGCCATCCTCCTTATTCACCTGACTTGGCCCCAAGTGACTTCTATCTGTTTAGATTCCTCAAAAAGCATCTTCGTGGACACCATTTTGAATCGCCAGTTGAACTGCGGGATGCAGTTACTGAGTTTTTTGATTCTTTGACACCGGAATTTTTTCATAAAGCTTTTTGTGAATTGAGACTTCGTTGGCAAAAAGTGACGAATGCTAACGGCTCATACATTGAAAAGTAAACTGTTTTCTGGAACAAAACATTTGTTTTTCCGTTAATTATTAGTCAGGTTATTAGTGATAGCTTAACTGTCATGTTAATCTAAATATATTAATTCTAAATCGCTAGAATTTATAGGAAAATCTTGAAATTCAGACAAAAATGTTTGAAAATTTTGAAAAAATAGAAAACTGACCGGAAAAATTTCGGCAACCATATTTCTCATGCCTTAAAGACCTAAATTTACATCTGAAGTAGTATTCGTTATCACAGGTTATCTGCAAGTAGGTTAGTCCGGGACATTTTGGATCACACCACGTACATGTACTTTGCACAAATAGTATGTTGAACTGGATGAATTGGTCAGTAAGTTCGCGAAATGAATATTGAATTAGTTGAATGTTCTACTTGGCTCTGGTTCCTACTGAACCACTTAAGCTCGCGAACGAAAGAAAACTTCACAAGTGCAATCTTTCATCACACTGTAATGTGTTTCACTGATGTATTTTTGTTGGTATCGGTTACACGTAGGTGTTGCGCCCGCAGCCTGTGTTAGCTTTCGTTCTTAAAACAAATTTTTATGCATACAGAAATTTATAAAATAAAATGAAATTCATTGTTTCATTCAAGCTCTTCCATTGGGACTTCAGTTAAAGCTAACATTATATAAGGAAACTTTCAAAATTGATTTGATGATCATTTCTTAAGCGACGACTGGAAAGAGTTGGGTATTCAGTGTGCATTACACTTATGTTGGTGGATAACACACACTTCGTGTTATTGACTGTTATTTGCCGGAAAAATTTTGCGAGGAAGACGATTGACACATTTATTGCTTTTTGGAGCTTGGTAGAAGTACACATACATCATTCAAGTGAGCTAATTATCAATTTGATGGATTGCCTTAAATTGGGACGAAAGTGATTGACGTTAATTTCTTCCTTGGTAAATCTTGACTTCAAAATGGAAAAACGAATTGTTTCGAGCAAATGAGAGAAATGTTCATGCATGATATCCAATATTTAATAATAGTGCTAAGCAATGCTAGTTTTTCTAGAAACAAGAGAACGATGGCAATGTTTAATGAAGCATGATACAGCAGTTCTGTGATGTTTGTATACCTATAGGATATAGGATGAAATGTACTTATGCATTAATTATGAGCATTACTCCGCGCGATAAAACATAGTGCATTCATACCTCAGGTTTTCTAGCTCACAAAATCAGTGATTGCTGTCTGTAGTTCGATGGACTGACCTGAATGGCGGTAGTTCTTGGCCGTGAGTTGTTAAAAAAAGACAGTCAATCTATTGAACGAACTGACTATCGTAGCGGAGAAGAGCAATAGTGTGTATTGCAGCTTCGGTCAAACGAGTGTTTCAATTAATGCACGAATACGCGCAGGGCCCAGAAAATTTATCTAGTGCACACTTATGAGTCTTGTGAGGTCAGTCAAATGCGCCGCTAATGAATGTGAATGTTGAGGAACGACATTTACTCAGAAATTTTTGAGTTCATTGAATTATTATTGCGAGTTGAATACAACTGGACCTCGTCATGAAATGTGGATCCTGGGATTTTGCCGCTTTAACAATTTATTTGCCATCATTTTACCTTTTTCTACTCGTGAATGCAGAAGTAAAACCGAAACTTAGTGTTAGTCTATTTTATAACATGAAATTGCATGTACAATGCTTTGACGTACAAATTCATTACTTTGCAAGAATCATGCAATGACAGAATTATTCAAATTTAACCACTCAGTGTTACTGATGAGGTGAATGCAGTTGTGTTAGTAATTCCCTTGAAAATTGCTTATTATTGTTATTATTATCGTATGACATGCGTAACATTAAAAGTTGAAACCTGGCGTTCAGCAAGTGCGGGAGAAACTGAGGATCGTCAAGATCAGTCAGTGGGCAAGGGGCCCACAACTTCACAGTTCAACACATGTTGAGCAGTTTGAAGGCGACCGCAGGAACATAGGTCAGATGCCGCCAAGCTCCAGGCGCTCATGAGAGCAGTAAACTGACCAACTCCGGATCGCAGGCGATTGAGCTGCACCCCACGTTTGGCGTGGGAGCTGATGACCAGGAGAATGTGGACTCCAGGCTGGCAGGAAAGGCTGTAGAATATCGGGAGCTGGTTGCCGTTCCACCGCCGCGAGACCTCCGGCGTGCGGTCTGAGCGGTCGTCTCGATCGTAGCCTTGTCGGGGCGGGAGCGGTGTGCAGGACTTGGTGCAGCGGATAGCTGACTGAAGCTGCGATCCTGTACAGGTGTAGGCAGGCTTCGGCTCGGCGAGCCTGAATACCAGCGAGGTGAGGGAGCACGTCGAGGATCGTGCTCCGCAACAACCCAAGATGAGTTGCATGGTGTCGTTGAGTGGAACGATTGAATTGCTGGTTCATAAATACATAATGTTCGTGCTGTCGACTCAGTGGTCAAATGCTTGGACGGAGAGTAATTGGAAGAGAATCCGGGCTAAAATATACTCACTGACATGAATAATGAAACCAACTATCATTGACTTGAATGGAAGTTTGTTTCATTTTTTTCTATGGTTTGAGATGATATCTCGCTTTCTATGTATCACCATTGAACTCCATATGATAAGGGAAATGATATAGGACCATCAAATTTCAAAATTTGATATTGATCACAGTAACAGCTAGAAGTGAACAGAATCACCACCTGTCTGACATGTCGGACTATGTCCGCATCGTCCAAGCCTCGTTGTGACGCTAAACGTTTCAAAATATCTACCCTGGAATGCGCTAGACATGGTCGTCAAGGAGATCAAGGTGATCATAAATACATAATGAAGGATTGAAATGATGATGATAAAGATGAATATCTATCATTTATTTCATCTGAATGGTATTCTAGTTTCAAATATGTTAAAATGGCAGCATTTATAGATGCCAATAATTCATGAATGCTTAATGTCGACGAAATATAGCCTCCTGTAAGTGATATTTTTCTAATAAATGCAGAATTACCAAATATCTAGTTTCGAACGTTCCTGAGTTCAATTATTTATTGCATCAGAGGCAAGGATGTGGAGCGGTACAATTTTACCGCTCCACTCCGCTCCGCTCCGATTACACTTCGCTTTCGCTCCGCTCCGCTCCAGTCATTTTTTCATACCTAGCCACTCCGCTCCGCTCCACTTAAACTAAATCCTATTAATTTACCATACCATAGATTTCCTTGAACTTTTTAGGTTGTTTGACTACTGTAATATGACTGACTTCCACTCTGATAATATGCTTAACTGCAAAATATTAGCCTTATGCTTGTCGAATTTTAAATACGAATTATGGCCGATAATCATGAATGATTTTAAATAAATAATGATTATAATTGAACAATACTTCGAAAGCGGATTGCACATTAGCATTAATAGTGATTCTACACTTATCATGTGATAATAACTTAGTGACTCACCTGAAGAGTAACCGCAAATATGTGTGACAATCAGAAAATTCATTCTGTTGCAGCCTCATACTAGGTAGCAATACGATGCTATCAGGTAACGATGCTCGCTCATACTGATATAAGCATGAATAGTAATTAATAAATTGTAGTTTTCTGTAGGCAGAATTTTTCTTGTATTTTTGAAATGATAATTTTGTATCAGAAAAATTTGATAAATTTGATAAGAATAATTTTGTATAAGATGCAAGGAACGATACATCGGTACTCGGTAGTACGATAAGAACTTTGCATAGAAGAATTAATGAACATCTGAAAAACAAGACTTAATCCATCTATAACATCTCATCACATGTCAAATAACCTAGCAAAATATATCTGTGTCAATCATTCATTAACCTAACATTCCGTGAGCCAATGCACACTAAAAACCCATCCATAGGAACGAATATGAACTGTCGGACTTCCATATTTTACTTTCAGATTTCTTTTAATTTTAAATCATATCTTTATTGGCTTTCTTATTAACGGTTTATACAACCCTTCCACTTACTGTATAACTTGAGAATGGAGTCTTATCTCCGAATAATGTTGAAAAAATAAATAATAGACTAATATCTTACGAAAAATAGTGTAATAATAATAATGTAAAAAATCATTAATTATGACAAAACTTTGTTGACTTTGTCAACATCAGGTTCTCTCCCACTCCACTCCGCTCCAGTCAAAATTTTCTTTACCACTCCACTCCGCTCCATTCAAAATTTTCTTTACTATCGCTCCGCTCCGCTCCGCTCCGAATTTACTCCCACTCCGCTCCGCTCCAAAACCCGCTCCGCTCCACATCACTGATCAGAGGTATATGTCTGTTCATAGATTTTGCTTGATGACGCTTTTGAACGCGGTAATATTTAATAAATTCACATTAATATACATGTATAAATAAAAATCACTTTCATGAACCCGATTATCAATTTCCTATCTGAGATGGAATACCATTAATTTGCTAAGATAAAAACATTTGGTGGTTCTAATTTCTGATTTTCTTTAATCCATGCATTTCATATAGATTTGATCGACATGTTGCCTTTCAGTGCAATAAGAATGCGAAGCCATGTTTATTTTAGATCGTTAGTTGAATCTCTTTTCGTGAGATGACTTTCGATGGAAGTTGAAAAGACGACTTTTATTTCACTGCTTCCCAATTAAGGGCGTAGACATGATCAACATGGGCAGACTTTGTGTTGAGAAACCCGCATTTTTTTTGGATATTCTGCATTCCGATTCTACACGTCATGGCATGCTTTATCCAGGGTGTCGGCCGCGCCCGGGAATTTCGGAAATAGCACAGGGGCCCGGGAATTTGGGCATTTTTCAGTTTTGACCCGGAATCGCCCGGGAATGATATTTTCACTCAAGCAAAAAAATAAAACAATGATAATATGGAATGATAGTTTTGTCTGTCTCAACCACGAAATCAGAAACTACAATTTGCAAAACTTTTAGCAAGACGCGTCAGTTTCATTCAAATTTAACCCATTAGTGCCGATAAATATATTTTCCTCAAAACTGCAATTATCTTTGCGGGGACTAGTTACATATCACCTGATTCGTAGCCTTTTACTTCAACATAGAAATCGATGTGACCATATGGTCATTGACCACTAAAAACACTGAACACAGAGACCATCATCACATTTGATGCATTCAGTGCGGATAGCAGCTTTCCAAAATTCAACAAAGCAACGACGCGTTTTGTTTCCCTCAAAAACTTGTATATAATGGTGAAAGCCATCAAATCGACCCTTTGCGTCCAGATCATCTTTTTCACGCGAAGTATGAAAGTCACACATTGCTGGAATATATTGAATTCAGGGTCGCGGCCGAGCCCGGAAATCCAAAGCACATATTTTATGGATGACGGTTACCACGCACCCATTGTTTCTACGCAAATTGGTAAAAAAACAGGATGACAGATAGGAATTCTTCTGGCATTAACGGTCTTCGTCCACTGTGGCAGTCTTCCTGGTTTCTTTGTCGATACTCCTGGATAAGTTGGTGTCATCGTGCTTTTGTGTTAACATTCGCATTTTGATATCCTGGTTTTCTCTCATGGCTTGAATACGCTGCAGTTGAAAATGTAGCGTTCCAAAATGCAATTTGTTGCTTCAATTTAACATGTTTGAAAATTGAAGTCTGAAAAATCGGCTAAATACAACTTCATAAAATTTTATGAATCAGATGATGAAAATGAAGTATTTTTTGATCTTGAAAAGTTCAGGATCAACTTTTCCATCGATATGAAATCATTTAGATTTGATAACTAGTTCACTGGCAGAAAGCACTACTAGTTTAAGGCACTGTCCGGATAATTTTTGAGCGTTGTAATTGGAGTAAAATATGTGGTCATTATAAAGTATGGCGTGGAAATTCGATGAAATAGCCCGGGAATCGCCCGGGAATTTGAAGCTTGAAATCTGGCCGCCACCCTGTTTATCAGAAATTATCTAAAACAACTGAAACAGAAAGTTAGCGCTGACTCATAAATGAAAGTTTCTACTGATGCAAGGTGCACTAACGTTGTGACGTACAATCCGTACAATGAATGTCCTTCGGACGTTCATGTATTAATAATTGTTAGTCAGTCGTGGGAGGTTATATCGCACGATACTCAATTAGCGTTTTATCTAGTAGAGAAAGATCTTAAAATTCGGCGCCAGATGAGTAAGGAGAAAGTGTCGCGTATTTAAAGTTATCGGGCGCGCCAGTGTGCCCGTCGTATTATAGGTGACAGGAATAAACATTAAGACACTAGACAGACTTGTCATCGGGAGATGCAATATACTCAGCAACATGTTGTTTTATTATTGAAAGTTGATAGTAATCGCATGGGAACTGAGGCTGAGTTGAAATGCTATATAATACATTGATTAGTATCAATTACTAGGGAATTGCACTGAAATCAGCGTTTTCTATAGTTTTATCTCACGATTAATATGACAATGTTGAAAGGATGTTTGATTAAGTGCTTTTGTTATGAGAGATACAAATGACTTTCCCTTCTACTCCTCTGATAATACAGCGGAAGCTACGAGCATAATATTATGCAATCATGCAATCAAAAGTTTCGACGCGGTGAACATGCAGTTAACGAAATCAATATGACAGGCGTATTTTCAATCGTATTTTGTGTTGGGAGCAATTGTGATAATTTTATTTTTCTTAATGCTGCGTTTTAATACGTTCACAGCACCCACGTTTCATTGTTATTTCATATTATCGCATGGGTTTATTACATACATTTAATACATTGCACATACAGTTATACCACGTTAATAATTTCACACTGTTCAATAGCCTATGACAATCATTTTGCTGTCAACCTAAAAGAAAAGTCCATGTGAATTGTCTCATGTCTTAGCGAAACGATTTTCGCCAATTTGTGACTTTTCGTTGTCACTCAAAGAAATGATCGGTATTAAAGTAGAGGGTGAAATGTTGCTGCTGTAAATCTATCTGGATAAAAGATGAGTACGAGTGGCGAGAAAGTGCAGAAATCCGAGTCCGGGAAGTGGACGGGGACATTTTTCACAAATTATATTATTTCAAATCAAGCAAGTTTTTTTTTGAATTTCACTTTCTAAGGGAAAAGTAGGTGGTCATGAGTATAGATCATTATTCAGCGAAATTCATCAAATGACTGTTGATGATTTAAGGATCTTAAATTTCTGATCTTCTACTAGCTGGAAAAAATCCATGAAATTCCGCATTTATTGGCGACTCTCAAATGGGAAAAAATGTCCGGCCTAGTGTACTCATCATGCTATCACATATTCTCATTTGTCTTTCTTTAATTTCTATGTTGAATCATTTTCACTTAAGGTTATTCATGAGAAATAAGATGGAAGTGTGATGCGATCATATAGAAGATGTCATGCGCTCAACCCTTTTTTGTTTAGCTGAGTTTGTGAGTTCTGATCTACACTGGCGCCTAGATCAGGGGTGGGCCGATGTGACAAAATCTGACAATATGTGACATTTTTTCATCTCAAAATAAAATGTGACATAATGTGTATTTTTCATTTTTGGTGTGACAAAATGTGACAAATTTACATAACCAGAAAATAATTTGACAGAAGTAATGTTTTTACGGTAGTATGACATAGTATAATGAGGTTTAAACTCACAGAGGAGCATCAACTTCGTCTGAGTGAAATAACGACAACTTTATTCTTTGACTTTGATTTGTACTCGAAAGATGTAAGATAGATATGCTTCTCTGTGCTCCCATTGGTGACGTGCACTTCCGCCAGGTAAATCGTGATGCTACTAGTTCGCTTGTTTAAAGTTGACTTTTAGCTTGATGGCCCAATTACAACATTCATTCCATGTGGTCATGCGTTTTTCGATTTTCATTTTCTGATCGCAGTATTCCTTGCGAAGTTGTAGTTCCGATAATGCGCACAATCCAAGGAAAACAACAATTGTAACAAAACTCGGTGTGATATTTCTTCGCTGAAAACAGAATTACGAGTAAAAGTGCTCTTTTTTGTGCGAATTTATATTGTCTGTGAATTCATTTTGTTGAATTTATTCCGAATGCGTGCGTATTGTTTACCATCAAAATGAATTCAAGACATTAAAAATAATCATAATTGCAATAAGACTGGCACGGTTGAGTGTCATTTTTCACTTAAAACAAAAATAAAGGTGTTAAGGTCTTACCCACGGTTTGTTTCGCTGTTACCACAAATCTCGGGAAAACTGTTAGATATCTTAAATGGCAATTTCTATGAAACTCTTTATATGACAAAGAGTAGTAATAATAAATTAAAGGTTTTTCGATCTTGTACCATTATAACGCCGCTTGATATGCAATCATCGATAGGGCAGCAAAAATGGCAATTTCGATAGCTGCCAATTTCCTGGACATCATGTGTCAAATTTTGTACATATGTTTCCATCAGCATGTGACGAAATGTGACATTCATGTCAATGGGCATGTGACAAAACGTGACATGAACGCTCATCGATGTGTGACAAAATGTGTCACAGATCCAAGTGGGGCGGCCCACCCCTGCTAGATGCCTCCGGGTTTTGTTCACGGAAATATATGTATAATACTCGTAATAATAAATTCGGTTCACCATTGGCCTAATTGTTTAATTTATAAAACGATTTATAAAAGATGACCACTACGTATGGATTTGGAGTGAAAGGAACTCAAACACATTCGTCACAGATAATTTGTGTTTGAGTTCCTTTCACTCCAAATCCACACATAGTGGCCATCTTTTACCTTGGGAAAGCTTTGCACTATTTTCATGCAAAATTAATTTACTGAAAAATGAATGCCTCCGAGTTCATCGTAATTGTACCACACTTGTTTTAATTGAGAAAGGCTTAAATTTTGTTAAACGCAAATTTACTTCAAACGGATGTCCGAAACATTTTGTTAACAAGTAAATTTTGAATTCGATTCCATCAATACACGAAAATAATAACAACAAACTGAATCATACATATATTCAGATTCCTTTGATAAACGAAACACAAGCAAGAACAGTTCGTTCTGAGTTATATAAAATTCCAATTTTAAATGTAAAACCTGTTTTCGTAACTCTACCATCCTTAATAAGTCAGATAAAAAAGAAAGAATCAATTTCTTGTAAGTCTTGCCTTTGTAGTAATAGTCGTTTGTTATTTGAAAAATGTTGTTTATAAGATAACATGCAATAAATGTAATGATAATTATATTGGTGAAACACGATGTACCATGAGAAAGAGAATCCAAGAACATCTTAATTGTAATGACAGTCTTTTTCATCAAAACATCGATTGCCGCCATCTGCCAATGATATAAAAGTAGAGATCTTACTACGTAATTTTACTAATGCTTACGAACGCAAAATTTGCAAGAGATATTTTATCAAAAACCAAAAAGCCTGAAATCAATGCAATGTGTAGCAATATGTAAAATGATATCTTGTCTAACATTCACCATTGTATTCAGTTTGCATCTCATTTTAGAAATTTTCTGTGATATACGGTCAAAATGTTTTCCTTCTTTTCTTATTCCTCTGTTAGAGGCAGTTGCTGTTTTATTTAGTCGAAAGCTATTCAGTGCATTTTATTATTGACCTTGTCTTCGTTTCACAAATTAGATAATAATAATATGTGCTATTTAAGAGTATAAAGATGTGAACGTGGAAAATGCCGTGCTTGTTCGATGCATTACGAATTAGGAGTCTGATGATGCTTGTAGAAGTCAAATTCATCAATCTTGAAGCAATCATCTGCCCGTTCGTTTTTCCGAATTTCATATCAGAGAGGAACATGCGCACGAAGACAAATAGCGTTGTATAGCTTGAGATGAAATCTACAAAAATTATTCCCAAAAAGGGATTGCAACCTCTTTTCTTGTAGATGATTGGAATGCAGCGCTGACTGTCAGATGTCGAGTAATTTTGGAGATACATGGAAAGTGAGGCAGAGGTTTTTGAACAGTTTGATCTATGTTGGGAAAACTTAAACTTGATAGATGCTTCAAGATAAAGCTTATAGTTGGTTTTGTTTGTGCATTCAGCCATTCCGTGTTGAACGTGGGTTCGATTATTGTGAATGCCTAATCAAATCACAGTCGCATGTTCGATAGCTTGATTCACATCATGAAATAATACTTGTTATGATAATCTCGACAAAAATACATGCATTCGCGACTGCCCATGTTTAACGTATACAATGGTTGAGCGTTTGAAATCTGCTTTGAATTACATTAAAGTACCTGAGTAAGGGACCGACTGAGCAGTCTCTTGGTGAGAAAATTTTAAAGGAATGTCAATCTTTAAAATAAGAATGATCAACTTTCACTTTCGTCTTGGTTGGTGCGAGAATACCTTTGCATTGCTCAACAGGTCGCATTTTTACAGCATCTCCCCAAATTTATTCGTTATTTGCAGCAGTGTCCGTATCAGCTATCCGTGTCGCAGAAATTGATGGCTGATGTTAGGAAGAAATTCATTAAAGGCATACATTGTATTATTTTGGTGTCGAACGAACAATCTCTTATCTTGAAAACAGGATTGATGTTTAGCATCAAAGTACCATGCATCTCATCAGTTAACAGCAATAACAACAGGGGAACGGATCTTCTGTAGTAATTAATCAAAGGACACTATGAATTTGTTGATGTGAAAAACTACAGTTAAAAAATTCACACAAATTCTGTGCAAGCATGTACTTTAAGAGTTTGTTTCATAGTTTCTCAGGAAATGAAGTGCTTTGATTTTGATTAATGCCGTATCATTTTTTAAAATGTCCTCTCTTTCAGTTTTCGCTCCAGCTATTTGCGTCAGTTCTCCAAACTTATCTTGATCTTTCAGGAGTATATTCTTCCTCTAAGATTTTATTTGTCAGATATTATTTTAATGTTGGAAAGCTAATTAATTCTTTGAGTGGTGAATTTTGACACATTTTCTGGTTAGATTCTCAATATTCTTCACATTCATTGCAATGTTCAAATGTTTCCAACATTGAAGTAACTATAAACCCTATTCTTCGCACTCACACCCTACTGCCAACGATCGCACTAGTTTATTCAAGTTTTTTGCTTCCTATCATCCTTATCTCGATATTTTTGTCTGTTTCACTGCTGTACATGCACTTGTCATCCTAAGAACAAAATCTCTGTCAATGAAATCGAATTTTCCTTTTGTTACATTAGCCGGCGTTACTACGAAAACCACAGTTGTTGACTTCGCTATTATTGGAAAATATTTGCATTGCAAAATGACGCTCTTGATTTATAATAAATAATGTAGTGGTATGTATCTAGCATGATGAATTAGATTGGAATTTTCATCCACAAGCAAATGTATCCAATAAAGGTCATCAGTTTTACATCTCCTTACAGTGCCGCGTATTTTATTCAAAATTAAATGTTTAAAAGAACGATGCAGATATCGTTAAAATCTCTCCCAAGGGAAAGACAGCATCCAATGGACTCGTACTCGTCAAGTCAGAATTCGAACACAAGTCATAGAGATAAAGTTGTACATAAAAATATTGTAGTGTATCTAAAAAAAGGCTATGAATGTGCTATTTTATTATTTAGTTTGTTCATTTAATTCAATTTGCTCTTATTTATATCAGAAGTTTTTATTTATCTATTTTTCATCATTTTTCTAAAGTTATTTTTTATTTACAATTTTTCATCTTATTTGGTTTGTAATTTGCGCATTCTTCCATAAAGTTCCTTTCTAACCAATTCAATATTTGAAATGTCTGTTAATACTTAGACAATTATATTCTCAATAAAAGTTTTTACATAAAAGAAAACACAAGCTTTCAGACTTTCTAAGTCCATCGTCAGGTGATGAATAAGAGAAGAGGGGAGTCTCTCTATGTCTCTATGAGCATTCTCAATGAAGAAATAAACAACTACAGTCAGTTCAGTATTCCTTTCATTCATCTGTCTCTCCTATTCTGTTTCTATGCATATATTCGTGTCTCATTTGTCGCTATGATCACTAAAACTTTAATCTTCATCAGCACATCAACATGGATGAACATGATATCAAAGCTTCAATCACTCCTTTTGTCTCGCTGTTTTTCCTGTTGAGTAGAAAACTTGAATAGCTCTTAAACTGACTTGTGTTCTTTATATGCAATGGTCCATTGGTCAGATGAGTTGCGGTCGAGATTATTGAGTGTTGGCGGCAAGTATGTGAACTCCCGAATTGATCCATTTGAAAAAAATTTGTGTGAATCAGCCATTTATATTTTCGCCCGCTAGTTTGTGTGAATTCCCACCTTTTAGCACTTGCGTTCAGCAAAAGAAAGCCGTTTCTGCATCTTCTATCACTGTAGAGTTAGAAATGTATAACTGCCTCTAATCTGACCTTTTTCTTTTTCAGTTGGACATTGTTATGGTTGTCACTTTGTCAATTTCACAATCGTGTGTCAGTGGAGGTAATTATATAATCATCTTATAACCATGTCACTTCTCATTTTTATTTGTAACGACAATGAAATCTATACAGTAAAACCTCTCTTAAGTTGCGGATTCACCAATTTGGAATATCCTTTAAGACAAACAATTTTTCTTGAGAACCTGTTGAAACTGTGACAGCATAATATGTTGACTTAAGTTGAGCGCTCTACTATTTGGACGATATTTTTGATACTTCCGAAGATGTCTTCTATGTAGACTATGTTGAACAAGCACGTAAGAGGATATTTAGTCATTACTGAAGAGTTCTGATACTTAACTGTTTTGCTCATAGGTTTAGTTTGTGGAGGCTAACATTTTTCATTAGACTGAAAACAACCTCAATTCATGCAATTGACAGTGGGTGTTCAACCACTGAGTACACTTTTACTATACAGCATATCTGTGTAATAATGATATATATTCTAAATAGGCTTTAGATGTCGATTAAAAAATATTTTTAATGTAATTTTTTAAAGATTTTCTGTTTTGCTTTTGACTTGTAAAACATGTCTTTATTCGATGTACAATCCAAATTTCTTAAGAGGACATGACTCCTGCTCTGTGTGTACAATTTCGCATTAAATGTCAGTAAATTCATTTTTTGATAAGTGCACTTCTGTATGGTGATAGTAGAGCAGTAAAGTTAACTAAATAGAGGCGACTTTTTGAAGAGTTAACTTCAAAGGGATTTGCTGGTGAATGATTGGCTCACATTTCATTCAGCTAATGAAAGCGTTATTGAATAATGTTGAGCAGCTATAATCGTCGAGGTATTCACGATCACTTTTTTATTGTATTTTGTATCTATCCGATGTGGTGGACTTTCGTTTCCTTTTACGACATACCGATAATACACCAGTTGCTTTCATTTGTCACTTGCCATTTCAGTCGTTTTCGATAATTATGTGTAAAATTTTCATTGTATTAACTCAGGATTGAGGCTACCTTTAGGCAGGGTCCCGCGAGGGTAGGTTTGAGTGTAAAGAAGTGAGAGACCTGTATGACAAAATGAATTGAAAGAGAACTGACCCGTCTTTCGAAGTGAATTATAGCATTCAACTTGCAGTGATAATGGCAAACTTAATATTTAGCAGTCTGACCAAAGAATTTCCAGAATTCAACAAGTCTTGTCGGCCTAGATATCCATTATCAGTAAATATCAATTAGCAATTAAGATCAGGGATGATTGGCTCACAACCTTCACGACTGTGCAACTGACCGTTACTTATTATTCCATTGAAGCACAATTGATCCTTTGTGGAATATTTCGACTAAACGTTTTTTTGGGTCAGATCGGTAACTGTTAACAAAAGAAAGAGTTGATCAATGTGATTCTAATGGTACTAACCTCATTCAGTGCATAGGCTGACCGCAAATTGCCTTTGAAAAAGACTACAATGAAGGGTTACGACTTAGCTTACAAATGGTTCACTATTTCTGCCTGGTTGTCTATAATGTAGTCGTATTTGATTTTCAAAATTGCGACCAGAATTCATCAACTCCGAGATAGGTTTTCTTCTTTCTATTTGAAAATGTACCGTTTGTGTCCCTCTTGCAAAAGTGCGGAGACTGGGATGGGTTTGTATAGACATGATCGACAACCAATGCTGGTATTGCAAATGTCCATTTTCAAAGGATCTTCAAATTGAAATTTCAGACATTTTATTTTCAATATAGACCTTGCTGCTGTTTGATTTCACTTGAGCTTTCGCCAACACATTCCTTATCAAAATTACATGTGGTTTATACATGTTAGCATTAAAAATGTACATGTAAAATTCAAGCGTAGTGATTTCAAAGTTTCTATATTTATTGATGACTTTTTCTTTACAGTACCTTCCAATTTACAATCCAAATGAAGAAGAAATCTCCGACCCATCATTATACGCCAAGAACGTTCAATCATATATTTCAGAGTAAGTAATTAGGGAATAAATGCGCCACTGCATTGAATGTTCTCTTGCTTTGATAATAGGAGTGATTTTTTAGATAAGGATGACATTTAGCACTTGCAAATAAATTTTGAATTCAACTTTGATGGTTCTATATGGCAGATAATGACAGTTAATGTAAACTAACAACAAAGGGGATCTCGTTCTTATATGATTTGAAATTATTTGATTATATTTCTTGTCTTGTTCATGAATTGGTGAATTGATTCAACCTGCAAGTTGATGACAACAATTTTAAGATGATGTATCAGTGAATGGTTAAAGTCAAACTGGGATACTGATTATTTTGGTGGTAGGAAAGAATGTAAAATCCATGACAAAACGGATGCTGACTTAATAAAGTCATTCATTAAATGAAGTAGTTGCTTCATATGCTTTATATTGTTGTATTAGGACAATCAATTCTACTAATCGCAATCAATCACTTTGATCAATTATGGAAATTGCTTTAATGAGGTCACAGACAAGTTTACCTGAAATTAAAACACCGTATCAACCCTTCTAGCATCTCTATGCTGCACAATCCCCTCTGTACCATTTTACTATCTAATATCGTTTTGCCTCCACCGAGCTGCTATTCTGCCTCATTCTATCGTTTCGATTTGTTTAAAAATCTCCGTTTCAGTGTATATAGTGTATATGTCTCATTCAGTGTGATATGAGAACGCGATAAAACTGTGTTGTTCGAAGAGTTGTAGATAACTGGTTCTGAAGTTGATTTCAATGAGTAGATTTATCACAAAGTTGACATCCATCGCTGATCAGATTTTCAATGTAGATATCATTGAGTCAGCCATAGAAGGGTTATTTAGTCGTAGCTGAAGCCTGAGAAATTGGACATGAATATGAAAGACGGTGAAATGGTGGTTTGAGGGATTTTTCTTATGACGTAAATGAAACAAATCATTATGATCATCGTGTCGGCAGCGCATGTGATCTGAATGCATTCAATCCACTTTTTTTACTTTTAGTCACTAAAGTGTCTACCAGCTGTCCAACATCTGCTTGTGACGCACAACACAAAAAAATTTCGCACAAAATGTACAGCTGACAAATTGCCAATAAAATTGACAATTTATATTACGAACATGTGTGACAATGAAGCATGTGGTGTGGTAGTTAATTGATGAACCGCATCCCACATTGATTTTGTTGAATAGGAGTGCATCAAGTATGGTGCTACACCCTTACCTGCCTGCATAATCGAATGTTCCGTTGATTTCCAAAAATTTTGGAAATAGGCATTTATTGACTAATCAATTATATACATACTCTTCCAACGAATGTACGATGTGACTAAAAATTCCGTCAATACTTCGAAGATTTGCTCAAAACTTGATTTTTTGTGCAAGCATGCAGTTAATTCCGAGGATATAGCACTCCTTTGGACCGCAAAATCTGATTTAATTTTGTTGCAAGTGAAATTCTATGTACAGTAACCGAAATCAAATATGTAGAACAGATTATTAAGTAAAAAAAGTACTGTTTTTTGTTGTAATTAAGCCTGTAATGATGTAAAAAATATCAAATTTTCCATGAATCGTCCAAAAATCACTGGGTTCACAATTCACAAAAAATTCAGTAAGATAGAAAACGGGTTAGGGATCTCAAAATGGCATTGATGAAAGTGCATTCCCTGTGAAAGTTGTATTTAAAATGGGTTTCAGGACCATTTTGTAAAAATTCAATTTTGACCAGGAACGTAGTCGCTGAAGGACTATGAATTCGTCAAGTCAATGGAGGAAACCCAGGTTTTGGGGAAACGCTCTTTATACAGACTAGTGCGAGTTTGCTCCTGAATTTCGCTTGATCTATTTCAATAAAACGATATTTGATTTGACTTTATATCCGAAACAACATTCCATTCAACGAAATTTTGGTTTAACATGTGATGATTTGCTTAATTTAGGTGTACTACATTGGAATTTAGCAACGCATGGATTTTAGTGTCATTGTTTTATTTTATTCTGTTGTTGATTTTTCACTCGAGACAACAGATGACCATGCAGACAGAAGATTGAGAAACGAGTGAACAATATACAGGGGCAGTTCCACGATAGTGTCAACACATAGGCCGAAAAATTAATTAGTCGGAGTTTGATTGCAAACACATTTTCTCGTAACAAAATTTCCCTTAAAATCCGAATCTGAAGTCGAATTTCACGTTCGAAGTCGATTTACAGCTGAATTTTTTAATTTTCTTCAAATTTCAATTTTTTCAAATTCACATTATTTTTAACGTGGATTTCATGATAAAATTCTTTACAGAAGAGAGCTATTTTTTTTTCTTATCAACAGTAATTCTGAAATCAGATCAAAAATTATAGAAAAATATGTTTGATTCATTCTATCATCAATTTTTGGTGAGAAATTTTACATTGCATTCACATGTAAAAATCTAGTGTTATTACACTTAAGAGCGATTTTTTAATCTGTTGGATTATCTATGATACCGAATGTGGCACAATCTCATATCCTAAGCTAGCGTCAGTCACTTATGATGGAACAACTGTGAAATTGATTTTCACTCGCGTCAAAAATATATGCATAGAAAGTAACGTTATTACGTTTCATTACGTTCAACTTTGATAAATTTCAAATCCTATCGTGTGTATTTGACATCAATTTTTCTGTAAGTATAGCTGGCCGTGCCAATGAGCAACAGCGCTACATCGCACGTAGACACTAAATCCCAATATATTATTTTGTAGCATAGTACCGCATGTAAAATAGGTTGGCATCAATTTAGCGGATAGAATTAATTATGTCTATATGGTTTATGTAGATACTCTGAAGCTAGTGCTTGCATGTTTCATTTGTTTTGCTATTCTTCATAAGTGAATCGATGAAAATTAAAGTCTGTGGTAGCAACGTTACACGATTTGCTATCAAACCCGAGTAGTGGCTGCTTATGAGAAAAGTCTCTACGAATTGAAATATTTGACCGAAGCCATTATACCATATAAGCAAAATTGAAATCATATCAGTATCCTAGAAGTTTTTGGAAATAAGATCGTGGGTTGCCCCAGCAGTGACATGTGCTGCACAGTTGAAGTCACGGAGTCAAGTCAAATTGGTTCTCGTGCGAAATGGTTTAGATAAAAGTGTCCCCAGGAAAAGTCTCGAAATAAAATGCAAATAACAGAAACGTCTTCAGCAACATCTGAAACCTACACTTCTGTTAAAGTTCAAACGGAAAATTAATAGCCTCTGAGTTTGAAATCAAGTCTAAATAGGCCTACTTACACTGGCAGTCAGAGGCTATTGGTTTTCCGACTAAAATTTTAACAGAAGCATAGTTTTTGATGCTGCTGAGACTGTCTCTGTTAATCAAATTCTTTGAGACCTTCCCTGTGACAGGTTTATTGGAACCGAATTTTTAGGACCACTTAGTGAAAATAGCGTCTTGACTAGGAGCCAAAGTCTCACTTTGCCTTCACAATGCCATCTTATTTGTCATGCGAACAGGATACTCAAACTGACTGTGCAATTCTGCAACCGCCACGGATAAACGTAAGCTGTCCGAATTATGATTAAAAATGTATATGCCTTCTTGCATGCATTTGTGACTTCTTAAACTGTAATCCATGCTGCTGTGCTGTCAACCGTATATCAGGTCATTTCTCCTGATGAATGAAGTTGAAAGCTCGAGTTCCAATTGACCATCCTACAGATGAGAGTTTTCCGGAAAAAGTATTATGCATCATATCTGTCTAAAAGAATATTTTCATACGTTAAAAATGTGGTTAGAATTTAGGATGGCATCGGTATTAAGTCGTTGGATGGTCAACAGACCTTGTTTCGAAAACTGTTGGTGAGATCAGTCACTGAGCTCGCAAGAATGCAAAAGTTGAATGCCTCGGATGCTCCCAAGATGCGTGTAATTTTGATCCATTCGGAACCCGATTTCAGGAGTGTTCTCTGAGACACCCATATGTATAAAGTTGGCATTTGATCATATAAGCCTCATCCGAGGGTGAATCTGCTGACGTATCCTTTCGTAGTTGTTTATTTATGCATTTACTAATATCTTGGTTTTAGTTCTTAATTGTTCTGAATTAAATATGTCTGCAAGAACATATGAAATCAATTTGAATGGCGAGGGAAAACTCGCATTCATCTATATGTATGTCCCAAGATAAAGCATTTTCAAAATAATTGAAAGAAAAATACCTTCATCACTACTGCCGACTTACATCAGTATTACGACATGAGCATCTCAACATTCACCTGAAAAACCCAAGCAAGCATAGGGACGACTTTCAAGTGTTGTATTGAGGCTAACTGGTGCATGTGAAGCCGAAATAACTTTCATCTCAGTCAAGTATTAATCCTGATTTCGTACGTGTAGCGTTATTGCGCTTCAGCTGTAACGTTATTAAGTTTCCTTTGTTAAGATAGCTACTAGAGAAATGAACGAATTCAATTCCAGCAACTTCTGTGATGCTGATGTGATCTTCAATTTTGATTAATTGGAATAATGGCATCGATCAAATCTTTCAATTCGCAGACTTTTTCACATAAGTAACCACTACTCAATTTTTATGTCAATTCGTGTAGCGTTATTACTTTTGACCCTAATTAAGTATTGTGTCACAAAGAAAGAAGTGTAAAGCACATGCGGCATGGTAACATTAATTTCCGGGAATCTGATGGGCAGTTTGTCCGGTAGATCGATGCCAACCTGCTAACATCTACTACAAAAATGTTATTGAAACGCAGTAAATTCGTGCGATGTAACGTATGGAATTGCTCACAGGTTGTTTCTTGATACCGTTTAATGAAATATGTACATTTGCAAAGGCAGGTATTTTTACTCTCTGTCATGATTGAAGTCTTATACTCTCTTTGTTATTTTCACTGAAATATTTACTGAGGAAGTAAACGAAAATCGGTTCAACACTGCCCCTGTTTCATGTGACAAACAGATATTCTGTAGTCAGTTGATTGACAAACTTATGATTGTCTCATGAAAGTCTATTCATTGATAGTTGTAAAGCTCTTTCCTTCTGATTTTACGAAATTATTCTGTGGAATTAAAAGAATAATCAAATGCCAAATTTTCAAATTATAAATTGTTCAAAATGTTGATGAAGTTGCACATATTACATTGGCTGTATATTCGTGGAGAGTCGCTAGAAATGTTTGTTGACAAATAAAGAAAGCAGTATGAGAGCCATTTCAACACAAAAAAACGCTTTTTGCTTCTACTTCTTCGAGATTTACCACGATGCAATTACCGAACTGCAGAAATACTCTTGCTAATGCGAATATGATTTTTGATGCCGTTGTTGTGTGTAAACGTGTCAGAGCTCAACTGTGGTTGAGTTTTGCTTCTCTGTCACTAACTCAGTCATCCACATCTCATTTCTGCGGTCATCTGCATAGGATATCCCATATCCCATTCTCACAACAATCATCATCATCAGCCTATATCTGCCCACTGCAGGGCGAAGGCCTCAGTATGACACTTCCATCACCTTCTGTCTCCGTCTAATTGTGGCCAGTTAATTGTGTTGCAGAACAGCACAATTTCTTCATGCCACTTTCTTGGCGGTCTTCCTCTTCTTCGTTTTCCTTCCCATGGTTAATGGTCTCTATGGCATTAACCATATGTGGTGTCCGTGGCACAGTGTTTGCGTACTTGGACTAGCGATCTCATGGTCCAGAGGTCGAACCCGGAAAGTGTCATTGGAAGTCGGCAGGAAGGGCATCCGGACTACAAAGCACCACAACGCTCCAAACAAAGTCTGACTTAAGTCAGCACCGTCCAAGGCCCCAGTAGGGGTAAAAAGTGACGTAAAATCCGTAAAAAAAATGGCAAATGGTCTCCATGTTGTTAATCTTTGCGTCCATCTACTGTCTTCCATTCTGGCAATTTGTGCTGCCCACTGCCACTTTCTTGCCTTCACCATTTGTAGTACGTCCCTGGCCTTTGTCATTCGTTCGTCTTCCTGTCTATGAATGTTATCTTCAAAATTATTCTCTCCATCTTCATTTGTGTAGCTCTGATCTTCTGTCTTCTTTGTCTGTTCCGTCTTCTTTGTCATTGTCCATGTTTCGGCGCCGTAGATTCATGCTGGTATTACACATGCCTCGAGTACCATCCGCTTTAGAGAGATAGGCAGACTGCTGGTGAATAATCAACTTAATCCTTTTGGCATCCATGAATTACGTACGCATGCAAAAAGTTGAATTTTGCGAATACATGCCCATTCCTGTTCACGCGATTGCACACCTTTATGGAACCCCCTCATGCGTGAGAATTTTCTGAGAGAGCTCACCCCTATCCCATTTCCAGTTCTACCAAAGAGAAGTCTTTCAATCTCTTTGTTATCCGAATTTGACATCTAAGAGGAATTACTCTTCCTCATCAGTAATGGATGGTGAACAAAGTCGAAGCTTTGACTCCTGACTGACAGTGAAACTTCGCTATTGATGGGCTTCGATCTTGATTGAATTCAATCATGCGGTATAAGTTAGTACAGTAGACTCCCTCTTACCGAACCACGATAGCTTAAGGAACTGACTGTAACTGGTCCACCTATCGGCAATCATGTAAAAAAGGTAAACATATTATGTTATTATCCTTATACCACATGGCTGCATTGCGATCTTGGATAATTCCTTTTAATCAGATAAACCTTTTCTAATCAGATGCGACCTCTCATGATAAACGAAGCACAGAATAATTGATTGCCATTTGAGTCTAATGTCCTTCTTTTAAAACTCATTACAGCATGATAATGTAAACTAGAGGTCTGCGTTTTGACAATTAGCATCGTGTTTCATTCTAAACTAGATTGAGATAATTTGGTAACTTAACCAGTTGCAGCTTAAGACAATATATCTTGTCCACGAAGATGAGGGATAAATAAGCAGCATTCTTTTAATGTAGCTTCACATTTGGATCTGCTAAAGTCCAATACATGTACAATGCATGTAAATGTTTGCAGTTAACTGATGCATGCATACCATTGACCAATACCTGGCCGAACCACGAGGATTGACCACCTCCTGTGCGGGCACTCAGTCTGGTGGTAGACCGAGCGTGCTGTTTGAGCAGAGCAGTGTGCACCTGGTGTCACAGAATTAGATTCATCTGCGCGCGCTTCGGTTTCCTAGAAAGGAAGGGTTATATGTAGCCTTACTATCGAAATGGCACATCACAGAATTAGACAACTTGCTCCTTCTCGAATGGATAATTCGTGTATCGCATGCTATTGGAAATGGCAAACAATAAGCTGTCAGCAGAGGAACCAGAGCCAGTGAGAGATGCGTACGTGCTGTGATATCACTTCGCACACACCAAAGTACATGTCGCTGTCTTGGTTAACATTCGATTCAGTGTATGCACTATGCAGTGAGAAATGCCGAATAGAGGATGTGAAAACATCAAGTGAACTAATTTCCGTGCGCCTGCTACGTTTTTTGATAATGATCTGAAGGGCCAAAACATCATGGAGAAAACTTGTGCGCAATGATCTGAATTCTTCGAATCTGAAGGAACTGTGGCAATCGAAGCACTTTGCTTGAACTCACATTAATCCGCAAGCGACGCACGACTTTTTATCCTATCTCTGTAAGTTATTAGGAATTCCTTTTTGGCTGCTTAATAGGTTCCTCGATGTGCCGTCAATTTCGTATTAATCACACTTCTAGCAAACCGATGTAGATAAACAAAATATTTAATTCTGTGCCTGGTGCAGGCCATTGTTGCCACCTCAGCCACTGAACTTAGAAGAGGCGTGGCTTGTCACAGAATAAGCGGTGTACCCATAGTCCAGAGCAGTTTGATGTACGGTTTTCTTTTGGCTCGCCAACAGGCCTAATGCCTTTTTAACAGCAATTACTGTACTTTTAATTCAATTCGAACTACGCGGTTTCTTTAAGTTGGAGGAGTCTCACATCCACTGAACTGCTGTTTTGTATTGAATAATTTGCTTTAGATGAATTATTCGGAAGATAAATTTCGTGTTGCTTTCGTGTTAGATGTAGGCGGTCTGAGTTTCATGTCGTGTTTAGGGCAGATTTCTGACGACTGCAGACTTGTAGCGTAAACCAACATTACATGAGAATCAAGTTACACTGCATCTGTATGTCAACGAGAACATTTACTGGCATCTGATGTTATTCATCAATTACCGCTAACACTTACAGAGGTGTTAAACCAGTAATGTAACAGTTTTGAACAGCGCAAATCGATATGAAATGAGGCAAATGATCAGCAACTACGGTTCCCAGCATGAATACAGTTTTTATTTATGATGGTACCATAAATACAGTTACTTCAGAATTTCAGCGATAGTTCAGATAACCGAAGGATTTGCGTGGATGGGATAACAAATATATAGCCCGTGTCGCAGATAGAGGGCTGTCCCGAGGCATGATATGTGCAAGCAGATAGGGAATCAATCCGGACTGAGAAATTGGTCCGCTGATCTGACTGAATCGTTTGAGAGAGTGCTGCAATTTGAATTAGACTAAATTAAGTGTGCGATGGAGATGTAGCAACAGTAGCATTTAACTACATGTACTTAATTTTTTGCATTTTATGATGAGTTTATGTGTAATGAGTAAATGTTTATAATACTCATTAATTTTCATGAATGTTTAACATTTTGAAGAATAACTAAACTTTTCCCTGAAAGTTGCACTAAATTATGCAAAAAATCACTTCAATTCAGTAGATTTCGACATTCTTCAAACAGAAAGCAAAGAAGCGCGCCCTCTCACACTGCATGCATTTCGTCCAATGACCAATCATCTTATTTTTGCGTGCATGACCCCAAGTGAAAGTCTTTGAAATGTTTATGGCAATCTATGTCCCTGATGATTATTTTATTGTCATTTTTCTACGCTGATTGTGCGACCATATCAACGTCCAAACATTATGATGTTATGCAAAATCAGCTACGGCTAGCCTGATTCCATTTAGATCATCATTACGTTCAGAAATGATCGTATTGATTTTCATGACATGGCCGTTTATCAAAATTCTTTTTTTAATAAACCAGTGAGCTTACTCGCATAGAACTGCAGGTCATTTCACGTTTACTCATTGCTGAATGGATCGACAAAGAACTGTGAATCACTCTGTATATTTTCCTCACTACTGTATATTTAACTTTGATATGTTTGCTGTCAAGTGTGCACATAGATCGGAATTATTCTAATTTTCATCATCTGTGTTTTTCAGTCAATTACGTGTTCCTGTGTCGGATTACGGCTATGAGGACAGTCGGATATTAGATCTTGGGATCAAGGATAATATACCTTGTGCTTCAGTCATTCTTGAACTGATACGATTACAGAACATGTTGAACATTCAAGCATTAAAATCACAAGAACACATTCCTTCTCTACTCAGATATTCAGAATTACTTACTGTGATTGGCATACATGAATCGCCCTTAATAGAACGAGTGTTTCAGCATTACATATCCGTAAGTGTTAAAACTAATTGCGGCGCCTATTTCATCGAACCATGTTTGTGATTAGGTTCTTCGATTTGCAGAAGTCAAGAGATCAGACAATGGATTATCGGAAATTTCTTATGGATATCGTTATTTTATCAGATCCATCTGATGATGCTGCTTTTATGGAATGGGCTTTCAGCGTAAGTTAAAATCTTTACAGTTTTGTATTTGTTAAATTAAATACCCGAATATCCACGACAATGTACCGGTAAATGCTCGCATGTAATCGATATTTTACCGAACGTCTGCGATTAATTGCAATTCAGAAAGCTAAAAAACTCACAGAGAAATGAAATAATTTCAAATTTGTATATCGTGTCCTGAGTATGGCTTGCACATGAAAATATGATATTTACGTGAAGCAGAGATTGGTTCCACGTGTCCAGTCAGAAACACCAATATACTTCGTCGGACACAAATGTATTAGACACGGGTAGGTGGCAGACGTTTCGCCTGTTAGGCCGCGCTGTACTGAAATAGCCGAAGGCAGAAATTCGAATTAAGGTGTAATCGTTCAGAACTCTGCTACACAAAGTCCATTATGTAAGCTGCATGTAAGCCATTAACAGATCGGACTTTTAAAATGCATCTGCTGAGGTACTCTTGCATGGTTAAATATGTGATATTTAATCCATTTGAATTAATGGAAATTGCTAAGCTTTCGATTTATGTGCAGTGTTAGAAGTCATAGTGGGCACGTGGTGGTCAAACTTTTTAGTCAGGTGGAACGATGGTCAAACTTTTCACATACCGGAGTTTTCCACTTAATATACCCGGTATATTAACTGGAATATGACGAAACTGCAGAATAAGTTTGGATAAGGTTAACATACCCGGGTATATTAAGTGGAGACACCACAAAAGAAGAACATTTAATACATGAGATGGAATTCGTCACTTAAAGTAGCTATGATTTATTACAGATGCTTATAATTTGATGCATATGAGTTTGAAACTATAAACTGTAATGAAAACAAATTCACAATTTGAATGTAATTTATCACAATTGTTAGGGTATAAAATGAGCAATACCGTAATAAGCATCTGAATAACAGAATAACAGCTCTTAGGTGTACAGTAGGGTTTTCAATCCCGGGATTATCGCATTTTTACGGGTTTCTGAATCCCGGGATTATGCGACATCTGTTCTTAGGCAGTAAGTAGATGTATGAAGATGGAGCAAGGCTGTAGACAAGGAACCTGGGGTAACAGATGCAATGCGTGAAGCGTAGATGTTAATGCTATGCAAATACAGACTTCCCACGATCAGCTTAACGATAAACACTTAAGTTGCAAACTCGAGACACAGCTACTCCCATACAGAGCTGCATAGAATAACTGAATAATATACTTATTGTCTATCTCAACTCATTGATATCAAAAAATGAAAATATGTTCAGACAGTCGAGAGAAGGAAAGAGAGAGCATTGTACATGTAGACGTACTAATATCTAATGAATTTTTGAAACGATAACTATACAATATCGGGCTTTTGCCAGACGTCAGAAAAATCGCGGAATTCGCATTTCGATTTGAGAATCTCATACCAGGTTTTAATGCGACAACGCATATCGTGTGCGATAACCAGTGTTATGGCAGTGTTATGTCTGCATGTGAAAATATAAGCTATTATTAATTCATAGACATTAAGGCACATGTCTATCTGATATCATTAGTTGTACTTTACAGTGTATCGTTCAAAATACTCGTCAAAGAATTTAAACAACGCCTAGTGTTGTTCAGCCTACGCCAGCCTAAGAATACCATCGGTAAATGAATTAAGCTTGCTAATCCCGGGATCAGAAAAAGTCCGGATTTTGAAAACCCCAGTATACAGGTTATTAGACTTATTCCATCGCCTAATCTTCCGGTGTGATCACATGAGATACCAAGATGAGTGCTTGATTTACAAAAATCAGCAGTGGTATTTCCAAGAGAAATATTGAGTGTTACAAAGACATAATGAAAGTTTAGCGCGAGTTAACAAACCCGGGTATATTAACTGGCACTAATTTCCACTTAATATACCTGGGCATATATTAAGTGAGGGGTATATTAAGTGGAAGACTCCGGTAGTTGGATAGTTAGGTGGGATGCGGATTGCAGATTAAGGGATTAACCTCATCCATATCTTCATGAACAATGATTCAGGTAAATACATTTTCGAAAAAACACCACTTGTGATCGTAAAACAGTTGGATTTTCACGAGCTTTCGACCGCTCTCTTCTGTCTTAAATCATGCTGAATTATGACCATCCCACTTGGAAATAGTATACAGGGTGATTCAGTTCAGCCCGCCGGTAATAAAATAAGTGGTCTTTGATGGTTATTCAATATCTATGTAAGTTTCTGTCAACAAGAAAACGTCATCACGATATTGAATTGGCAATGAGATAATGCTGCATTGATTTCAAATTGCTACTTGCATAGATAGCTGTCTCGGGCAAGCTGTTATTAAATAGCATTTCTTCATAATTCAGTACAAAAGTCATTTCTGTCTATGCGAGATGAATTATCCTGGCTTCAGTTATGAAGAAATCGCTTATGTTGTGTCATGTTCTATTGCGTTTGATAATTGCGAAGCAGCACGAAGAGCATTCAATGAAAAATATAGAAAAGAAGCCCCACCTGTGAGAACCATTCGAGATTGGAGAATGCGGTTTAATCAAACTCTTAGTGTGCTTCCTATGAAGCATTCTGGTGGTCCTGGTAAGAGTCGACTATCTGAAGAAAAACAAAAAGAAATTGTTGAAGCGTTTGGAGACAATCCGTGTAATTCACAGCGGAAAGTTGCGGCGCAGCTCGACACGTCCCAAAATCATCGGTGCTAAGAGTATTATGCAATAATAAGATTAAACCATTCAAATTTAGGCGAGTGCAAGAACTGAAGGAAATGGATTTCGAGCCTCGGTTGAATTTCTGCCGCACCGTTTTCATTTAAATGGACAAGTAAATCTACGTAATTGTTTTTATTATGCAATGGAGAACCCACATAGGACATGCGCAAAGCCCCTCAAATCTCCATCACTTGTCCATCAAATGTCCATTACTTTTGACTATGGCCATGTTCATCAAGTCATTGATGGAACAGTAACTAGTGAAAATTATTGTGATCTTCTTCAACAAACTGTTATCCCACTCCTTCGGAGAAAGCGGACATTGATTTACCAACAAGACGGAGCTCCGGCTCATTTCAGTCACGCTGCAAGAGCACTGCTGAACAAAAATCTTCAAGATCGCTGGATTGGTAGAGGTGGTCCACGGAATTGGCCATCTCGTAGTCCTGACTTAGCGATGAACGATTTTTGGTTATGGGGATACGCCCGGGATCATATCTACAAATCTCCAAGGCCAGAATCCATACATGAGCTGAGAGATCGAATTGAAACAGTGTTGGATTCCATTGACAAGCCTACGATAAGATGCGTGTACACCAATTTCTTCAAGTGCTGTGAAGCATGTGTATCAGTACAGGGGGCTCATTTCGAACACTTGTTGTGACTTCGTGAGCAGAAAATGATTCTAACTTTGTTAATAATACATTTTTGTAAGTTTTTGGAATATATGTTAATAAATAGCAATACCTATGTCTAAACGCCATTCATTTCATTACCGGCGGGCTGAACTGAATCACCCTGTATATGGCTATATTCATGAACAATGTATTTTGAAACTTGGTTTAGAGAGTGCTACAAAAACAGTAGGTTTAAGAAATGCCCTCATCTGTAGGAAGATCTATCCTAAATATTCATAGTGAATTCATTCAATTTCGGGTATGATAAGTTTCTGCATGGAGCGAAATGGTCACCATTTGGCTACGAATCCGCATGTCTGCCTATTTCTACCCTCCATATCGACTAACAATTTCAGAAAGCATTCATGTTAGTTGAACTGGATGTAGATTTAATTCTTTTTTAATAATAATAATAATAATAACTTTATTGTCTCACAAAGCAAGCATCATTAAAAAAATCTTAGTATGCCATTAGCTTGGCATGTCTTCAAATGTTTTATCATGTAGTTGAATATCATGTTAACAGCATTTTTTGACCTCGGTCCTTGCAGAAACCTTGCTCTCGGACTCATGTAATCAACCAGAATTCATAGGAAAAGTTAGAAAATTAAATCAACTATTGATCTGTGATCGACCCTATGATTGAAATTCCGTTCATTTTCAGATATATTCCAACCGTCATAACAAACTGTCCAGGCGACATGCGCAAGAGATTCTTTCCACTGTTTATCCGTCCGTAGATAAAATGGAACTCAGTCCAATGTTACCATCGTGTGACAAATCATCAATATCTATAAGTGAGTATTTTTAGTAGTTCGGCTTTTAAATGTATAATGGAATGAATTTAACTTGTTCCTACTGGTTGTTTTGAAGTATAATAACCAATAAGATAAGTCTAATACCATTTAGATGGCTTTGCTTGAGCAGTTGATGTTGTAGTTCAATTATGATTCTGACTCGGTACATGGCAGTACTCAGCAGGTACATGGCAGGAGACCAGTTGCATGTTAGGCAATCAGGGGTCGTGGATTCGAGTCCTACCACCCGCACCTCGTTTGCATGGCATTCTGATTTATCGTTTGTCTCATTTCATTCATATATTACAATGTGGTTTTAGATGCTTTGGCAGACATCGATTTCCTGCTAGTGGTCTTTATATCGGCAGTCACAATAATGACGAAATATTTATTCACTGATTGTGATAGCTATGACAAAAGACGTGTGATGATGAGAGCTTGATCCTGCCAATTGACATCAGTGGCATGTAAACTGTCGTAACTCCGCTAGTAGAGTGACAAGTCTAAGTAGCCTGGGGTCGAAGGTTCGAGTCCTACCAGTCGCACATATTTTGCATGGCAATATTATCTTTCGCATATCTCATTTCATTCTTATTGTTGTTAATCATAATTTATTAATTAAGTCAATATCTATAAGATACTATAAACGCAAAAATATATTCGACACGCAGTGGCAGCGGAATTGGAAAAGTAATTGACTAATTTGAACAGAAACATTTTCCAACGATTTCACTACTTAAGCTGTATCATCATTAACAAAAAAATGATTTATGAATCATGATATTATGATAATTCTACCTAAAAAACAAAAATTTTATACTCAAGCTCACACAGTTGTCGTGTCAAAAGAAGAAATCTTCCGTTGGAAGGAGATGAAAAATGAGCACACTGGGATATTGATTTAATTTTCTTCGCTTGTGTGTACATTGTAGCATATACTTCGAAAATTTATTCAAGCAGCTCAAGGAATTTACAATTGCTGTGTTTACGGTTGAAGACGTGAAAATTTCAATAAACACTGAATAGTTAATTCTATGACCAATTTGATCAAACATACATTTGAATTTCCTGTTTGCAGAGTTACGAAATGGATTAGTGTCAAACTCAGAATTTTGTGTATAAGATGAATGTAATTTTGATGTCATTCTTCTTTCTGAGTTATTATTCCATTATATACATTTTCACATACTCCTTTTTATCTTTATCTTTCCCTTTAATGTTTAATTCGTCTATTTTCAGAAACATTCCTCGAAATACGTCAGAAATTGGTGGAGAAACACGACAACGTTCATCTAAAATTCCACGAACACCTGAACAGACTTCGACAGTGCTACTGACTACTACCAATAGGTCGTGATGGATATTCCACTTAAGTATCATCACTGACGCACGCAGTGAATGGGATGCGACTCTTTTTTCAATCATTTGATAACGTCGCTGACGATGATGATACGGCAATGTGAAAAAATGTTCCATTTTTCTTTTGTGATAATTTGTGAAATAATATTCCAAATTTCTTCTCTTTTGATAGTTTGCTATCTAGTACACAATTCTTTCGTGCAATTATTGAATTAGCTACATAATTTTTCTTAACGCATGTGGCCTTAAGAAATTATTCACATATGATAACTTTTATTTACAATGCAATCAGAAATTCGGACAATCGGTTATAGGGGTATTTTGCAATGCGATGTTGCATAAATGGACGTGATTATTATTATTCCTGTATAAATGATTGTATAGACTGTATCTTCTTTGAACAGTTTTGAATGTGAATATTCAACCCAAAGTGGAAAAATTTCTGCACTTGAATAAAAATGATTATTTTGTCACTTGTTACTGAAATTGCTGTTTCTTATTTTGTTACATGTAAAAATCGATGGTGACTGAAAATGGTTTCTATCATTCAGTTAATGAATTATTGATGAATAATTACAAGATAAGATAGCACTGAAAATATACTTTTGTAATTGCTATTTCAAAGTCTTTTATGGGTATGCTTTATGGTTTGAATATATATGAGCTAGATTTGAAGCGATCAGTTTCATCCATCCAACGCTGATATTGCGATAAGTCTAGTTAACTTTATTGATTCACAATAGTAGCGGTGAAACATTACAAATATAAAATGTGAAATTAACTTAAATCAATGTAAGTAGGTGACAGAAATCAGAGGCCATACTTGATGAACGAATCACCGTAACGTGTAAAAGCATGTGGGGCAGTAATACAAGCTCGCTTCCTTACACAATACTTGCTCAATCTTTCTGTAAACATGGAACGCAGTGGATGATCGACATTGGACTGAACCTGTCGGAACAACTTATGACAAATGGAATCAACAGTATGAGACAAATCAGAAAATGAAAAGTCACGGAAAAAATACGATGCACGACCTTCAACACGTAATAGTCTATTAAAAAGGTAGTTTGATAAGTTAAAGAAACATGTGTACGAGTAAGTTAAAATAGAACGAATATATGAGACATAACTATTAAAAATCACATGGTCGGAACAATTTGCTCTCTTCAAGTTACGAAGAATGTACGTCTTACGGTAACACTTGGATGTTGTTTTGACTATATGCTCATTCCAAGTAAAATACTGCCCCTACATAATCGACGGCCGTGTCATGGTTGATTGATGATACATCGTACACAACGTTCAATAGTTGATAAGTAAAAGAAGCATGTAATTCAAATCTCGGAAATAGAATTTTGGTCGGCGCTTTTTTTAAAGAAATCTGATTGCAGAAAGCAAGCGGAGTGTTTTAACTTGCGCAATCTTAATTCAAATCTAACGCTTTATATTTCAAACTAGCAGGATGACTACTAATCTACTTAATGGAAATTTAACCAATATATTTCAATCTGAGAAGGTGCGATATTGCAAAGCAACAGTGAATAAGCGAGAAAGGAATTTTCCCCAATGCCCATACCGATCTGAGCTGTAGACCCGCTGCGATAGATTTGTCGGAATGTACACATACACGTGTAGTTTTGAAGCAATAAGCGAAAAGTGCCCCTCCACTGCTTGACCTGCTTAACAGCAACAAGATATCGATGGCTAGAACTGAGAGAATCTTGCATGATGATGATTAAATGGATGTGGCATTTAAAAGTAAAAGTCACAAGAAAGTCTTCTGATTATTTGAGATTTCAAAATGTGCGCTTAGACTTCATCTGGTTGCGATGGTCAACACTCCTTGATTGTGTAAGGTATGAATTTAAGTACAATTTTTTGATAAGCCTAAGTATAAACATGCCAGAATGCTAATACAGAAAAAGACATGCCTATGTGTTGTGCTTTCGTCGGTACGAGTGCAATCATTAGTGCCTGTTCGCTGCAGGAGTTAAATGGAAAAGAAGTTATTCTTTTGTTTAATTGTCTAGAGACGCCGCAACACACTTAGGTCACCTTTATCGATGTTGTCAACTTGAGGCACTTTCTTGAATCGAATCTTCATTGACTGATGATGTAGTTTATTCCAACAGAAGCACTATTCGCTGCTTAGCATCTGCTTAGCTAGTCCAATCAATAAGCTAAGATGCAGATAAATGCTCACAAGTTGTTGACGGTATGGATCTTTAAAACTATAATTTATGGAGCAAAATTGGGCAATGGTTTAGTCATGTTGATTTTCCTAGGTGAGGAGGCATGTTGGTTTTAGCAGGATCAGTACTTAAAGAGAGAATTAGAAGATGTTGAGTATCATAGACCTATTTGCGACTTGAAAAATTGGAGTGGGCCTGAGTATAGCCATTTCATCGAATGTCACCAGAAATAGTCAGCAAGCCTATGCATGTAGTTCAGAGTGGATATAGCCAGTTGCTGATCCCTGAATATCCACACTATCTTGCATGCATTCATAACGAATGAATTTGAAGTGCCCAGACAACATAGGTGGGTATTCTCGATTATCCCTTAATACTGATTATTCAAAGTACTGGTCATGGACTTCTCTATCAATGGGATATATCAGAGGTAGGCCTATGTGTGGAGAAGTCTGTGGTGCTGAAATTACCAGACTGTCTGGGACCTTGAAAACCCTTAAATTTGTGACAGAGCATTAAAAAAAATAAAAAAGTCTTGAACTTTGGCCTTGAATTGTGGCATTAAATTTAGAATACTGAAAAAAAATTTCGATTCCTCACTGTATTGATGGCTCGTGTAACTTCAGATTCTTTTATTGCTTTTAATCATTGTGACACCTGTAGTAAATTACTTGTAGCCTAGATGAATGCCGGTAGTTATAATGCATAATAATCATGGTTGCATTATGACGCCATATATTTTGTATTTGAACTACCTACTGGAATTGTACCACCGCTTTCATATCTTGAAAATGAAGGACTCCTCTCATTATCAGTTGAAGCATAATCAGGGATGGTGCGGTGCTGGTAACTGGGACAGCTAAAGGCTGCTGACCGTGGCCAGCACTAATCTTTTTCCAAAGTTTCATGCTATTTTTTCTTAGATCTGCCAATGTAAGTAATTTGCAAATTGTATGGTATGTTTCGCAATCATCAAAATTGCGTAAATTCTATTGGATACTGCACGTGTCGTCATGCATCCATGTCTGTAATCCATGCGAAGATTCTCCTTCGTTATGATCCAGTTTTCGCTTGTGTTTTCACTAACAAATTGTGGATAAATTATCAATTGTACGCTCTGAGTTGATTAACATGAGAAGGAGGTTATACTACATGCAGTGCCGGTGACTGATGTCGTGGCTGGCCTCTTGAGAATAAAACGTAATTTTGGAATGACTAGGTCGATGTTCAACAGAAGACGGAATTGTTTCAAACTGCAACCAATTTTAGGATATGCTTATTATCCAAAGGTCCATACACAGCGGACGCTGCGTGCAACCAAAATGCCTGTTCTCACCGAGCCGCGTGTCGAGGGGCGGGAGAGGGTAATGGTGAGGGGGTAACTGCAGATACCATATCATTATCGACGCTTCATATTGCTACATAATTAACGTATTCACATTCCTTATGTTACATGCATTCGAATGAGCCCAAGCAAGACACCATAATATGACACTTTCCCGAGATAGTCAAATGACGCACTCAGTTTTCAGAATTTACATGAAATCAGATGCAACATTTCCAACATAATGACTCGAAAATGATATCTATACACGACACATTTTCGAGGAAATATAATGACATTTTCCATTAGATTTACGAGCGTGGACAAAGTGTGATGTAATCAGGTTCTTAAATGTGCAAGCTTCATCAGACGAAAACAGTTCGTTATTAATTGAAGCGTTGCTAGGGTGTCTATTTCAGAGAAATATCTGAGTAATTCTATGATGAGTTTTGGTCGACCAACGGTCAAGAAAATAGTCTCAATCTGAGAAGAGCACTGATAGCAGCATTATATGGCGACAAAAAGGCATTCCGTCCTGTTAATTTTCGTGAAGTAAATATACGAATCTACAGAGATCATTCTTTTGAGTGTCAAAATCTGTAAGTTGAGGTTGTTGTAAAGTTGAGGGAATATCAGATCACGACCTCTGATCAGTCGAACTGTCAACACAATGATGAACTAATCGACTGTTGTCGCGCACTGCGCACACACCCGGCGGGAACGGCCATCAAACGAAAAAAAATACGAACCCTTTACCACTTGTATTTTTGGAAGTATACATGTCACAGATATCATGTATGTCAATCACCAAAATCATCTATGAGCTATTGCCAAATTATGACGTCATAATTCAAAATGGCCGCCATGATTACAGAAATGGTCTATATCTCGAAAATGAATGACTTTAAGGTCCAACAGTGTAATGTGAACAGGTATAAAGTCGACCATTTCCTTTCATTTGAGACAAGATTTATGCCAAACATGTCAAATAATGACGCTATAGGCCAAATTAAAAGTGGCCGCCATAATTACGAAAAAATTTTGTTACCCGAAAGCAAATTAATTCAAGGCCTAAGCATTTATATAGTGTCAACATATAAAGTCTTCTCACAATATATCCAACGCATCTTACATAAAGACATCAAAGACATCGATAGAAAATCCTCCAGATCTCTGTCCTAATGAACCTTTTAGATAGCGCATGCATTTGAGAGTGCGCAATTTTCAAGTGGGTTTTAGTAAGTGGGGTGTTAATTAAGTCACAAACGTCAACCATTGTAACGAATAAATGTTTCTCGCAAATTTGTTCCATATTTTGAATGGCTGATTGGAGCTTTACCGCAATTCTCCCATAAGGTGGCAAAATCCCTGTGGACAGACTCGCTCGCTTGTTGAAGTTTAACAACGTTCGACTTGCTCGCTTTGGAAAATACCTCACGCCAGACCTGGCTACTTCAATTTCAGAATTCTCAACTTTTAATTTCGATCTTGGGATCAGTGTGACGACAGCTGCTCATGTAATACCACGTGGTACAATTTTGTCGATTCCACCTTTCATTTTTGGGAAAATATAATGAACAAGCAAACGAGTTTGTCCACAGGGATTTTGCCACCTTATGGGAGAATTGCGGTAAAGCTCCAATCAGCCATTCAAAATATGGAACAAATTTGCGGGAAACATTCATTCGTTACAATGGTTGACATTTGTGACTTAATTAACACCCCACCTTGCTACCATCCACTTTATTTGTCTTTGCTTAGAAAAAATTCTTCCTTGAAAATTGCGCACTCTCAAATGCATGCGCTATCTAAAAGGTTATTAGGACAGAGATCTGTAGGATTTTCTATCGATGTCTTTGATGTCTTTATGTAAGATGCGTTGGATATATTGTGAGAAATGAAGACTTTATATGTTGACACTATATAAATGCTTAGGCCTTGAATTAATTTGCTTTCGGGTAACAAAATTTTTTCGTAATTATGGCGGCCACTTTTAATTTGGCCTATAGCGTCATTATTTGACATGCATGCAACTTATTGTCATATCAATAGTCTCAAGTGATAGGAAATGGTCGACTTTATACCTGTTCGCAATACATTATTGGGCCTTAAAGTCATTCATTTTCGAGATATAGACCATTTCTGTAATCATGGCGGCCATTTTGAATTATGACGTCATAATTTGGCAATAGCTCATAGATGATTTTGGTGATTGACATACATGATATCTGTGACATGTATACTTCCAAAAATACAAGTGGTAAAGGGCTCGCATTTTTTTCGTTTGATGGCCGTTCCCGCCGGGTGTGTGCGCGTTAAGCGATGAAATCGATTATTTTCAAGGAGAAACAATTGCTGCTGTTACAAAATAGACACCACCATCATCTTCTTCGTGAAATTTCCATTTAAATGAAGTGTGTTTCAACATATTTGGTCAAAAACTTAACATTCTACATCATATAAACGATAAGCAGCGTTTTAATGACTTCATCGAAATACTTGAGGGAGTGACGAGCAGTTGCAGACAGATGAAAAAAGACCGACATTGTCAAAGTTATTTTTTCCAATTGCAAATGAAGTACGGCATGCTTTTGAGTGATTGACATAACAAATTAATCGTTAGGATGAGGATTGCTTTCAACTACATGATTTTGCGATAATTAATGCTCTGATATTTTAGAATAGGGTCTTTAAGGACACACACATCATTTACACATTTTCATTCATAGGGTGACAACATGGCACAGGTGACAGGTCATGAAATAGAATTGACGCGCGGATTGACTTTGCCATAACCTAGCTCACAAAATGACTTTCGTTAACTCACATTCTTATTCTCTGAAGATTATCACATAAGTTGAGAACAATATCAAATTTCTTATCTGTTTCCGATACTCATTCTGTAGTGAATAAAGTACCATTTGTCTCCAAATGCATTCATGAATTCGAATTCATAGTTGATAAGCAGGAAAGTGCACTTATACGGGATTTTGATGTTCATTTGGTCAAATTGTTCTCACAGAGGGTCAGAATTGTCGGATAGCTATGTCGAAAGTCAATCATTTCTTCATTTCATTCGAAGAGGAAATGGTTGTGCTTGATCGCTAGTTGGAAAGTACTTGAATGTAGATGTCACTTGTAATGAAACTTCATGTAAATATGTAGAACTATAGTGCATTCATGTTATATACTAGACATGAATTTGCATTGTGTTTTCATTTTCTCGCGCATCGAGCGATTAAAACTTCCAGTTTGAAATTCAGTGGTTGGATAGGAACTCTATAACTGGTTTTCATATCAAAGCAGTACATGTATGATGATGTTGACGTCTCAATTTTTAGTAAAATGTAATTTCAACAAAAAATCTGAAAATTGCATCTGTAAATTATCAGTACATGCAGATATCACGATGATGATCGAGTGACATCATTGAATGATTGAGCTTTAATACTTCTTAGTTAAGCGTTCTGTGTGAGCCAAGTTTGACATAACAAAATACATGAATGTTTACATATAAAAAACTGTGCAAAATATTTGAAATGAAAAATTTGCTAGTGCCAGCGCTGACGCCAGCATCATATGTCAAAATGCCAGCAGCCAGCAAAAAAACCTGCTGGCGCCAGCAAATTGACCATCCCTGAGCATATTCACATAGAGCAATAGTTTTACCTGATTATGACTCGCAATTATTTTTGTATGAGCGTTGTATATTATGGTGAGCGCTGCTCTCGCACAAAATCATAAAAATATGAATGATTCCGTTATAAAATTAAATTCAAGAGACCTGAATTTTGTTATGTGATTTATGTTATTGGCTGTAACATTGTAGTTCACGGTTTTTGTTATCCTTAAAAGTATATTGCTAATAATATATATAGGAGACAGACGTTTCGCGACACAGTCGCAGTCTCGATGTCTGGTAAAAATCGCGCAGAATGTGCAGAACAAATCAGCGAACGTGCTTTAATACTGTCTGTGTCCAATCTTTTAGCCGAGAGCATCTCTCAGCCGACCAGCTCGTGTTTAAGGTTTAGATCTGGATTCTTATCACGCATGTACATAGCTTCATTTAGATGAGCTTCTATTAGTGAATTATGTTTGTCCAGATTGTGGAAGTCATAAGTCTGGAAGGGACATATTGCTGCTATGACTAGTATTTGCATGGCCGTAAATGGCACTAGTATTATTGGATAACCTGAGGCTACTAGCATGTTCTTTATAACGAACGTAAAAAGGTCTGCTGTTTTAACCTATGTAAAGTTATTTGCAAAGTTTCTGTTTGCATGTAAATTGATAGACGACAAAACGGTCATCACAAACATAGTGATCATTGATGTAGACGCAGATCTCATAATTAGTGTGCTTACGAGGCCTATTATTGCTATTTAGTTGCCGATTTCATTTTTTACTTGGTCTGGTTATTAGGGATACTGGCAGATTAAATTCTTTAACAATGGAATTTAATCTTCTATTGCAACAGTCATTGATATACTTAGTGGTCATTTTAACAGTTTCTCATTTCTCAACGTTATTCATCTTGGACTTATTTGTTCTTCTAAAGTCTAAAAGAAACTATGTACATACGAGATAGGAATTCAGAGCTGGTCGGCTGAGAGATGCTCACGGCTAAGTGACTAGACATAGACAGTGTTAAAGCACGTTCACTGATTTGTTCGGCGCATTCTGCACGATTTTTACCAGACACCGAGGCTGCGACTGTGTCGCGAAACGTCTGTCTCCTGTATATATTTCTAGCAATGAACTTCTAAGGATAAATCACAAGGAGTACATTATATTTCTTTCAACTTGTGATGAATGTTGTGTATTTTGTGTCTGTTCGGTTCAAAGCTCTTGAAAGAAATTCAAAAATGTGAAAGCGGTAATTTCATCGCAAATGAACGGCAAACCCGAGAAATACAAGAAATTCCATCAGAATTGCAAATTTACGATGAAGTGTGAATCATTTGAAAAACCTGAAAATTTGAAGAAGTTTGACCTGCAAAGACATTCACATCGTTAATCAGGCGCGGACATCCTGTATTACACACCAGATGGTTGGCCTGCTTGGTTGAGTAGGAATTCCAATATTTTGTGTTGTGGACTGAGATTCTTATAGTGGACGATGCTGTTCATTTAGATGCATTTATCTGGATTACATTTACACTTGGGCGTACGATTTTTCCAAAAGTCTGAATTGCAAAAAGTTATAATGCAACCCGTCAGTACGCGTGTGAAATTGGGTGCACCAGCGATGGAACCGCGTCACTGGGTCAATGGGGTCACTATTTTGCGCCGGGTCAGTGTTCAGATATGGTGACTCGGTTTTTTCACTGTTTTAATTAAATTCTATAGCACCCGTAATTTATTTTATCGTACTTGTTACAGGATGACAGCGTGAAGAGTTAAGGTGAAACACACCAAGAACTCCATTGTAAGCCATGAAGCACAGCCACAGGGCAATGTGGCGCCAGTACAATGCGCGCCGTTTCTTGGCTTCCGTAAATCCGCTTGAGGCGAATTTTAGCCTTAGCATGTAGCTTACTCATTATTATGAAGATTATTGTTCCCATGACAGATTTTTCTACCACATCGACCCACATCTTTTGACGCCCAGATCAAGGCGGTTCTAATGGTTCCACTCCCGACCTCGCAAGTTGCCTAGAACGCCAGCAAATTGCATTTAAAAAAATTAAAAAAGCTCCAACTTTTGAATGATGCGCTAGTCATTAATCTGTTAATTTTAGCAAACTATGTACCACATTCTTTTTTCCCCAGATTCAACATGCAACTCAAATAAATGAAAACAAAATTTCGGGTGCCCTATAGGGTCACCGGATGACGCAATAGTGACCCGTTTCCATCGCAGAGGTGCACCTACTACAATATTAAAACTCGAACGTGCTACTCTCGAAAGCGATGTTCATACATTATCTGAGAGTGCTCCAGTTATTTTTGAAAAATAATTGAGCAGTGGCACTGATTTGAAGTTAGCCGTGTAAATAATGAAAGCGATATTAAAAAATCGTTCCTGACTATTCAATCATATGAGCGAGTAGAATAACAAAATTTAAGTAGAAGCCAGAAATAGTTTTACAGACTTTCATTATGCATGTACCTATGTAACTTAGAAATTCGAAAACCTAAGAATAATGTGTTACGGATAGCTCATTAGGGGAAGCGGGACTAATATGGGCACCCTAAGGGGTTTTCAGACTTATTTTTTTTAAAAAGTAATTCTTTTCGTCCTTGGACAACGCACAGGGCAAGGAGAGCTTTTCAGCTAACTCTACAAAAATGATGCAGCTTCTGCGATTCATTAGAAAAAAATTAGATCTTGTAAAAAGTGTCAAAGACTAAATACCCGTTTAGCCCCATGCCACGGGCTGAATTGGACACTTTCGTCAGGCTATACGGGTTTTGTACATTTTGACTTATCAAAAGATGTTTGTCAACATTTCGTATGGATGAATGGCTCATCAAGACAAGAAATTAGAATGCGCCATGACCGTATCGGCTGAATTGATTGTAGCAAACAATTTTCATTTTCGGTCTCATTTACAAAACATGAAAAGCATGAACATTTTATTCGATTTTCCACTTGACACTAGTTGACACCGTTGCATTAAAGCACCTTATCTTTCATGCCGCATCACTCATGCGTTCAATTCTTATACGATATTTGGTGCAGTGATTTATTGTCAATCGTCACCGATAACATTTGTACTAGCTTGCGAACAACACATGGTACACTCATCCTAGAAATTGAATAATAATCAAATGCCAGCAGATAGGAAACGAGCCAACTGACACGCTTGGAGCGCTATAAGGGCGAACTAAACTGATGTCAATCTCAGAAGCAAGTTAATTGTTCGTGGTGAGAATGTAAAACGAAGAATTTATATCATTCCGTTTGTTATCTGACTTTCTAAACTAAATTTGATAACAATAGGCCTATCTATTTTTGACAAATCGCATGTTTTTGCGCTCTGCTTGAATCTATTCTCTTTCCATCAAATTCCTAAAAATGTGTTGCATCTCTATATGTGAATGCCTGGAAACAGCCATAACATGTCCATCACGTGATGTATGGGTCCCTCAAGGTTGAAAGTTCTAAACCTGCACGACCGCCGACGAATGAATCGACTGAGATTGAGTTGAAGTAATTTGTGCTTGCCGTCGTCATCAGACAGATACATGGCTATTTTGCTGTGATTAAGAAAGTAGTAGCAAGAAGCGCACTGCCATTAGAGACATCCAAAGGTGAATTGTGGGACCCATACTAGCAAGAATCTAGCCCAATCCACCAAGTACGAAACCAACAGCAATCTGCAGCACCCTTGGAGGCCTCTCCCCCGATATGTTGCAATAGATGCTGACATGCAGGGACGTTCCATTAAGTCGACAAGTGACATCGCTGCTCGCATTTTACACTTTTTGCCGACTTCTTCCGGAAGAGGTTAATAGCTGCTATCTATCAGAAATTCATCGCTCTGTATAAATACCGATCTCAAACTTTGCAATTACAATGGATTCCTGTAGGATATTGACTCTGACAGCATAAGTGCTATTTTTGTAAAGATCATGAACATAATATTTACAATTTCCATTATCGTGTTATCTCAGGGGACATGAATTTAGTAAACAATGAACAATTCAATGACCTATTTAAACATGAAGAGGAAGTTGGCGAAGCCAAATTTACTTTACAACATGAACGTTAATTTACAGTACTGCTGTGCCATGTAATCAATTTGCTATAGGTCTCCGCTCCTGATGCGAGCATGATCGTGTTGCTTGTCGTGCTGACAAAAATTCATTGAATTTTTCCGTTTGAGATAATTCGATAGCGGTGCCTGCTCTAGCTTTAAGGCCATATCACATCACCTGCGCGTTGCGTGTTGCGTGTTCAAAGTCATAGATATAGGTTAATAGGCTATTCATGTCTATGGTGAAATTCCAAGCGCAAAAGGTAGCAGTTAAACATGTGCATGAACATGTAGCACTATGAGAGGAATGAAATGTGAATGTAGCTGTCAAAACGTAGAAGTTGAAAAATGTTCATCTAGAGACAATCTGATTAGATGTGACAGTTATGAGCAGGAAGATTTATGAATATTATGAAATAGAATTCTTCATCACACTATTCATAGACATCTTTGTTATGATGTTGCAGTGCCATAACTTCTTGCATGGTTTGCCTACATGTCCCGTTTTAGACTGAAAAAGTAAAAACGCTACTGTGTGTGAATGAAAGATCGCAATGATAACACGATTCGAGGCCACACCATCTTGCCTTGTTGAGCCTTATGCCCGTCAGGTTCGTGAGGATGAGGATATTGTGATGTGAAACAGGTGATTGATGAAGATTGCAATACAAGGACCAGAGCTATCGCTAATCGATGCCTCTTCTCAAAAAGCAAGGTTCATGCTATCCTGACGAAGGAATTAGGCACAAAGCCTTACAAACCAAAATTTGAACGGTATCTTTCTGATGGTGCTATTGAAGAACGAGTACAGTTCTGTCAAGAATTTCTTGGTGCCGTTAATGGTTCCAGCACATTCTTGGAAAATGTTTTATTCAGTGATGAGGCCATGTTTGATTTAAACCCTTCGCTGAACAGACAGAACTGTCGTTTCTGGGCTAGTGGGAGACCTTTTAACTCGTCGTTTGTCGTTCGACAATTTCCTCAAAAGTTGTCCTCAAAGCTTTTCAAAGACAGTTGTCATTGGTCCGTACTTCTTTGATGGGTCCGTTAATTCGACATCATATTCCAATATGATAACAGATTTCGTCATTCCAGAGCTTAAACGAAGAAGGAAATTCTCGTCAACAATTTTCCAGCAGGATGGAGCAACCCCACACAGCTAGACCGACGATAGCTGTTCTCCAGGAACACTTTGGTGACAGGTTGATCAGCCGAGGAACTCCCTTCAATTGGCCTGGTTATTCACCTGACTTGTCACCAGTGGATTTGCCTTATGGGGATATTTGAAATCTGCCGTATGTGGACGTAATCACAGCAATCTTGCGTCTTTGAAAAGTGATATAAAGAACTTTGTTTGCACATTGTCTGAAGACTATTTTTCCAGTTGTGTTGACAGCATCATCACACGCTGTCAGCTGTGTTTAGATAACAATTTTTTCGGCACTAATTTTTCATTGACGGTTCACGAGCATTGTTGGTGTTTATGTTTTTCGTAAATCCGGTTTCCTGTCCTACCTAATAATATTTTCAAATCATTATGCTAGTTTTCTAAAAACTATGAGCATTTCATTTTTTTCAGTCTATAACGGGACACCCTGTACAATGTGAATGTTTGCGCTTCACACGACGTTCGAAGCGCAACACGTACATGTAACACGTCGTTGATGTGATACAGCCTCTAGGCAGTCTATTTTTAATCCATTTTACTACACAGTGATAAAGGATAAATAATCAGCATTCTTCTATTTGTAAAGCTTATTATGTGTCGATTATCTTCTTATTATGTTAAGCTTATTATGTTTCGAACACTTGAAAAAAGTCAAAATTTGCTAATTTTTATACTACCGAGATGACTCGCCTATATAAGTAGTATGAAACAAGTTGGATATCAAAAGGAATGAAAATTTGATGATAAGCATCCTACCTAAGCGGAAATCAGGGTGATTATCAAGGAAGTTTCATGAATTGTATTATAATGAAAGTCTTCATGAAAAAGTCACGACATTATTCATGCTTTCTTGGCTGAAATTTCATGTTTTCAATTGAATTTTCACCGGCATTTATGAATCACCATTTGTAAAACAGGCATTATGAAAATCACATAATCAAAGACAATGATTCCATTCACATCTTTCAAAGTTAAATGAAATCATTGTCTTTGATTATGTGATTTTCTGCCTGTTGCAGGTTGCCTGTGATATGATTACGCTTAAGAAAATACTCTCGAGGTTGAGCATGAAAGTAATAGGAAAATATCGACTTGCTAATTTAGCAAACATTAAATCTCCAAGGCTGTCATGAGAATCTGTGAAATACCATCATTCCATCTGCATTACAATCATGATCACTGAATTCCGTAGTAATTTCTTCAAAACTGCATAAATGTGTATATCTCACATTTTGAAACAATTCCGACTGTATCTCCCTTGAGTTCATTTAATAAAATCGAAAGTGTATACACATTGGGGATTTGATAAATGCGGAGTTACCACTCTATCTAATATACCTACTCTATACTCTATAATTATTGTGCCCTTCCTGGTAAGGATCACTGCGGTGTAATTGAAATTAACTATTGTATCACCTCATGTAAGTCCTCAACACCCTCAGCCTGCAGTATCAAGGGTTATGAATTTGCTTCGATTTCAAAATATCCATATCTTACGCTAGACTATGCTGCAACAATAGAATAGGATTGTCTTTTATTGCAAGTATTAAAAGCAAGAACACGCAGACATTTTGCGAGAACGAATATGTCGCATAATTATAGTTGTGTGATTCAAAACCTGTCCTCACAAGCACATGAGCTTTATTGTCAGCTTCTAATTGTCAGCAAATGGCCCACAAGTATCGTGGCAAGAGTATGTATTTTATTGTGTTCTACATTCACTGTCCTTCCCTGGCTGATATCTCTCTATCCTTGCTATAACAAATAGCATAAAACGCAGAGATATGACTTTTCCTTTATCTGTAGGAATTTCTGCCCTTGGACGGCAATCACTTCCTTGTAAACATGTCTTCTCATGAAATTTACACGGTCTATAATTGATAAATGTGCTGCAAAATCGATATTTGATGACTTGAACTTTGTGTATTTTAGGTTAGATGAGCGAAGAATGAACGACGTAGAAATGATGGATGAATCAGACCTTCCTTCAGCTGCTGAATGTCAACAGAGATGTGAAACGTTTGCTGCCCTCACCAATACGGATACTGCTCTCGCCATGATGTTCTTGCAAGATACATGCTGGGACGTTCAGGTAGCAATTCAAGCAATATTTCATTACATTCATGCTCCATATGGAAGAATAATGTTCATCTCCCTCCTGCCTCCAATGATTAAAATCGATCAACCAAGCGTATTTATTATTTTCTCTGATGCGACCTTGACTTAGATATATAGCTTTTACGTCACTACTCCCCATACTTGGGGCTTGGACGGTGCTGACATAGTCAGACTTATGGAGCATTGTAGTACTTTTAGTCCGGATGCCCTTCCTGCCGACTCCCAATGACACCTTCGGGGCTCGACCTCTGGACCAAAAGATCGCTAGGCCAAGCACTTAACCACTACGCCACGGAGACCACAGACTTAGATATATAACGATGTGATAATCTTGTGTAAAATACTGCAGCAATTTCCAGGGTGTCCGAGCTCCCTGGAAAACTTGGAAATCCTTGGAAACTTCTGGAAAATGAAATCTTACCCTGGAAAACCTGGAAATCCTGGAATGCGCCAGGACATTTTGAGATTAATCAAGACTTTCAAGCAGAAAAGATAGGGAACCTGTCATTCATTCCAAGATCGAATGCAATGAGAAAGTCAACTTTGGACAAGGAGAAAGAAGTTGCCGAATTCGATGAGACCATTTCTGGTATTCAAATGATCTTATCTGAAAGATAACGCTCAGATGTTCACTTTGTTGCATTTCATTATAGAGTATACTTTACAAATAGTCAGTTGCTTGTTACTTTTTATTGTTATGTCATACATTTTTCGTTATTAATGGTCATGCTCTTACTCTGTTTTGTTCTTTCTAATCCGCTCGCTTTAAATTTGTTAAAGTCGATTACATTTTAATTTTTTTCTATAAATATAATGTAGCCTGATGTACTATGATGGTATTTTTATTTAGAATCACCAGTGCCTTAAAAAATTCAACCAATTCACGCAACCTTTCAATCTTTTTTTCGTCAATGATTTTAATTTCTTGGTGTGTTAACTCACTAAGCATAGTACTTTGAGTAAAATGTCCTTACAGAATGCCTGGATAGTTTCGTTCAAATTTGCTCGGACACACTAAATTTCGATTTTTGGTGTTCACTATAATATCACCCCATATTATGCTGTATATACAGAAGCTTTTGAAGAGGCGATAAGTCTGACTATGTCAGCACCGTCCAAGCCCCCAGTAAGGGTGAATAGTGACGCTAAACTATCAACTGAAGTTCAAATTTCTAAGATATCTCGCTGAGGAGAGATATCTATCTGATCCGCATCCAGAATAGCGCGTTTTGTCGTACCTTTACCGCTCTGATCCGTGTGTGACCCGCCGAGAAAATCCTGTGTACTCAGTTGGTCTATCGAGTGAAGGAATAAGGTGTCCTACTTTTGATTGAAGACGGATTAAATTTGTAAATTTGAAAATTAGATGTTGATTTGTAGTGGATATTTTGGATTTGCAATTGTTTGATGAACTAATGTCCATAAATGTAATAATTCTCCACGTCAACTTCATATCTCTAATAGCAAATTCACATCGTTCATTTACTTATCGAGTAAACATCATTCGAAAGTTCAAATGCAAGCGATGTGATCGACTGAATATGGTTAATTTCTTTCTTCTGCACTGCTTAAAATCATCGGAGAAATTCATGTGAATTGGAATGATCGCAACTGAAAGCGTAAACTTCTAAATAGATAACTTTATTGTTCATCAAATGACTGTTCATCGTCATTGTCCACGATCATGTGAATTAGCCTAGCCGAAGCTTTGTTCGTTAGTAATGCAAAATGAGATTTTGGAAAGAGATATTGCACGTGACATAGCTCCCTCTGTAATGCTAAAAATACCTTTCGACAAATGAGGAGTTAATTTTCCTTGTACGTTAAAAGGTTTTCACTTTTGTAACTGTTTCAAAACACTATTGTTATTGACATTTTCCAACCTTTTCAGATTGTCATTCGAAGAATTGTTACAAAAATGTCAATAACAATAGTGCATTGAAAGAAGCAAGCAAAATACATGTATATGGACGAGTGCTTATTTGAGGTTAGGCAGTCATGGCATCTGATGGCATCTATACAGTATGTCAAAGTCTCAGTCCCAAAAATGTTTTGAGCGTTTGCGATCCTGTGTCTCACAGGAAATGAATGACGTTTATCTAAATGATGAACCTGATAGCGACATCAGTTGTGTACATGACATACGTGTCATGCATACTGCATACTGCATACTTTAACGTTCATCAATTTGCGTTTTTATGAGATTATCAATCGAGTTTTTCTTTTAGTTCACCACGAAGTAAGCTGTCGTGAACTGTTTCTAAATCCTACCTGCTGAACCAGGAGAACACACGAGAATGCATGGATGTGTGCTACGGAAAAATTGCGCCGAGTGCATAGCACATCTTCAACACTCATTTGGAGGCGTGATTGAGGGGGTCAGCAGTTCTGATCCAAATGCACTCAAAACAGTCTCTATTGTGTAGCTGAGGAATACAATTTCCAATGAACGGATCCGGCGGATGAAAGATGAAAGTCAAGGCATACCTAGGGTTTGTTGCGTGAAAGACAGTGCAGGCAATGTTATCTTAAAGCCGGATGAGGTTAAACAGAGGTGGAGAGAGTACGTGAATCAATTAATGAATGTTGAGAACGAATGATACCAACTGCCTAAAAGTAGAAGGCCCAATCGCTAACGTGATGGAAGAGGAAGTTTTGGCTACCCTAACTGCCACCGGGAAGAAAAAGTCTCCAGGTCCATCTGACATCGTGAACGAAATGTTTCTGCATAGCAAGGAAACCTCGATCATATGGCTGACGACGTTGTTCAACTTAGTAATACGTAATGAGCGAATCCCGCAGGATTGGTGTAGAAGTGTTCTCATCCCGATCTACAATGGTAAAGGAGATTCGTTGCGATGTGAATCCTACACAGCAATGAAGCTAATGAGTTATAGGAAAGTGTTTGAGCTTAATATAAATGTAATATAAAAGAGTTAGCGTCGCCAAATATCATTGGATGAGATGCAGTTTGGTTTCATGCCCGGAACTGATCATATTTTCATCACACAGCAGATCGTTGAGCATTATAATGCCAAGCGCAAGAAAGTGTTGATGGCTTTTATCGACTTGGAAAAAGCTTTTGATAGATTTCCAAGGGAAGTTCTGTGATGATCGCTTAGAGAGAAAGGTGTGGAAGAATGGCTTGTCAGAGGTCTACTCTGCTACCATGTCACTCTACTATGATGGTGCGTCTACGGTTGTAAGAACATCTGTCGGAGATTTCCAGTTCTGTAGGAAAAGGTTTGCCCTACGAACTGTTGTTTGCTGATGAGCTTCTGCTTATGGCTGCTACTGAGAGTGAACTTCAAGAAAAGGCTGCCGCCTGGGAAACGAGTCTGTCGGCGAAAGGTCGGAAAATGAACACAGGAAAGAGCAAAGCACCGGTTAGTGGAACAAGGGATAGAAAGGACATATCAAACAACGAAACGGGCATGTGGGGTATGTGGTACTGGAGTCAGAAGCAACTCCATTCGGTGTACTTCCTTTTCGAAGTGGGTGCATGCGAGATAGAGTAAAGTGAAAGGAAACCTGAACAGAGCTACCAACTTCATTTGCCGAGCATGCGTATCAGGCTCGAACATGGATGTCGAATCGACTGCGAAGTGTGTCGACATGAGTAATGGGAAAAAGACCGTTCCAGGACACCATAAAATCAAAAAAATTAGTACTTTTAAAAACGACATAAATTCATGAATTTAGACCCTTTTTCAGGTTTTTAAGACCTAAATTCATGAATTTGGTTCATTCAAAAAGTACCATTTTTTTCAAAAATGGTACTTTTAAAAACGACATAAATTCATGAATTTAGGTCTTAAAAACCTGAAAAAGGGTCTAAATTCATGAATTTATGTCGTTTTTAAAAGTACCCAATTTTCAAATTTTTCAAAATCTCAAAATTTGAGAATTACAATTTTCACCCTTAAAATCATGACCGTTCCAGGACACCGAAAAATCAGAAAAGTTAAGAATCTCAAATTTGTGAATTACAATTTTTACCTTGAAAATCATGACCGTTCTAGGACACCGAAAAAATCATAAAAGTTAAGAATCTCAAAATTTGAGAATTACAATCGGGCGAAGCCCTAGAACCTTCGGTTCGATTTTCATTGCTTAAATCATGACCGTTGCAGGACACCGAAAATCATAAAAGTTGAGAATTTCAAATTCATGAATTTTATCCATCTTTCAGGTTTTTAAAATATATCATGTGACTTGCGAACCGAAGGTTCAGGGCTTCGCCCGTTAAAAATATTTCTTTAAAAATGGAAGAAACAAAAGTGGAAGGAACCGCAAGAATATATCCTTCGTTATCATATGAAATGGATATTGCAAAACACAAAGATAGAGTACGTTATATGAAAGATAAGGAATCGCAATTATTACTTAGATTAGAACATTATAATAAATTAAGAAAGAGATGGTCTAATGCTTTAATAATTGTCATTTCATCTGGCGTTCTTACAATTCCAGTAGTTGCTACTGCTTTAACTCGATACAAAATGAAAACACATTTCCATCTTTGAAATATTTTATTCACATCACAGACAAGTACTATGTACAAGTAGCATCGTTTACAACGAATAAAATATGTTGACTAGAAAATGTGTTATGACATGATACAATTGTTTCTCGTAAATTGAAATAAGGGAAGGGTCATAGTACTATAAAACCAATGAGGACAAGTAGCATCGTTTACAACGAATAAAATATGTTGACTAGAAAATGTGTTATGACATGATACAATTGTTTCTCGTAAATTGAAATAAGGGAAGGGTCATAGTACTATTATCTATTGGGAGTAGCTTACCGTTTCAATTGATTGAGTTTAAAATTTGATCAAGGGTTGGGCGGTGTCTCCCATGGCGAAGATACGAGTCAATAATAGCGAAGTTCCTTTTGAAAAATGATATAGATTCCGTCGAGTTCTTAATAAACGGAAATCGTAAATATAGTTTATAAAATTTTCTTAAAAAGATGCTATAGCCTCTCGAATAACCTAATTGTTTACAAACATGGCCACTTCCCCGGATTACAGTCAAAGCTCTTCCTTTTAACAACGATAACTTCACAGTATTGTTCACCGAAATGTCTTCTTCTCTTCTCTTCTTAAATGTGCTAAATAATTAGTTAGCTCTGATAGTAAGATGTCTCTTTGAATTTCTTCTTCAAAATTATAGTTTGAACTGATATTGATGGCGTTATCTTGCAATGTGTCTTCAAATCGATTTATCACTAAAAATTCTCTGAATGTTTTTGATGCGTGGATGTCTTCTTCCTCCCTTGGTTTAAGATATTTCTCCTGAAATTCTGTTAGCATCTCAATACACTTCTTCCGTTGATCTTCGTTCACAATAGTGTCTGAAATTTTTCTTTTCAAATCGGCAAAGGCGATGCTTGAACGTGCCATTTTCGTTAAAACGTAGTGAATTAATTATGATAAAAAATAAAATTGTTGAAAGTCGCTGATGAAATTGACCAAAATAGATAAAGGTCACAGATGATTCGTAAGCAGTCACAGTCTCGTAGAACGCTCGCAGAATGAATACACGCAGTAATACGTGGAATAATGGCAGCAGCTGTTCAAGTGAAAAGTTGAGTTATGCGGGTCACAAAGAATTCTCTCATACTGAATAGCTTAAACTGCTAGCAGCTGTTCATGTTGAGAAATTTGGTAACAGATGTTGCTAATGTCTTAATACAGATAAAACAATCAATATTCTCTTAACAAGAGTTCATAAGAATAAAATGCAACAATGTAACGTTTAAATTTAGATTAAATTAAATAATTTCAAAATCGAATAAGTATTAAGGAAAGACATCATTAGAGACCAGTTTTAAATCAATACCCCCTCCCTTCTGACTAAGTAGCAAGGAAAGTCATCATTGTGGAACAGTTTTAAATCAATACCCCCCCCAAGTAGTAAGGAAAGACATCATTAGAGACCAGTTTTAAATCAATACCCCCCCCCAAGTAGTAAGGAAAGTCATCATTATAAAAATGTTTTAAATCAATACCCCCCCAAGTAGTAAGGAAAGTCATCATTATAAAAATGTTTTAAATCAATACCCCCCCCCTCCTTCTGACTTCTAGGGGTCCCTTAAGAAATTTTTTTATTATAAAATCAGCAACATAAATGAGTTTTTGAAATTATATGGAACACAGACAACAACGAATTTCGATTTAAATAAGATTGCTAATCGATTAGGAATAAAGAATTTTCACATATTGATGAGGGATGAATTACAATTCCTAAAAAATAGGCCAACAGGAACCTTCAGTTCCCGGAACAAAGTTCCATCAATAACTGTAAATTTCATAACGAATCTTCACACTTCAGACCAAAACGGTGTACATTGGTCAGCAGGCGTTAAAAATTATCAGCAAAACTATTATTTTGATCGCCCGGAGGCTGAGAACTATTATTTTGACTCATACGGGCTTCCACCTACGAATGAAGTAAGAGAAATACTTGGCAATGGAATTTATAATACGTTTCAAATTCAAACACCAGGCACTACCTATTGTGGACAATTATGTTTATACGTTTTGTACAAATTACAAAAAGGAGTACCATTTCTAGATATTATGTTAGAGTTAAACAATCTATAACTCAAGCGAAGCTAGCTAAAGCGCCACCTAAAGGTTAAAGCTCTGTTTTCTGTAATTCATTTTGATAAAAACGACCTCTGATATCCTCATTATCTAAATCTTTAATTTCATAAGTAATCGGATAAGTTTTATTTATTTTGCAAACTTCAAATATTTCTTTAGTCCAATAGCCAACAAAGCCTTTTTCAAATTTATTCTTATATTTAAATATTCTAACTCTATCTCCAATTTTAAATTTCGGTTTAAGTTTCTGCAAATTCGGATTACTCTCATTCGAATTATTATTCTCGAATATTTTTTTTCGTATCAAATCAGGGTCGTCAGAAGCATTCTTTGGAGTTTCTTCAATACCAGAATGAACTTTATTATTGTAATCTTCCACAATTCCTGGTAATATTTTTAACCATTTCTGATTTCCTTGCTGAGTAAATTTCTTGAAAATTTTATTTTTTAACGTCCGATTGAATCTTTCTATCACTATAGCTTTTCCTGCGTTTTCAGTTGAATAAACAATTTCAAATAGTGGCTGAACGCTTTTATGTTATAAAATTCCGACCCTTTATCAACAAACAATTTTTTTGGCTTTCTATTACTTTCTTTAAAGATTTCTTCAAACGCATATTTAACTGAAAGACCACTTTTATTTTTTAAAGGTTTTACCCAAGCGTATCGTGTATATAAATCTATAACTGTCAATGCGTATTTGTAGTCCCTTTCATTCGGCATATGAATAAGATCAGCACTCCAAATATCATCTTTATTAAATACTTTTACTTTTAATAAATATTTAGGCTTTCTATATTCTTTATGAATTTCAGATGCATAAACGTCTGAATTATGATTTTCATTTAAACCCTGACCGAATAATATTTTAGCTTGTAAAGCTTTCTTAACAAACATTCTTTCAATTTTTTCTCTAAATGTAGGATTTTGAATACTATCTAATTCTTGAATCATCTTCTTATCAGCTGCATGACGAGAACTTAGATCATGATTTCGATAAGCTAAATCATGCCTGTAAGCTGCGGCATCTACTCTATTTATTGGTTCTTCACCTTGTTTCGGATTATTATTCTCATCTAGTCTTATATCTAATCGAGTTCCTGGACCGGTATATGAATGACCAGGAAGATGTTTTTCTTTCGAATATTTACTCCAAATAAATCCAGGAAAGTTTTCTAATGTTTTTGGTATGTCACCACCGTAGGTAGTAGCCAAACTTTGTTTGTCGTCGTTACCTTCATAAATTTTACAATTTGAGTTTTTATTTTTGTTTAATAGATAATTCAATAAATCTAAATTAGAAATTTTTAATTTAATTAAATTTTCGGAATTTTTAGAATTCATTTTAAAAGATAAAAAAAAATTTAAAAGATAAAACAAAAAAAAATTGTTTTACCGAAAAGAACCAAAGGTTCTGAGGTTATTACCTTATCATACTAGGACTTAGATATATTCCAGAACCATCTTTAGTTTCTTTAATTTCAATTAAATCATCAACATTGTGGAGAATATTTTTAAGAACTCGTTTTCCTTCATCAACTAATTTTAATTTACTAATAAAATTATCTACTATTCCTTCTCCCCTAGCAACTTTCTCTAACTCTCTATTATGACGTTTTTGTTCTTCTAATGCTGCCTTCTCTGATTTATTTTTATTTACTGCTTGGACAATACCAGCTGTCCCACCTGCAACACTTCCTGCTGCTGCTATGCCACCTATTATTAGTGGAATTAATGGGAGAATCCCGCCATTCTTTTCTTCTTGTAATTGAATATTCTCTATCATTGGTTTACTTATGTAATACTTTTTTTATTAATCGTAATAGTTTTAGGGGTATTTTTGTCAACAATATTACGTAATTTTAATTCAACAGTTTTATTATTACTTTTCGCTTGCGACATTTTTAATAAAAAAATTTTAAATTAAGAATTTAAAGTTATCAAAAAATTTAAATCTATTCTAGTTATGAAAAATTTTTAGTTAAGAAATTTTAAGTTAACAAAAATTTTAATCTATTCTAGTTATGAAAAAAATTTTAATTAACCTATCGGAGCGAAGCTCCTCTGGCTTTAGCCGATCCTAACCATCTTTCCATTAAGAATTTCAATAGAATATTTTGCATCTTCTAGCAATAAACCATAAGCCATCAATGAAGTTGTAGAATCTTTCTTTTCAATATTAATTGTTACATCACAACCATTTTTAATAATATCTTCAGATTGTGCACTTAAATCGAAACAGAAAATTGGATATAAATGTCTCCAATCTCCAGGAGTTAATTGTGGTTCAACTCCAAATTCTATACAAAGATTTCTATAAGAATCATATCCTTCCATAAATTGATTATTGGTATCATCGAATCTTAATGGATCAATTGGATATCGAGTTTGATTTAATGAAACTTGTAAACTTCGAATTGTATTAATATGAAAAATATTATTGTTCTTATCAAAACTTGGAGAATTATTTCTTTGAAATGTTAGTAATAAATATCTTGGAGTATTCGCAGTTCTAGTAAAATGCCAGTTAAATCTTTGTTCGGAAAAAGTTACTGAACTAGCAGTACGCTTTAGAAAATTAACTGGAATTGGTTTGTTAGTATTTAATCTTTTTGCAATAGCTGTTTCAACCTCTAAACTAGGAGTAATATGCTTAATCCACCATTCAAGTCTATCAATTTTTAAATATGCTTTTTTCCAGTTTTACCAAAAAAGATTAATTCATTATTTGCTGTACGATGAATTATTAATTTAAATTTTAATTGATATGATATTTTATCATAATCTAAATATCCAAATAATGGAGACAATGACCAATTTACTGTTTGCTTACTTTTCTTGTTGAATTCACGTCTTTCTTTATATGCATCATTATTTGTTTTATTTAAATGTTTTGCAATATTTTCTACATCTTTCGCAATTCCTGCTGCATCTGTTCCAGCGTGAGTTAAATCATCAACAATTATACCATCATTAGTATCAGGAAACCAACCTTCGATTTCATGCTTTTTATTATTTTCACCAATTGTTATAAATCTAAGCATTGTATCAATTACACCTGGAGAATCACTTATTGTTTCTATATTTTGAGTTGCAACATCTAAACGCATTTGTGTAAATAAACTTGGGAAAAAATTATTCTCTAGTGTAATATTATCGGTATCTGGTAATGGTGTTGTAAAATTAGCATCACTATATAAAGAATATTCGCAGTGTAAAAATGAATCAGGTAAATATAAATAACTCTGCTGATTATCAACTTCAAAAATTAAATCACCTCCAGTGTTTACTCTACTAGAAGATCCGGGATTCATGGCAATTCTTATATAGTCATTCTTTTTTTGATTATAACTGACGAACGGAGGATCGTCTAATTTAAATTTATTTTCGATAAGCGAAGACATTTTTATAAAAAATAATTTGACTTTTTGTTTTTCTCACAGACAGAAAAAAAAATTTTTACTAAAATATAATTTTAGAATTTTGCTAGACCAGCTCCGCTACAGCTTTGCTGGTTAGACCGAAGGTTGCTGCTCACGCCATTACCTCTTATTTCTTCAATTGTTTTTTCATTATGTTTACTATTAGACGGAGCTCCGCTCCTCAAGGTTTCACCCTCTACAGCTATGTTAGCAATTTTGTTTTTTGTTTCATCTGAAAGTTTTTTTAATTTTTTTAGTTCTTCAGAATCATTCTTGAGTTTACGAATAGCTTCTAGTTGTTTTAATTCGTTTTGTGATTTAACAGCATTTGATATTGCACTAGCTGTACTACCTATAGCAGCTGCTCCTTTTGCAGCAGATGTAATCAAATCTTTATTATTTTTAATTAAGTTAACGATACTACCAATACCAGAAAAGATGCCATCCCCTTCTTTTTGAACGGTTTCTCTATTATCATAATGGTAAACCGGATTCATACGTGGTTCATGAGCAATTTTTTGATTTGAAGCAAATTGTTTAAGATTGTGTTTATAAATTATAGGCATTTTTTAGTAATAAATTTGACTTTTGGGAAAAATATAAATACGGGCGAAGCCCTGGAAGACATCTCCGATGTCCATTATAAAAAAATGTTTATTTTTTGTTCTTAACTTTTACAGATTGGGTTTTTGGTTTAACTTTATCAGGAACCAAACCTGCATCAATCATTCTTTTTATTCTATGATTTTCTTTCATAATATTTCTTTGTTTTATTAACTCTTCTAATTGTTTTATTCTTTTAAAATTATTAGCTCTAATTTTATCCATTTTTAAAATTATATACTTTTATATTTTTAAATTTTTTTTAAAAATTATATTTATACTTTTATATTTTTAAAATTATATTTATATTTTTTAAATTATATTTATATTTTTTATGATTTTTATTTTTTGTAGGTAAAAAATATTTAAGTTAATATTTACAATACTCGTTTAAGATTTACGTTTATGAATATCTAACAACTTCGAGATAACTTTATTAATTGCTTGTTGCACTTTATCTATTGCATCAAGAAGCGTGTGATGTACTTTAATTTCTTTTTCAGTCATTTCTAATTTTTTCTCACTTTTCTTTAATTCTGTTTTTAAAGCATTTAATTGAACTTTAAGACCATCTACTTTTCTTTTAACGGAATCTAACTGTTCTTTATTTTCTTTAGAGTTTTCTTGTAAATTTTTCTTTAATTCATTTTCTAAATTGATTTTCAGAGTTTTCATTTTATCAACTTTTTCATTAAGTGATTTTACTTCAATTTTTAATTGATTTATTTTTTTCATTTGTTGAGTAATTTTAGAACTCAATTCATTCACACTTTTTTGGAATGTAGTTTGTAACTGTTTTAAATTTTTTTTAATTCTTTCAGGTAGTTTTTCTATTTCATCTTCTAATTGTTCTTTTAACATTTTTATCTGATGTTTATTTTTAATTACAGCAGATTTTAAATTTATAGAAAGTAATATTAAAATTTTTGATTGTTCAGAAATCTTTTTAAAAAGTTTTGCTATATCTGCTTCTAGCTCTCTATCCTTTTTATCAAGTTTTAATAATTTTTCGTTTAATGATTTGTCATTAAGTTTAAGCAACTTTAATTCGTTCATCAGCGGAACCATAACATCGTTTATATATTTTTCTTTTAAGTCATTGATTTGTGTATCAACATATTGTTTATTTGTTAACTCTGTATTTTGTTGCGGAAGAATAGAAAGATGTAATGGACCAGATAAAACGTCTCCAGTTTTCATGATATAATTTTCTATCTCTATTTCTAATTCACGATTATTCGGGATATATGCACCTCCACCAACATTTGGTAACATCATTTTTAAACAATAAAAATAAAATTTTTTCTGATTATAAAAATACATAAATTATAAAAATAAAATTTTTCCTAATAAAAATAAAAAAATGGAAATGACTCAAATTTGTCAAGTTTGCAATATGCGTTTTTTAAATCAAACACTATTATATTCTCATATGAAAAACACACCATGTGGTATGCATATGAATCAATTTCAACCTAATAATAGTATGCAACCTAATAATAGTATTCAGTATAATAATATTCAACCTAATAATAGTATTCAGTATAATAATATTCAATCAGAGCAACCATTACAAAGATTAAAGCATTTATTTATTTCAGATAAAGAACAAAATCTTTATACTGCTAGAATAAATACACCTAGGCAAAATACACCTAGGCAAAATAATAATAATTATTTAGCACAAAATAATCCTTTTGTTCAAAATAATAATGTAGCTCAAAATAATTATGTGGATAAAAATAATAATGTAGCTCAAAATAATAATGTAGCTCAAAATAATTATATTGATAAAAATCAATTTGTTGAAAGTAATAACAAAAAAATATGTTCCGGATGTAATAAAAATATAACATCAAAAAATTTTGCACGTCATTTAAAATTATGCGAACAACCAGAAGAGGTTAAAAAAAATAAAAAAGATAAATTAAAAGATCAGTTATGTCGTAATTGTAATAAATATTTTACAATTCAAGGAATTACTAATCATTATAATTCTTGTATAAGTTCTACAAGACAATGTACAAGTTGTCAAATTACTAAACCTAAGTCAGAGTTTTATGACAGTAAATATCAGTGTAAGGATTGTTTAAAAGAAAAAGTTAAATGTAGAGGTTGTCAAAAAATTATATTAAAGAAAAATTTTCAGCGACATGTAACACTATGTCCAAAACTTAATCAACATAATAATCAACATAATAATAATTTATATTAGTATTTCAACTAAAATGGTTGTATTTCAACTAAAATAGTTGTATTTCAACTAAAATAGTTGTATTTCAACTAAAATAATCTTATATATATTAAAATATTATTTTTTTTATAAAGAATAAAATATTATTTTATTAAAATATTCTTAAGCATTCCGGAAGAGAGGAGAGGTTCGGAACATACTTCTTTTGAGTATAGGAACAAAAAGTCCGACACATTCCGGAGGTTCTACAGAGGTTAAAAACACTCATAAGAGTGTAAGAATGCGAGTCCGGAATTAAAAAATAATAATTCCTAAATTTTTATTTTAAAAATATTAAATGAATAAAAACGAAAATTTGGAAGATTTATATTCACCGGTTATAATTAAAAGTAATAAAAGTAATCTAAGTCGTCATAAATCTCTTAATGCAATAAACGAAATAATAAATAATTATATGAATAACACTGAGTTTCAAGATACACTAACCCCTCAAGATCCGAATCTCAAAGATATTAATAATATTGTAGAAAATCCTATATATAATACTAAATATAATAATAATATAGATAAAAATATATATAATAATAATATAGATAAAAAATATTTAGAGACACTACCCCCTAATTCATCTCTTAATAAAAAAATACCACAATCAGATCTTACACGTCTTTGGAATTTTTTAAAATTTCATTGTATAAAAATATTGTTAGCATGTATTTTAATATTTTTTATTTATCATCTTGTTATATGTATTGGAAATCAATGGGGTTACTTTCTAACAGAGGAACAAAAGAGAATGAATTTTTATAAACAAGAAATAAAACTTTTAAAGGATGGAAGACTGAGGAGGATAAGATTAAGGATAAAACTAATAATAAAAATATTAAACAAGGTAAAATGTATCAAGAAAATTTACATTTCATTGTTTACGGTAAAACTGGAAGTGGTAAGACTACGTTTATTAAAAAATATATAAACCAATATTATAAGGACGAAACAAAAGTACATATTTTTTGTATGCATACTTCTGAATGGCCAACTTTTACAAACGTCTATAATGATAAACAATTAGATGAGTTACAAGATATGGAAAGTTTTGCTGGTACACCTGAAAATAAATCTTTATTAATTTTAGATGATGTTGCAAGTTCATCAAAACAAAAAAATATGTCAGAAATATTTACAAAAGGAAGACATCAAAATATTCAAATAGTTGTATTAGCTCATAAAGCTTGTGATGTAGATAATAAGATTAGAGAAAACATTCAAACATTTTTTACAACTACACAAAATAATGCAGCATTCTTTAATGATATTAATAAAAATTATAAAATGAATATGCCTTTATCATATTATACACATCATAAATATGGAATAATACGTGTTGACACCATAAGTGAACATATGCAAGTATATGATAAAGATTTAAATATATTAGTAGATACCGAACATGAAATCTATAATAACTCTCAAGATTTTGATATTAGAATATATGCAAATACAAAACATTTATCAAATCAAGTTATAGAACAAATAATTATCTTTTTAGAGTCTGAAGCAAAAGTACCACTAAAAATTATTCCTGATACATTTTATTTTTATTTTGATCATTATTTAAATGCAAAATTTGGTATACCAATACCTAACAGATTACAAGATAATGAAACATTAACTATTTAAAAATTGCAATAAATGATGTTAGAAACGGTTTAAGAAAAGCAACACCAATAATAACTGATGTTAAATCTACATTTTCTGATGCTAAATCTACATTTGATGAAGCCAAAAAAACATATAATGATATAAAACCATTAATAAATGGTGTAAGTGAAATACTTAATAATTAAACAAATTTATCATAATCGAACCGAAGGTTCTAGGGCTTCGCCCGATTTTACAGATATATTAGAATTTTTCCATTATATATATTTTAGAATTTTTTTCTCTAAAAATAAAAAAATAAATTTTTTTTTAAAAAAAAATTTCTCAAATTTTCTCTAAAAAAATAAAAAAATGGAAAAATTTTATTGCAACTTATGTAAAAAAAAGTTGCAAACAAAAAGAAGTTATCAATCTCATCTACAAAGTAAAATGCATTTACAAAATGTAGAACGAGTTGATGATGGAAATATATTAAAATTAAATAGTTATAAAAACTATCTAGAAACATTGCCTACTGATATAAAAGTTAAAAAAATATTTTATGATTATTCACATTCGGAATATAAAAAAGTTTTTAATAGTGAAGATGAACATGTGCCAGATGAAAGATATTTATTTAGCGATACTGATGAATTTAACGAAATAGATGAATTTGATGAAGCTGAACGAACCGATGGAGCCTTACAAACAGAAGGTTCTAGGGCTTCGCCCGTAACAGATATAAAATATTTATTTAATCAGTCTTTTGAATATAATGAAACCGATAAAACTTTTTCTGATATTCTAACCAACTTTTATAATATATTTAAGAAATCTTTCAAATGTTATATGAATGTAGAAGTACTTTATACAAAAAATGGACCTGATGGAATTCCTGAAGAAATAATACAAGGACATTTTACAAATTCACAAGAAATTCATAATGTAAATGATATACAACCCATATTTGAATCGATGATACTTAAATTAGAAAATTGTATAATTGAAGCCCAGTTACGTGAATCTGGTTGGAGATTTGTTAAAATACTATCTAAGAAAATAGTAATTGATAAATATAAAAATGATACTGGTGGTAGTTATGTTCCTTTACCTTTCAGTTCACCACAATTAATCAACATAAAAAATGAAGATGATTATTGTTTTCTGTGGAGTATTATAGCACATTTACATCCTGCAAAATATCATAAAGAAAGACTAAGTCATTACAATAAAGAAGAATACATAAATGAATTTGATCTTTCTGATGGCTTAGATGAATTTCCATATGATTATAATAAGTTAAAAAAGTTTCATAAAAAGAATAAAAATTTAATAGAAGTAAATGTTTTTGAATTAAATGTGAATTATGTTTCTATTGGTAAAATTACTCCACTTTACTCAGATTCAAAAAAATTTTATTTGAATAATAAAAATTTATGCCAATCAGAAATAGTATATAATGATAGAGGAAATTACATGCATCATAATATTTTTTACCAAGGAAATATAATATGTACTGAAAAATTTGAACTTGTTAAAACACTATCACCAATAATGATTAATCACAATAATTATAAAGGACGTAATGATGATTATAATTACAAATATTCATCTTTATCTTCAGATATCAACAAAAATTAGAAAATTTAAATGAAAGTTTACAAAAATGTAAAATAGATTATCAACAACAAACAAAAATGTTACTACAAGAATATCACCATAAATATCAAAATAAGATAGAAACAATTCAAAAATTAAATGAAGAAAATAATAAAAAATTAAATAATAAAGAATTAAATAATGAAGAAAATAAAGAATTAAATGAATGTTTAAAAAAATGTCTACAACAATATAAAGAACAATATGATAAAGAATATATTTATCAGCTACAAAATATTAAAACAAAATTATTATCAAAATACATTTAATATTACAAAAGAAATTAATGAAACACATGAAATATATAAAGATGAATTTGAAAAACTAGAACAGTCAAAACAACCAGCACAAGCGAATATATTATATTATCAGGGACATTTTATATTGTGTAAAGATGTTTCTATATTTACAAAAAACTTCAGATAATAAAAATTTCCTTGTCTTCAATGTATGACAAGTTTTAGAACTTTAGAAGAAATGAATAGACATTTGGAGAATTGTCAACAAAATGAAGCAGTCAGAAACACATTTCCAAAAGATGATTATTTAGAATATAATGAATGGTATTTTAAAAATAAAGTACCCTTTACTATTTATTGTGATTTTGAAGCATATAATGTTAATATGACACAAAATCAAACGGAAAGTTCCAGGGCTTCACCCGATTCTGAAAATTATAATTCTGAAAATTATAATTCTGAAAATTATAATTCTGAAAAAAGTGCGCCTGAAAGAAGTGCACCTGGAAAAAGTTCAACTGAACAAAGTAAAGAAAAATATTTATTTGAACAAAAACCATTATGTTGGGGAATGTACATTCATTCGAATTATCCTGAATTATTTAAATCAGAATATTTACAATACTATGGTGAAGACAGTTCAGAAATGTTTACAAAGAAAGTAGAAGAATTACAAGGACTTTTTTCACAATTGCTTGAAACAAATAAACCAATGATACCATTAACGGATGAAGAAAGAAAAGAATTTTATGATGAAATAAATTGTTATTACTGTGGAAAATGTTTTATAAATAAATATAAAACTGGCAGAGGTAGATATATTAATAAAGTAAAAGATCATGATCATCTAAATGGATTATATAGAGGTGCAGCACATAATTCTTGTAATCTTAATGCTAACAAATTTAAATATAACTTTGTTCCTCTATATTTCTACAATGGTTCTAAATATGATTTCCATCTAGTAATGAAAGATTTATTTTCATCAGAAAAATTACATCAACAAAAAATAAATGTACTATGTAAACAAGAAGAAGAATATTTTTCAATGCAATTAGGTTGTATTAGAATTTTAGATGCATTTAGATTTTTTACTCCTTATTCATTAGATGTTATGGGAAAAACTTTGAAACCTGAACAATGTAAAATATTAAATAAATATAATTTAAAACCTTTAAAAGGAATATTTCCGTATGAGTATATAGCCTGCGGCTCACAGTCGAAGACTGATATAACTGGAGATAAAACCTGTGGTTCACAGTCGAAGATTGATTTTAATTCTGTGAATAAAATTATGGAAGAAGAACAACTTCCTCCAATAAATAAATTTAAATCAACATTAAAACAATCACAATTATCTGAAGAAGATTATGCAGAAGCTGAAAAAAATAGGAGAGAGTTAAATTGTAAAACAATGTATGATTATACAATGAAATATCTACAGATAGATGTATTAATACTAGCTGATATTTTTGAAAACTTTCGTGATATGTGTTTAGAATATTACGGAATAGATCCATGTTATTGTTATTCTACACCAGGTTTAACATGGTTAGCAGGATTAAAACATACAAATGTTAAACTTAAACATTATAAAGAAAATACATATGATAAATTATTATTTTTTGAATCTGGAATTAGAGGTGGAGTTTCATCCGTTTTAGGTAATAGATATGTTAAATGTTATAATAAGAAAGTAAATCCACAAGAATATGGAATAATGAAACCTTTATCTCCAGAAGAAAAAGAAAAAATATTAGAAATTCTTCGAACGAAACGAGAAGGAGTAGAACGTGAAAAAGCAATTGATGAATTCATGCGAGAAAACTATTTGTTATATTATGATTTTAATAGCTTATATTCTTCTTGCATGATACAAGAATTACCAACAGGTGAGATGACATGGTGTAATAATCTTGATTATCAAAAAACATATGATGGAAATCGTAATTCTGGTTATATATATGAAGTTGATTTAGTATACCCTGATTATATAAAAGATGCAACAAAATATTATCCTTTCTGTCCAGAAAACAAAATTCCTACAATATAGAAGATTTTTCAGATTATCAAAAATCTTTAATTCCTAAGAAATATAGGCCAACAAAAAAACTTATGTTAACACAAAGCAATAAAGGAAAGTATGTTGTTGAAGGAAGAATGCTAGATTGGTATTTAGATCATGGAATGATTCTCACAAAAATTCACCGGAAACTAGTGTATAAAAAATCTAAATGGTTAAAAGATTATATTGAGTTCAATATTGAAAAACGCAAAATATCTAAAAGAAATAAAGATGATTTTGGAAACGTGTTCTTCAAATTAATGAATAATGCATTTTATGGTAAGACTTTAGAAAATGTGCGTAATAGACAAAATATTGAAATAGTTTATGATAAAGATAGGTTTCAAAATTTAACAAGGAAACCTACATATAAAAGAACTACTAGATTCAGTGATGAACTTTGTGCTGTTCATCTAAGAAGAAGCATTGTAAAACATGATAAGTTTAATTTTATAGGTTTCACTATATTAGAATTAGCTAAACTATTTATGTATAGTTTTATATATGATTATTTAGCACCTGCTTATGGCAAAAACTATAAATTACACTTTACAGATACCGATTCTATTTTCTTAGAATTAACAGTACCATATGGTTCTTCACTAGATAAAGAAATTAATAAAATAAAAGATATTATTCATCCTTCTGAAGTAGTAAGGAAGTGACAAACACCAGATAGCGCAAGATGGCCGCCATCGCTGACTCCCCCCCTCCCCCTCCCCTCCCCCTCCCCCCCTCTGGAACGGCAGAGTGTCGTGGTCGGCCGCCGAGGTGCTTTGGGTCTGAGTGTCGTGGTGGACTTGGGCGACCGCCAGGATTAGTCTTGAGGCTATAGTGTGTGATGTTTTTCGTGCTGAATGTTGGGTTGTAAAATGGGTTGTTTCGAGTGGAAGGAGTGGTCGGATGAGAAAACGGAGGTCGGATTCGTGTTCAGCGTGAAATTCTGCATCGGTAGGGTGAGTTTCAAGGCAATCGGTGAGAAAAAATTTTCAACATTTTTCGAAAAACGACAGAGTTAGAATTTGGGACGTTTTGGTGTGTAGCGTCCAAACGAAGCATCGGATGAGAAAACGGAGGCCAGATTCGGATTCAGCGTGAAATTCTGCATCGGTATGGTGAATTTGAACGCCATCGGAGAGAAAAATTTTCACTGACCTCCCCCCCCTCTGGACAGCTTGCTTCGATTTTGGCTTCCAGTGGACGGATTTTGTCGTGCGATAGCTCGTTTGAAAGCTAAGAGTGAGACAAATTCAGTGAAAGAATCGGCTTGTTCCTATCTGTCTTCGTTTAGATGTGAGACGCCATTTAAGATTTTGGGACATAGGCGAAAAACGACAGAGTTAGAATTTGGGACGTTTTGGGCTGTAGCTTCAAAACGAAGGCTCGGATGGGAAAACGGATTTCAGATTTGGAATCAGCGTGAAATTCTTTATCTGTATGGTGAGTTTCAAGGCAATCGGCGAGAAAAAATTTTCAACATTTTTCGAAAAAATGACAGAGTTAGAATTTTTGCGATGGCTGCCTACTGTACAGCCAAAACGAAGCATCGGATGGGAAAACGGAGGCCAGATTCGGATTCAGCGTCAAATTCTACATGGAAATGGTATATTTCCAGCTCAATCGGAGAGAAAAAATTTTCGCTGACTCCCCCCCCTCTGGACAGCTTGCTTCGATTTTGGCTTCCAGTGGACGGATTTTGTCGTGCGATAGCTCGTTTGAAAGCTAAGAGTGAGACAAATTCAGTGAAAGAATCGGCTTGTTCCTATCTGTCTTCATTTAGATGTGAGACGCCATTTAAGATTTTGGGACATTGGCGAAAAACGACAGAGTTAGAATTTGGGACGTTTTGGGCTGTAGCTTCAAAACGAAGGCTCGGATGGGAAAATGGATTTCAGATTTGGAATCAGCGTGAAATTCTTTATCTGTATGGTGAGTTTCAAGGCAATCGGCGAGAAAAAATTTTCAACATTTTTCGAAAAAATGACAGAGTTAGAATTTTTGCGATGGCTGCCTACTGTACAGCCAAAACGAAGCATCGGATGGGAAAACGGAGGCCAGATTCGGATTCAGCGTCAAATTCTACATGGAAATGGTATATTTCCAGCTCAATCGGAGAGAAAAAATTTTCGCTGACTCCCCCCCCCTCTGGACAGCTTGCTTCGATTTTGGCTTCCAGTGGACGGATTTTGTCGTGCGATAGCTCGTTTGAAAGCTAAGAGTGAGACAAATTCAGTGAAAGAATCGGCTTGTTCCTATCTGTCTTCGTTTAGATGTGAGACGCCATTTAAGATTTTCGGAGATTGTCGAAAAACGACAGAGTTAGAATTTGGGACGTTTTGGGCTGTAGCTTCAAAACGAAGCATCGGATGGAAAACGGATTTCAGATTTGGAATCAGCGTGAAATTCTTTATCTGTATGGTGAGTTTCATGTCAATCGGAGAGTTTCAAGTCAATCGGAGAGAAAAATTTTCAACATTTTTCGGAAAAACGACAGTTAGAATTTTTGCGATGGCTGCCTACTGTAGAGCCAAAACGAAGCATCGGATGGGAAAACGGAGGCCAGATTCGGATTCAGCGTCAAATTCTACATGGAAATGGTGTATTTCTAGCTCAATCAGAGCACTAGAACCGGAGATAGACGGGATTTTTAGTGTTTGGATGATGGGTATTACGTCATCAGCTGATCGTCACACACTATATAAGCTGGGAACCGACGGAGACTTGTCATTCAGACGAGAGATTGCCAACAGTAAAGTCGTCTCTCTGAGCTCCGATGATAGCTTCGGACATTCCAAATTCCGAGTTTCTGTAAGAAACCGACTTAGAAAAATTTCATTGCTGATATCAGCTAAGCCGTCAGACTTAGAGGTTCGCCAG